>JASJOG010000019.1:257500-857500 GCA_030142905.1 Heliopora coerulea | reverse complement strand
ACCTCACAGATTTAAGCCTGGATTATATAAAGAGGGGATCATGACGCAATTCTTATCAGAGGTTTGATCAAACCGCTAGGAAAATACGAACGTTTGTTCTCTACTTATCCCACGGTCACTCTCTAATCTAGACTATCCCACGCTCACGCTCCAATTTCCTTCTTTCGAGTTTCCATTGCAATACTTTAGTAAAATAGCTGGAAACGCTTTCTTCCCTGATACGCCCTTCCTTTACGTAGAACCCACACACAATGTTCTTGTGATACTTTCCTTGATGATACTACATGTGAATAGATGCCTTTAACATCCTGGACTCTGGTTTTGGTCTCACCCATCTATCCATCTACTTAAACTAGAGGCTTCCAACCTTCTTGGATCTGTGCACCCCGCTAGCTCTCCAGAATCTCCTTGAACATAGCAAGTCCGTCATTAGAGGGCATTCCATTCTCTGATATTTGGGGCATTCCATTATACGTATGTATGTATTTTTTTTTTCGTGGTCAAAATTTTCTGGATCCGGTATACAATTGCATATTCATACGCATATACTAATAGTAATACATTTATATATACGCTCACTAGTCTCTAGTTAGAGCGCTCTGGCATGGCTTAGATGTACCACAAGCGTGGAACATTTGAGTTGCCTATATAATGTAGGCTTCTCCATCCTGCTCGTCAGCACTGCACTGATGAGGCCCAATAGGCCGAAACGGTTCCGTTTGCAGTTATATATATATATACATACATACATGTATGTATGTATGTATGTATGTATGTATGTAAGAATCTTCTTCTCCGTCCATATTTAACAATATAAGTGTGCCGTATTTCCATGGTCTTAAAGTCATTATACTTTGGGTACATCACCCGTTATGCACAAATGTTCTAACCACAGGAAATTAACAAAATAATATGGAATTTAGTTGGGATGTAGGAGACAGTTCAAACAAGGTTTTGAATCATTCAAGTACCAATGGCGGAAAGTGAAATGGAAACTGGGAAAACAAGTGAACATGATTGGTGATTGCAGCCAAACATGAGAACTGAGCAATCTTTACTAATCCACACTAATCTTTCCAGGAATGCTCTCAGGTTTCCTGTTGACTGACAAACTAATGTTTATTACAAGAACTTTGAGGTCAGCAGCTTCTCCTAGCTTTGCTACACGCCAAAAATTTGTTAGGAAAGCAAACTTGCGTCCTGGGAGGTGAACATATTTTAAAATTTTGTTCAATATATTTTTGCCTCATTGGAAGAAAGGCTCGCTTCCGCCGCTCACGTTTGGCGCGTGACAAAATTAAGAAACATTGTACAAGCAATGTTTTCCCCAAAACGTTTCCGCATGCTGATCGCAGTTTCGCCAGGCCTTGGCTTGTTGAGGACGAAAAACATCGCTTTCAAACTAAGTGCCAAAACGACAAGATATTGGGTATCACTCGGCTCGGAGGTCTCAAGGATATCCGTAACTGTCATCTGTAAGTGTGAGAGAGGTTAGTAAATGCTCGATCATAAAATTGATATTTAATAGCTTTGTGGGAGAAGTTGTTTTTATAGAGCAGATGGTTGCACATGATTTAATTGACATCATATGAATTAACTGACATCATCAAGCCATGTCAAGATTCACTGAGAGGGCCAAGATAAAATGGACTGTACAACACCAAGTTGCGTTATCCTAAGCTATGTCGTGTGTGTGACATCTTAGCCGTGAAAATTCGTCAATAGATTGAGCTATGTTTCTACATTTTCCTGCAGCCGTACCCGTTCTGAAGGCATTTCCAAATTTACCTCCAGCAATTTCAGCATGACATTTCCCAATAATTCTTAATCTCGGTCATTGACAAAATATCAATGGTTTCGATCGGAACACCCTGCTAAAGGCCTGTCAACCAAAGAAACAGATCAAGATATATTGAATCAAACATTGTTTTTGAAAGTTGGCTAGCGGTACCAGTCTGTATAGTACGGAGACATTCCCGGTAGGTCACAAGACAGTTTTGATAAGGGAAAAAATGGAAACAGATCGCCAGTAAGAATTGGACTGACATGAATACTACCTCGCTTGCACTGTTTCCGCTTGGTCAGAACAACTTTAAAGGAATTAAGTTTTATACGAAGCCAGAAACGGCTCAGTAACAGGCGCCTAGGTAGGAAGTTTCCTAGGGTGGTGTTCAGTTTCGGGTATCATTCACATAGGCGTTTAGTGTCACATCACCTGTATCGCAATGTTTTTTATCGCTTTCTAGCCAAATCTTTTTACGTATGTGTATAGTAATGAGTGGTTTCAACACCCAACCTTCCTTCGCTAGGTCGCTGTTCAGTAGTACCCACACCAACACGTGTAACAGCCCTTCGCTTTGCAATGCTGAACACAATTTTTGTAGTTGGTCGACGGGCTGCTCCTAGAGTGAAATAATTTACAATATTGGCCAACTTTCTGATTATTTTTACACAGATTTTAAAAATTCTATCAAAATCCCAAGTGTGCTCAGAAAACGGATTTGTTACCGTAAAGTTCCCAAAGTAACGAGGTGCGTTTCCTTCGGATTTAGCAGCCTTCTCTATCGTTACTTTCGGGGGGTCGATACTTTGACAGACTCATTACTTTCGCATGGCAAAAATGGTTATCTGAGGTAAATCATGAAAAATTTTGACAGACCGTTGGTTTTTATTGTAGTGTGATTTTCACAAAGTGTTTCGTCGGTGTTGCCATGACTGCATGCCCACGTGTCTTAAACTGAATTGTCGGCGGTCGGGGTAAGAAGTTCCAATTTCCTCGGTTCTTTGCGCATATCTTTTAGCCCTTCCGTTGTTATCTATTAACTTGTAAGTTGGAACGAGCTTATGTAAGTTTACCGTAAGAATACGAAAAGCATGGGTATTTTTGCATGTTTTGTACGTGTTTTGGGATTATTTGTGGTATCAATGGCTATATCCAAGATTAACTTGAATTAACTATTGATCAGTTTGAAATAGACAATGTAATTCGATGGTACTACTACTGTATGACGTGACTTTTCCCATGGAGACGTTTGGGCCATACCGTGACCTGATACCCGAGAGGTCTTTATTCACTAATAGTAAAAACGATTAATCTGTCGTCAATTCTGAAGTGTATATAATTATCAATCCACTTTGACTGGACCGAGTTTTCGACAAGCATTCCTTTCTTTAGTACCAGATACAACATCTGACAGGAACTGTTCGCACGAAAAGATTTATTGACACATATATATTGAAAATATTGGCATATTTTCGTGTTTACTCAATTGACCAGCTGTGTGTATTGATACCGCACTGCTACTTAGAATACCCTCGAGACAAAACAGGGGAAATAATGGTGAGCGTGGTATTACCGAGATTCCTGTAAAACTAATGTAATATACACACAAGACTTGTCGACAAATCGTCGCTTTCCAACTATCTGTCGCCATCTGGTCTTTGAGGTTGATCGATGACGTAAGAAACCCAAACAATTGACTTAGACGGTACTCTTTCCGAATGTCTGCGCTTTCGTGAGATAGCACACTAGTCGTTCATTGGCACTGAAAAGAGAGAAAGACGACCAGGTTCAATCTCGACAAAATCGTGGTTAAATGACGTTTCTGAGATTCCTTTGAGCTCAGCCGGGCAATAACCTTCATTTCTGCTTGCTAAACGGCTGCAAGCAGGCTATCTGTCCTCCACATGAGTGAAAAGTTCGCAGCTAAAACTGTTTCTTGGTCTTGTCCTAGCTTTCGCCGATTTTCAGTCAGTCCTGATAACGATTATGAAACAAAATGAAGCACTTGGAAAAAGTATTCCTCATTATGCTGCTTGTGGGAATCACAGTCACGTTTGCCATAGGAGAACAGGATCAGAGACCTTTAGATGGTGAGTTTGTCAAGTCACGCTATTGTTGGTATATATTATATGTATATGTATTATTGTATATATATATATATATATATATATATATATGAGTTAAAAATATGTAATCCAGGCATTTTACGAGATTTCTTGAACGCGGTATGTATGTATATATGCTTCCCATGCGTCAAAGATGCACATTGATATTTAATATTACAAATCTTGCACTAATTCCTCGTAATATCCCCTGCGAAAGGCTGAACTAACGTGAGAGAAAATTAAACGGTCGAAGTTGTAAATACTTTATCTGACTTTACACTTCAGCTAATGTATAGTTATGCCCTGTCAGGATTGGACAGAATATTACCAATACTTAGGTTTTGATTTCAGCGACTGTAGGATGTCAAGCAATCATTTTGAGGTTTTACACTGTCATTCTGTTCGGGTAACGCTCTGATCGTATTTCTTCGTGAACCCGTCTTTAAAATATAACAACCTCTGTTTAATGCCCATCGCCTCACATACTATACATAGAAATGCAGACCGTCAACTCTAACCAATTTAATTTGAGCCAATTTTCACACGTTCTTTCGCCTCGAATAGCACTTTCTGTATTGAGACGAAACCTACACAGGATCAGGTATTTATAAAATTATGTAGGGATAGCTACAGGGCCAAGGATGTTCTTTAAAAAAACGATGATTGTGCACCTTAGGAATTATTGATACCTCCCCGTGATAGTTCTTGAACTAATACGATTACCGACACACGCAAAGCCACAGGCTTATCGATGTAAACGTAAGAGCCTATGAGTGGTTACAAGGAATTATTGAAGCCACCCACGCCCGCTCCTGAATGTGACAAGCTTATGGCGTCTTTAAGAACAAGACCCAGTTGGTCTTGTTCCAGGATGATTAGCAAGAACAGATTATCGCCATTACTGGTTCTGTGGCAAAAAGAAAATAAACTTAAAACAAATGTTTGTTTAAATCAGTAACAGATTAAAGTTATTAGCAGGTTCATGGGGTCGTTCTCGGGTTGTATAATTCTCTCTATTTCATGCAAGAGTCTGAGAGTAGAAAAACAAGTCAATGATTTCAAAGGTTGTAGAGAAAGAAATGCGATGAAACGGATTTTTTAACACAGAAAATTAAATAAACCTATCAGCTGGTAATAAGAGAATTTAAGTAATTCATATATAGAAGAATTATGAGATTCACATTTGACCTTTTTAGATAACTGTGGAATTTCGAGTTTCATTTTTCAATTTTCGCGACTTACATTGGCTGCGGCATATTGTGGTCTGGAATAACTTCACAATACGGTCGATTACACGAGTGTTCACGGCCTATATTAACAGCGACTTGTTTTCTCTCGTTTGAACGATCCCGATGTTTTATTGCTTGAAATCCACAAACATATTCTCTCGTAAATAAACGGTCCCAATGTTTCCGCGCTTGAAAACCGCAAATGTTTTCTCTTCTGTACACGGTCTTGATGTTTCCTCAGTCGAAACCTGGAAATATTTTCTCATATAAACGGTCCCAATGTTTCATGGCTTGAAAAACGCCACCACGGGCGTTTACATTATCCCATTCTTCTTGCAGAAGTTCCAGATCACCATGGAAAGAACTTCTTGATCGGATTCCTAGAAATGAGCACACCTTTCGGACATTCGAATATTTACATCACTTCCAAGACGTATGGTGCTGTCTGCGTATTCGCTCCTTTCTTGAACTTAACTCTTGAAAGAACCGTCATGCCAGGGGTTTCTACGAAAATCCAACTTCCCAGCACGGTTCGTATGAAAGGCTTCAATAAAGAGAAAAAGGGCATCTTGATATCGTCCAACGTTACAATCTCCGTGTACGCAACAAATGCTCGGGAGAACTCCAGGGATGTTCACGTGGTTTTTCCAACGCCTTCTCTCGGTGCGGAGCACATCGCGGTGTGTTTCACTCCTCGAGACAAATCGCTGATTGGGATCGTCGCTTTGACTGACAACACTTTGGTTCAGATACGCTTCAAACTCCAAAGAAATGACAATATTTCTTACGAGGGCAAGACGTACTGTAGTGGTGATGTACTGCAGGTATTTTTAAACAAACTAGAGTCCTTTCAGGTGCAGCACCGTAAAGACTTGACTGGAACCGTCGTGATTTCCAACCAAGCTGTAGCCGTTCTCAGTGGCAACGTATGTGCGAGCGTCCCTTCCAAAGGAGAAACCTGTTCACACCTTGCTGCACAAATCCCTTCGTTGTCCAAGTGGGGAAAGAGTTTTATCACCACTCCAGTGGCTCACCGAAATATAGGTGATGTTTTTCGAGTCGTTTCAGCCTATAATAAAACACTCGTCTCCATAGGAGAGGGACAAAACTTCACGCTGGATGCAGGAGAGTTTCGCCAGTTTGAGCTGAAGAGCAACGAAAATAGAAGTATCATCTGTAGCAAGCCTTCCATGCTCGTGCAATTTAACAAGGATTCTCGAGGCAACGTTTATTCCGAACCATTTACGTTGATTATACCCCCGACAGAACAATACGGCTTCAGTTATGATCTTGTAATACCCGTCAAGAAAGCGCCACCAGCGTTCGAAAATTACATTAGCCTTGTGGCCGAGACTTCACAAATACAAGATCTCTTATTTAATACTTCGTTCTTAATCAGTGGCAATTTCACGTGGAATTTCATATCTGGGACGAAATACTCCATAGGCTTGTCTGAAATCCAATGGCCTTGGACTCATTCTACGTCGATCTCTATCAAACGTACTTCAGGGGACGTTCGATTCACCGCGTTTGCTGTTGGCCACACGGATAGTGATGGGTATGGATACGTAGGAGGGATGGCATTGAAAGACATTAACTGCGAGCGTTTATTCCCGGCGGCCATGAAACTCGGGGATAGAATTGATAATGATTGCGATGGAAGAACAGACGAGGAAAGGAACAACGGTTTGGACGATGATGGAGACGGCGCAATAGACGAAGACCTGGAATATGTTGTCTATGATTGCAGCGTGACTCCTGTTCTTGATGAAGACAACACCGAAACCAGTGTGTACTTAAATGGTGCAAACTTTAGTTATTCGATTTCCCAGGGAGATTGCGAAAGCCTAGTCAAAATGGCGTGGTATATCCCCTCTCCAATTGGTCCCACGGTTACTCTCGTTAGACGACACATTAAAACGGTAAAACCGAGTGTTAGTGTTTCATTTCCACCGAACGCGTACGTCGGACGTGAGAATATTTCTACGTTAGAAGACCTAAAGCCTAAATTGTCGTCATTATGTCCAGTGGATGACATCAACGTGACGTTTACCGATAGTCGATCCACCAATGGCAATAATGTTACCTTGATTACACGTCAGTGGGTTGTTCGCGATAAATGTGGACGCACAGTTTATGGCAACCAAACCATAATTGGTAAGCAGGTTGATTGTACCTTTTTGATCACACCTTTTGCTAGAGGAGTTAAAACTTAACGGTATGTATGGGACAACTTTTCAGGAGAAACGCTATACATACTAAAGATATGCAAATCTTCATCCGTATATCCAACTGCCTCCTCCACCCGTTTCCGACCCGCGGACGGACGATCGATTGAGTCATCTACAAGGCTCGAAATACCGCATGCACACGTGCACGAATGTACGTAAAATTCGAGATGTGCACGTAACTTTTGTCACTTACATGCACTGCGTGCACGTAGAAATTTTCACACAGTGACTGCATGGGCTGCACTTCATAATCAGCATCATTACCTTAGCTTCAGAGTAACGATTGGACATGGGACGTATTGCTAGTTTGTAGCAAATAGCATATCAATATTATTTAGCTGATAATTCAATCACGAACGATTCCAATCCACTGTCCAATCTTACGCCCGTCTTTTCGCTTCAAGTATACCAAATCATTATTGGAAAGAAGTGAAATTGTGTTTCGAGAATTTTTTAGTACGTGTCTGTGCACATAAATAATTGGTGGTGCAGGTAGTTAAAAAAATTAGGTGCATGCTGTGCATGTAAGATTTTCCTATTAATTCAAGCCTTGCATCTATTCATTCATCAATCCACCCATCCCATTAAAAAAATTAGGTGCATGCTGTGCATGTAAGATTTTCCTATTAATTCAAGCCTTGCATCTATTCATTCATCGATCCATCCATCCCGTCAGTTCGTCCGTTCGTCCGTCCATCAATCGATACATTCGTCTATCCATCCGTCCATGAATCCGTCCATTTTTTTTAATCCATCCATCCACACATCCATCCATCTGTCCGTCTGTCCGTCCGTCCGTCCGTTCGTCCGTCCATCCATCCATCCATCCGTCCATCAAGTCAGCCGACAAGTGAGCCAATGATGCTACCTATTCCATTCCATCCCTCTATCCCATTCCTATCACATTCATTCATTCGTCCATCCCTCCATCTGTCCGTCCATCCGTATACACGTCTTGTTCAACACACGAAATGACTGAAAAACAGGCAGAGCAACATAAAGAGCGGGCAGGCGAACAGGGACAGCAGCAGCAGTAGGAGCACCGACACAAACATACACACCATGAGCAGTTTTGTAGTTCAAGTGCAGTGCAGGTGTAAGGAGCCTGGATATTCGAAAAGGAGAGAAGTGGATGACCATGGGTGAACCAGAAAATACAGGGAAATGATACAGAGGCGGGTCTGCCCCCCCCCCAGAAATCAGTCAGTTGTTTGTCCTGGGTATAATTTGAACATCAAACCGTCCCCTGAATGTCTCGTTGCGGTTTCCCGACTAATCAACACTGTACTTTTTAAAGAACTCTTGTTGATCCGAGAAAATACAAAAAGCCTAAGAAGTCAGTCCAACCATGCGTTGGTTTTGGGTCTAGGCATTGGACTTGGAACAGCTGGATTATTTGCAGCCGCAGTAAGCATGGCAATGTAAGTAAATCGATGGATTAACACTTCAAACAATGTTCATTTTTTTCAACAATGGCATTATTTGTCGCGATTGATTACATACAGTTTCACGGATTAACGACTCAGTGGGCTGGCATTTTATTCCTTAAAATGGCATGACTCCTGAGCTTACATTATCTTCCTAAGTTGATGGCGCTCTCTGATGTAAGGACCAGAAGTTATTATGCGTTTCATGGCGGAACATCTCCCCTTACGGGTAAAATAGTCTGGCTCTAACAGTATAAAATAATGTAGAATTCATGCTCTCCGAGGAGATGTCAACATTTAGTTTTCTATTATCTTTCAAAATGTTTAGTTTCATTAAAAATACTCAGCCCTACCAAAAATTAACCATTAATCAGTATTGAGGTAATATGAAAGTGGACGAACGTCCTGAGCCCCGGAAACCTGAAATAATTTTTTTTATAAACAAGTGGAAAGTAGAAATGGAAATATCTTTCAGCGGCTTTCAAATTACAGCAATGCGTCGATGGCTGATTTCGAAAGAACACAAAGGTTGCGGGGTTTTTGATGCTTACTATTGTTAAAACTAACTTCTTCGCTTGAAAGATAGCATGGTGAAGACAATATTTCCATGTTATATGTAACTTTCTGAAACACGTTATACCAGCCAAGTTTCAGGGCTGAGTAATAGTTTGAACATAATAGATATGCTAAAATAAGTTCAAAGTTTGCCATGAGAATAATAATAGTTAGCCATGACTTGCTGAAATATTGTCAATGTGTGTAATATCCGGAGTTTCAATACTCCAGAACATTTGCAGGATGTCATACAGATGTTATAAAATTAATTCCTGTGAAGTGTCCACGGCATGAATATCAGTAAGCGTTAACTTGCTGAATTATTGTGTGCAATATCCAGAGTTTTAATACTCCTCAACATTTGCAGGATGTTACAGATGTTATAAAATGAATTCTTTGGAAGTGTTCTCGACGTGAATATCGGAAAGTGTTAATTTGCTGAGATACGAAGGAACAGCTAGTTACAATCACTCGACAAAATTTGTAACGTAATGTAGAGGTTTGAGTCCATCTCAATTTACATACTCGGAATAATATTAGTAACTGATAACTTCTGAAAAACGATGGAATAGCTGCAGTGTCAATACTTTATAACACTTAAAAAAATATAGAAAAATAAATAATACATAAATCCTTGATAGGTTTGTGAAGGGAAGATACCGTTAGTTAAGGATAACTTCGTGATACTGCGTAGAAATTTGAATTGGTAGAGTTTCAACTTTTCCTTACAATTGCGCCATAACATGGAATTCCCGGCAACTTTATTTAGAAGAATGTTGAGTAACGACTTGTCAAAACACGGCAAAAGAGCCTGGTTTTCAACGTTTCATATAATTTGTAAAACAATAGGAAACTTAATTGTTTCCTGCGAATTTTTTTTATCGTGCGAATGATTATTAAGAAATGATAACCTTCTGAAATATTATGAAATAAGCCCTTGTAGGAAGATGGCGCATCAAACATAATTAGAACTACATTGAAACAGGCCTTAATTTAGAGTGTAGTGACAGACAAATTTTGCAGCGATAGACGAAATTTTGTGTAGTGATAAAAATTTAGTAAAAACTGAAGAAACTTTTGTTTTATTCAAGGTGGTCTTTAAAAGTTTAGAGTACTCGTTGGACCCGTTTGACAACAAAATCTAGTTATACTGAATTATACATGTAAGTCTTAGTGTGGCGTAGTACCTGGGACTATGGGCTGGTGATATATCATTGCTGATTGATCGTTTAGACTGGTTCAGTCAACAGAGCGGCCAACTTACAAGGGTTCATGAAAGCAGTAAATTTCGAACATCGCTTATTGTTGCTCGATATTTTGTGAAATATTTGCCATGATAAATTTTCCTTAAATTAATGCCTGTACTGGAAAAAACCCCTTGACTGGTGCAGTCATAAATCAGTCATGGGCCAAGTCTTTCCTTTGAAACCGACTGAACGGGTCAAGCACTTCACCAAAAAACATGCAGTGGATAATTTGGATAAAACAACTGATAAAAGTATTTTGTAGCTCGACATTCAAATTAGAACGAAACAAGTCAAAGACAAAGATTCAGTCTGGCCGAACTTGTTCGAACTTGAATATCAAGTTAGACAAGATGACGTTTTTCGCTTAATGTATTTACTCTTCACCTTATAGTATAGGGTAGAAATTAGAAAGAATTCCCTGACGGATTAAATTAATTAATAGGTGATGACTTGTTACGCCTTTTATGCGAGATTTTCCCCCCTTTTTCTGTTTGTCCTCTTTTCGTATTTTGCTTTGTTCATTAATTTGTTCAATTGCTGCAATTTGTTGTAGTACGATAATTGACCGTATGCATGAAAGAGTTAAAAAAAACGCTGGAATAGAGAATATTTCAGGCCCATAGCAAAGGTAAGCAGTGAGGAGTCGAGCCCACGCCAAATAAACGTAAGCTTCAAAAACTTCACGAAAATGAATTGCAAATGATAAACTTCTCGTTATCAGGACGTTTTGACCCCCTTGATAATTTGTAGGTCCACATAAGCCTCTTTAAACTACTTTAAGCTTAATCTAAATTTCGGTTTCGTTGTAGAATTTGGAAAAAGCACGTGTCAGGATCAGTGAACATTTCAGCGCGCATTGACGTGTTGGAGGCAATAGACCAGGAATGGCATTACACGAACACTATGGCAATAGAAGAAGAATACGCTGAAATCAGCAAAGGCAACTCAACCAAAGAGCAGAAAGTGTACTCACTGAAATCCGAACATGCCCCTTCCAAGGTTAACGAATAATCACATTATTCTAGAAATGAAATTTTCTCGATGACATTTAATTTTATCATGTCGCCCTTAATTTGACGCGGAGATGAGAACAGATCTTCCCATGTTTTCCCACGATACTAGCGTGGAGTCAACGGCTCGCTTGAAGAAGGAAACGCTTTACGTGTTGGCTGAAACAACTCGAACCGTGAACGGTTTCGAGGTAAGACCATTCCAGCAACCACAATATCGCATGACTTGAAGGAAAGTGATTAACTGTACCAAATCTTGTACTACTGTGTTTGGGGAGCACAACTCTAGTGATTTAGAAGTCACTGAATATTTGAAGAAACATGGAGTACCTCTTGCAAGTCTAGACGTCTTGATGACTTGAGAGGGGAAATTGCAGATTTTAGGACCAGAATTCGGCGAAACCCCGAGAAAGGTTGAGTTATTGCCGCTTGTCTGGAATCCTTAAATGTTACAAATACAATGTCAGGGGTCACGATTCAGCGAATTTACCCAGACATCGCGTGCAGTAAGGAAAACGTGAACGGAAATTTCGAATGTACGGAACAGCGTAACAATGTTTTCTGCGATATGAACGCAAGTTGTGATATGAAATTCTTGAAGAATGGAAGATAACATTTCTATTGTAAACATAGTTTGCAATAATAATAATAATAATAATGATAATGAGTACTTTCAGGGACTTTAAAGGGCTGTACATCCCTTACCCGTTCCTGCCTGGATAAGTTAGGCGAGTAAGGGCTGGCCCGGTGGGTGTTTCTTAAAATCCAAATTAATGGTAAAATTTCCTTTCCCCACAAGTTCCCTGAAATGTGCAATGTCTTTTGCGGCCTTACCTGGCGGGATGCTGGGAGCCCGTAGCAGGCTGAGACCCCTTCCACTGTCCTTAGTTGGGTGGTGTGCGAGTTGTAATAATAATAGTAATAGTAATAACCCCAGCGTCACTTTGATGGCGTGTTGCTCCTCTCACTCAATGATAATAATAATATGAGTAACAGCAGTTATAATAGCGTTAATAATAACAATAATAATAGCAACATAATATTATTACTAATCATAATAAAAATATTTCTTAAGGCCAACTACCTGATCATATCACCAGCAGATGCATTTCACTGAGTAAATAGAATGACAGGCACTCTCTATGAACTATGGCTATTAGTTTCACTGTTGTGAGACTAATACTGTATAAAGTTTAGCTAGTGCTACACCAATATTGATATCGACATTTCAATTACTGGTACATTGGTACGAAAATGAAAATACAGGCGTTAGAAGAATCCTGAAAATAGCTGGCTCCGGAAAATAACGACAAATTTGGGATGTCTTTGAAAATTTCCGAAAGAAGCGCCCCCCCCCAAAAAAGTAGTGCCCCCCGGAAGTAGCGGCCCTTTCAAACGTACAGCGTTTCGGCGTGATACAAAGACTACAATTGATCATGATGATGATACTCAACATTTGGTACTCAACACTTGACAGTGTTCTTTCAGCCATCGCTTGAGTAACTAAAGTATTAAGTTTCAAATCTCGACCCGCAAAAAGTAAAGTAAAACTGTCAAAGTTGCAAAGAAGAAAAAGAAGGCAAATGTGGTAAATAGAAAGGCATTAAAGGAGTAAAGAACAATATTTCCATAGTACGTTAACGTATTTTACCACCCAAAAGTAAGGCTCTCCGAAACTAGCGGCCCCAATGGCGGATAAATCTAAGAGTAACGGGCCGCTACTATCGGGATTCTAGGGTATTATAATACTCTACATTCACTTGAGAGGGCCACATAAACTGATCATTGAAGAAAACTTCAACATGGGTTTAAGGTTTGCAATTGTAATTTTTATTACCTCGATAACGCCACGACCTGAAAGATCACTCTGATATTTAATAAATGAACACTTAATTAATCATACTAACCCCTTGGTTGCGAATAATTTTAGCCGCCAGAGAATGTTCTTGTGTCTGTTATAAGATATTACCTTTAAGAATCTAGTTACAAAATACTGCAAAGAATGTGGAACCGAATCACTCTTACAGACTGTTTTAATTAAAAACAGCCTGTATAAAAGATGATGCCCAAGTTCATTGAAGGGCTACTTATTTAAAATAAGCTTAAATGAAAACCATCAACGCACAGACTTTCCACTCAGAGAACTCCGTGATTTTTGAGAGCATTCAGGTGCATTCACGTCAGCGACCTCCTTGGGTAGTTTAAAGTTGTTCGCAGTCATGGTTGCCGTATTGTTTACTTTTGGAAGCTCAAAATCAACCAAAGACAAGACTTTTCATTCATGTCTCCATTTCTTGTGGCTTCCTCGAATTGGGTCACAGTTGCCACGGCAATTGTTTGAAACCCAAAGATCTGTTTTGTGATCTAAGAAATGCAGTCAAATGCCAAGACTGAGATCAAGTTAAAATATACTCATTACTTTAATGAGCAAAAGCTTGAGTAACGATCGTAAAAAATGGAAGAGATTGGTCATCCATCGTCTAAGAAGATATATGTGGACTGAAAGTGAAAAACGAATCCAAAAAGAACAGAGAAGAAAAAAGCATTTGAGATATAATCCAGTGAGTATTTCTTAATCTGTGAACGTTTCTCACAACGTTTAAGCTGTTTTGAATTTTTCGATATTTTAAGTTGTCACGAAGGTGTCGTCGTCCCTTTAGAATAAAACTCCCGATTTGCGATTCATTGATCTCTGAAAGGAAGACGACCGCTTTAGAGGTTATCTGACTTCCTGGAAACCGGGCAAGACAGTAAAGGGTTAAGAGCACCTGAAGTGTTGACTACAAGGAAGAAGCTGACTACCGGAGTGAAGGGTTAAGAGTGCAAGCAGGACCGATTCAAAGTGAAGAGTAAATTGCCGATCAAGAGTGGATTCCCATAGAAAACTGACTTTGGTAGTAAACAGATTAATGGTGGATTAATCGCCAGTAAAGGGTAGGTTGCCTGTGAAACGTTGATTACCGATTCAGATTTAGAATCAGAGATAGTGCAGGGGCCAAAATTATCTTCTTAAGTAGGTTGCCCATTGGGCAACCAACTTTTCAGATCAAAGTGTCTGAAATGAAATCTAGTTACCATGTTTGGACGTTATTGCTCAGTGGTAGAATGCAAAACAAGATGACGGAAATACGAACATTCGGAGCGGTGTGCAGGAATCATCTTATAACAAATGGACTGGTTGTATAATTGTACCTTCTCTCTTGCAAATATCTCAAACTGAGATTACGATCTTTTAGGTCTTAATATCATTTCTCCAAGAGGTTGGCAGCTTGGTTGTCCATTGGACAACCATCTTCTCTAGTTTGGTCGTCAGTTTTAAATTTTGGTCTTTTCTGACGACTGGACGACCGTAAATTTCTAAACCTGTAGTGATACTAAGAAACGGTTGGGTGCACGAGACGAGCAGATTCAACAGCAAAGGACAGGTTGCGGAAGAGCGTGCATGGAGCCAATGCTCAAATGTAACGCAACGGTTTCGTTAGTAGATTAACATAAAAAAAGGAAGCAACGTCATGCATCGCGCTGAGCAGTCCAGTTTATGAAAAAGAAAACCGCGAAGGAATCCATCATCAGAACCGACCGAGAACCGCGGGTGAGACTTTCCTAGCAAAATGATTGGAATCTAGGTGTTTAGTAATTTCTTGCACGTATTTGTTCATCGAGATAATTAGTAAAATTCGTTACTTTAGTGTGTGACGTTTCCACAAAGGTACAAATTTTTGCAGATAATGTGGATGAACAAACGAATACAAGACAATACCTTGTTCTAAAGATCGTTTTCACTGACGGCACATATTTTAAATTCAAGACAAGTAAATTAAGAAAAAAAAACACCCAAAAAAACAATTTAAAAAGACAAAAAAATGCAAGTAAATTCAAGGATATTTTTATTCATTGAGTATAGACTAAACTAAAATATACCGATAACTAAAATTTTAGAGGAAAATATTATATCGACATAAACTTTATGAATAAAGTTTTCTCTTATTGAATCGACACAAAGTATTCAACGAGGCCTTACAACGCCAATACTTTAGACAAGTTAAAAGAACAGCTTTATATATTTTGTAGCTAAAATTTTAGGATCTTAACGGCATCATGTGAAAACGATCTATTAGAATCAAATGAAATGGGCGCTGCTTTATGAAATAATCCATCCACTAATAAAAACCAGACTGAATTGCCTGTCATTTTAAGTTCAACCTTCCCATCAAATCAGCCAAAACGGACAAGCTGAGACTGCAGACTGCTTATCACGAACTCCCGTCCATTTCATGTAATTTACATTTCGTCCTTGCTCTTGTTTCTTTCTGCTTGAGTGTCTTCCTCGTCATGCTTCGTGAAGTAATCGAGCTTCTCTTTCGGGTCCGGAACAATTGTATCGGCTCCAGGCTTCCAGCCAGCTGGGCACACCTCTCCGTGCTTGTCAGTATATTGAAAGGCCTGAACCAGTCTAAGCGTTTCATCCACCGAACGTCCGACCTGTACGACAAAAGAACATCGGCAGCTTCTTAAATTCATTCGCATTAGATCATGCGCAAAAAGAAATTCACGGAGGGTATAACGCACGAATTATAAATATATGTGACACAGGATATATCCATTCGTGAACCGATAAAATACTTATTACAATTAAATGACAAACTATATACTTTGGCTTTCGATTTTTAGTAAGTCGATAAGAGAAACCCGTATATAGTGACGTCCGTGACTGCTGAACTCCTTTGAAAGGTAGTATGGAGCAGGTTGAAAACTTTTCATCCCGGAAATTAAACCTTCTTTCACATTTAACCTATTTCATCTAAAATGGTGACAAATGAATAGGTCCGTTGAAAGTAAAGTTCACACTCATTCCAAAATCAATCATCACATGTTGAACTCACCAGATTACACACTCACCATTCTTTACTGCAGAGAATATGAGGGTAAACTGAATATCGCGCACCAACACGACTAAGAGGTAACACTGAATACCGAGCACTTACGCGACTAAGAGGTAACAAGGAATACCAAGCACCAACACGACTAAGAGGTTAAACGGAAAACCAAGCACCAACAAGACTAAGACGTTCAACAGGATAGCGAGAAAACCAGGAAGCGTAGTAAGCCTGATAGCGATGACGTGAGCTCTATTTATATGTTGCCGTGTACTCATATTCATTGTCTTGCTTCGTATAAAGGAGCTGGTTGGTTTCCTAAAGGTCTTGTAGAACCATACGCATTTCTTCAGGCTTTCATGTCATGCCATTCTTGTTTATACCCAGAATTTCCATATGAAGTGGAGTTTTCACGAATGAAGGCTTACAGCACCCGAACGTATTGATGTTGATTTCGCCATTTTGTGATATTCCTGGTAGGCAAGGGTGACAAATCACCAAAAAATTGACTGCCTATTCTGTCACCATAAGCAGAATAGCCTGAACACTATTATTTCAGTTCCCAAATCGGAATAGCTCTCAAAAGAACATGATTACCATTCAATCTGCATGCTCTTAATCCAAAACAGGTGAAAAAGAACATTCCTAAAGGAAGGCTGCCATCACGTAGAGTAATAGCTGTAGTGGCTGCACAAGACTAGCACTGGCACGAAGGAACTTGATTGAAATTGTTGCCTTTCGTAACCGTTACAGGTTCTCTGAATCGAGCGAACAGACGTGTATTTGAACCTACGTTTGTAGTTCATCTTAATTTCGAGCCGATTTTTGCCATTTATGTATGATATGATACACAATATTCATGATACTGTACATGAACTAAAAAATAACCTTTACAAGCACTGATGCTTATACTTTGAGTGTAAGGTGCAACAGTATTACACAGAAATATCGTATTTTCAAAACCTTGCCGTAACTCTATTTGTGCATAACCTACCGGCAAATCATTCATCGTGATCTGTCTTAAAAAGCCTTTGTCGTCGATGATAAATAACCCTCTGAAAACAATACGATAAATAATACAGATGTAAATATCAAAAAATGAAATACATCACCCCTACTCCGTATCGATACACTGTTTCAGCGCCACCGACGCAAAACCCAAGGACTTTCAAGAACTCTGTTGATTTTCAACGACTAGTCTTGGAATTTTTGATTTTAAAATTCAAGTAATTTCAAGAATTTTCCAGCACCATGTGAACCATGTTCATAATCATAACCGTCGGCTTAAGACTTCTATTATTTTACTCTGGCTAACGCGAGACGATTTTACTCGTCAAAGGGACAGCTCCCGTCTCGAAAGAGTTAACGGGAGATATTGGACAGGTGAAATTACTGTTTCACTTGTCAGAACTGGAAGGTTAATTTGGAACGTTTAGACGGGAAGCGTTTCCTAGACAGCAAAGGAAACGCTAGTAACGTCAAAGTGTCTACCGTAGGGTCTACTTGAGGACACGGACCAGAGCTGTTAGGACTTTGTTTTTAGGGTTCCACTAAAAATTACTAAGAGAAGGGCCCTACTTCTCACACATCCGGCTTACCTCAAAGTATGTCCTTCATTTTCCAACAATACGCCATAGTCTTTAGCAATTTGATGGTTAAGATCAGACAGCAGTGGGTAGTTAAGCTTGCCTAAACCTCCATCTTTACGCGGTGTGTTTATCCTGGTTTTAAAAATAAGAAGGTAAAGTTACAAGTGGGGAGACGATCGGCACGCAGCGACTTCTTTGTCGTGGGCACTTTATTATTATGATAATTATTATAATGATCATTGTTATCATAATTATCGTTACAATCATTATCATTATCATTATATCTATTATTATCACCATTATGATCATCATTATCATTATCATCATCATTATTATTATTATGATTATTATCATTGTTACCAGCATTATGATCATTATTATTATTATCATTACAACTCGCACACTACCCAAATAAGGACAGTGGAAGGGGTCTCAACCTGCTATTATTATTATCATTATTATTATCATTACCATTATCACCATCATCGTTATCATCCTCACTATCATTCTCATAATCCTTTACCATATTATTATCATTATTATTATTATTATCATTACCATTATCACCATCATCGTTATCATCCTCACTATCATTCTCATAATCCTTTATCATATTCACTATCATCATCACCATCATCATCCTTGTTATTATCACTATCACTATCATCAAATTTACTATCATTATCATTACCACCATTATTATTATTTTTAGTAGTAGTATAATTACTATTTTATTATTAATAATGGGAATGCTATACATAGAAATCCAGGTACATACTCAACTTACCAGGCCAGATGTGTGAATACAGAATCCACTGAGCATCCCACAACTTCAGTGTTAATTTTACGAAATTCTTCAATTCGGTTGCTGAATGCAATAATCTCAGTGGGACAAACAAATGTGCTGTTGATAGAGAGAAAAATATTCCTTGATGAGCAGTGTATATCAACATCAATTCATACTAAGTACTTCTGCATATACCTTATCACAAGTACTGAATACCTTCTTAAAAAATTAGTATGCTGCCTTGCAACAAAGTGTGACATCCTACAACATTATGTTATAAAATGTTACTGTAACTTGAATTTTGGTCAAAAAATTGGCCTATCTGTATGTCAGTGACAAAACTTGTAAAGTTTACAAGTCCTTTCCTTCATAAATAAAGTAAAATACAAGGTAAATAAAGTAACATACAAGGTTGGGGACTAAGGTCCACAGCTCCTACCCTGAGAGGTGAACAATTATATGTAGCTGTTCATTTGGACTACTTTTCTGCTTAATTAATGAATAATTTGAGCAAAATGAATGCATTATATTATTTTCTTATACTTTGTCTTGGTCACTATCAAGCTCACCTGGGCAAATTTTCATCTTCCCTTTTTGAGGAGATAGTGTTGAAGGCAGGGCTCAAGTTAGAAATCCAAAGTGCATTCACAAAATTCTTCATTTACATTTAAGCATATTTATCCCTCAAGGACACTTGTAAATGTTGCTTTCAAAAACAGTAAGCCTTCTATGTATTTGACAGAATTTGCTCTTAATTTGAAAGAACTTAAATGAATGTCAAAACAGTAAAAACAAAGATAAGAGTTTCACATGCCCACTTCTGAAGTTCTAAGTTCAATGACATGAAATACACCTTTAGCTAATCATGTCTAACCAATCTCACAGCATCAATTTCAGTCACATGTAACGGATCTCATGGTCTCAATTTCAAACCAGATAATATGAAAAAGAAAAAGTGCAGGCTGCAAGAATGTCAATAGGGATTTGCTGAGTTACTGAAATTAGTTGTTTAATGCTGAACCAACTTAGCAGGCAGTTGCAGACAACTGATGAACAAGATGCACATTAAGAAAATGTCCATTTGAAAATTAACTGATTGTGCTTTCGCAAAATGTAAATTTACATTCACAAACTGCAAATTACAAACTGCTAATTTGAACCCTGGTTGAAGGAGATAAAGGCCCCCTAGGCCCTTCAATGCTGAGTGCTCATCCCTGTGATGAGTAAAATTATTTAGTATTACCCAGATCAAAATACAAAAGTATGCCCTTCCCCCATGGTGGGTTTAAAATTCTTCTGATATGGCCATGTTTTGTTTTTTTAATTATAAATTGTGTGTAAACAGTATTTCTAGACATTCATGAATTCATGATCACTATTATACAGAGAAATTATTAACAGTATGAGTGCAAGGTTATAAAAAGCCAGAGATACAAGTATTCAATACTATTTTATGGCATTACAACAATGTCCTGTATTTCCAAGTGTAAATCCTACATGTTTATTCTGTACTGAGATCAACTGAATTTGTTCTTCACTTACAAATCAAGAGGATAGAAGAAAAACACCAAATATTTCCCTGAGAAAAGACCAGTAGAAAATACATGTAAGTAGCAAATCCAAGTTCAGAAAATACAAAAACAACTAATGAATTATCTAAAGTATACATCTCATGAAAATTTCCCAAGTTAGTAACTTTCATGCTTAATGCAGTAATTGTTCTAATTTTTATGGCAGTGTTAACTCACTGGGGGTATTCAAAATGGTACTGTAGTTTTTATTACTACAGATCATGGAGGAGATGAGAAAGTCACATGCTTCCTGTTTTATGCATTTGTTGCAATTTAATAAATGCACACCACTCCTCCAAATGTCGAAATGACCAATACTTTATCAATTTGGTACAGTAACTGATATTTCTGCTCATGAAAAAAATAGATTATTTGCATATACCATATTTTCCACACTATCAGTCACACTGTATTATAAGCCGCATCGGCAATTTTTGGCTATTTTTTTAGAAAAATTCATAGATAAGTCACACTGGCCTATAAGCCATGCTGAACTGTAAGCTGCTATGTGAAAAAGTCCAAAGAAGTACCTATTTTGTTATGTTGCTATTCCATGTGTAGTGTGAATAACTGAACAATGAACATGAGATAAGGAAAAACTGTGAGCTATATTTGTCATTATTGCAACGTTCTACAGAAATATACATACACTAAACATCACTTAAAATGTGATTCATAAGACTGTAGTATGTAATGTCATTTTTAAAAGTCTATTAAATCGTCCTCGACAAACCCATGACTCTGATATTTCTTCATGTTCAAGAGTTTAAAGTTCAAGGTAATTTGAGTTTCAAAATAAAAATTCTTGTGTCATTTTTTACGTTTTTTTTTTTGAAAAATTCATATATAAGTCGCACCATATTATAAGCCGCATGGCGAAAATTTTGGTCAAAATGTAGCAGCTTATAGTGCGGAAAATACGGTAATTGATGAGCTCTACCATGCCACAATCTTCTATTTGAAACTTCACCTAGTGTCCTGTTTGAAAAAATGTTGGGGCTTCCTCATTATAAGGTTAAAAAAACACAGTAAATTTACTTATCAACAAAAAATGATGCAAAGTGTATTAGGTTACTGTAGAAGCAGAAGTTCTCCCTCAAGAAGTAGGCCACAGATGAGAAAGATATTATCTTGTGTTTAGATGACACACATAAAGTTCCTCCAATGCCAATGAAATTGAATCAGTGAGACTGAATGTGATGCATCGTTCTAGGTAAATTAGTGTGCCAGACATGTATTTAATGATTACACATCCTTGTGTAAAAGTAAAATGTCATTCAGACTTTGTTACTCAGATGTTTTTGTTAAGATTTACTTCAATTAAATTTTGAACATATTTTTTTAAATTCTCAGCACCTTATTGGATAGTTTTAAAGTTGGGCAAATGATTTTAATACAATGTGCAACATTCCACACACCTGCAGAAAATTAAACAGCCAGATCTGCTGTATTTATAAAACTTAGTAATAATTCATAAGGAAAATTCAAAAAAAATTAACATTCAATTAGTGCCTGTAAACATTGATGCAGCACTGATTAATAAAACATCACATTTACAGACACTGCTGCTGTTGCACAAATTTGGGTCTATTTTGTATTGGGGTGTAAGGACACTTGAGGTTCAACTTATCTCTGCATATGCTAAGACAGGTCAGCCATTCATTTTGTACATTGTATATAAAATGTACATGTAGCTATATTTATATGTGTGGTGAACAGATGAATAACTAATATTACCAAGGAAATCTGTCAAGTTTAATGACTTGAATTCACCATCAACAACTGCAGTTCCTTCCCAAAATGGAGCTGGCTTTGAAACTAAAATGTTTTAGAAAAGACTAGTGTAAAAGCTATGTCAAACACCTATTCCAATGATGGTATATTGGATAAAAATATCCAGTAACAACAAATATCAACTATGTACATCTCACTACATGTCTAAGTTAACACTTTTGCTGGTAAAAGCTGCAAAGTTGTTCAAAACTATCACAAAAATGTGTAGGTAATTCAACAAAATCATTGCTCTACCTTCCACACTAATGTTCTGGTATACAACTCTATGGTGCTGTTTATATGGAAGCAAAGATGCTCCCCTGTTGGGCTGGCTCTTTGTGCCAAGACCTTGTCTCTTAGTGAAATCCCAAGTAAAATTTATTTTTGTTTATATGAGAGGAGGGCCAGATGCCCAAGGCAAGATCTCACTATTGACTACCCTATTTACTTGAATGAGCATCACCCTCAAATAAGCACCACCCCCAAATAAGTGCTGCACTCAAGAAGAATGGGATGCTTGTTTGCACTGATGTTGAAGAAGTCCCCTAATGCAAGTGCTTAACCTCAATCAGATTTAAATCCAATTGTGGATTTATACATCTCATGGTGACATTAATAGTGATGATACTTTAGTGCATACTTGGTTTATCTTGTTCTGGTTATTTTCATTACTAGAAATAAAAAGTAATTATGTTTTATCCAGAATCATTTCTTTCAATTAGTTTTAATAAGCACCATCCTTGAATAAGCACTGCCCTCAAATAAGCACCACATCAAAAAGTCATAAAATTTAACAAGAACTGCAGCACTTATTCAAGTAAATATGGTACATGGGATCTTGCCTAGGAGGGCTGAAAATTTTTCATGCAAACATACTCAGCTGGCCTTCCTTGAAATACAAGAAAAAAATTAATGTATGCATGCACATTAGATCGAGCCTTCCTAGAAGGGCCTGAAAATTGCCAAGTATAAGATGGGCGATCCCAGCCCTCTTTTCTGTGCTAGGTCTAGCCCTGTCAAGAACGATGGCTCGCGTCCATGTACTGTACGTGTACATGTAAACACCCCCTGGGAATGAAATACCTGTACGTTATATCTTTGCTTGAGTGCAGAGGTCATACGACAACTTCAATAACCAGAGAACCAACTGCTAGCCTTTCTAAATTAAATTATAGGGCACTCAAGTCAAACGATGTTCGTTTATTTAGCAAAGATTTCCGGTCACCCAGCGTCTTAAATCCAAGAGAAGTAATCAACAATAACGAGAGTCATGCTATCTCAACAAAATAACGGGCCTCGGAAAGTCATATCAAACGTTTAAGCTCAAAACAAAATTTTACAAAGTAAAAAAAATAAGCCAAAAGTAAAACTTGAGCCCGAGCAACTCGAGGAGCAACATACAGTCGTACTCTGCTCTCCGCAAAAAGTTCGCGTTTCGGCTCCACTCAGTTTAATGACAACTGCACGTGCTTTACATACACAAAAGAAACAAAGACTGTGCAATTGAATGGCACACGACAACACATTCACAACTAAAAAAGAAAGCACTAGACCAACCAAAATGTAATTGCAATTTACATGGCTACGAGCTGCAGACTTACTTTGTGCTTTGCTCCAATGAAGCGCGTGTTCCGATGTTCGTCTCTCTTGGGGATAGACCTGTCCTCCAGCATAAACTCTGCAAGATTCCTGCTCGCTTTCGACTTTGTTGGCGTACGAAACCACCGCACACAACCAACATATTGTCACCGATAGCTTAAAGGTCGGATCCAACGTCAACGACCGCATTTTCGCTCAACACAGAGGTGAAGAAACCCAAAATTGAGCTGGTTCAAAATTAGTAAACTACAGAATTATTTAAACTGACGTGTCGTTAAGCCAGCGGCTATGGCGAAGAGGAAGGGCGGTTGAGGGGTCTGGTCGGGGGGAGCGACCTCACCTGAGACCTGGGAATCTCTCAACAGCGTTTGTCTTCCTCAACAAAATACTTGTCACTCTACACACCTTGTACGCGCCGCTGATGCAATTATCTTGTTCCCACGGTATTAAAATAAACATTGTGACCTACGAACACTGTGAGCCGCGCAGTCCTCAGCTAGTGCGCATTGAGATATGCGCCCAAGTCGTCGTGTACCGCGTTACGTTCTTTGAACAATAACAATATGATATGATTTTGTCATCTGTCGCATAGCGTCTTCTGTACTGTAGCAAAATTCTGAGGAACTTCGTACGAAGCACCATGTCGCTTCCTGAGGAGAACATCAACAAAATCTGTATTGTTGTATCGCTCTGTTCCAGTTCCCAGGGGTTGGTTTAAATTACTTTTTGTACCAAACCTTCAAGCAACCTTCCGCAAATACACATGGGGCATTCGATTTTTTCATTGGAAGAAAAATTCATACAGGAAGAAGAACTATCTATACGCTGGATTTCATTCTTTGTCTTACCCCCAGTACCCGAGCCCAGTTTTGCAGAGTGAAATCAGAACGCACCATCACCACTCATTTGAATCGATTGTTGGTTTTCGAAGACGTCGATGAACTTCCAATTTATTGTGGCAGTACTTCTCATTTACTCATTGCAATGTTGACACGAGAAATATTCTATTATCGTTCACATACCTGTGGTCTTTCAATCTTTTAATTTCTTAAGGATTTGAAGATTACATTTTGAAACCGGTTAAACTACCCCTGTTCCTGTTCGTCGACCCACATGTACAGAAGAATTTTGGTAAACTAATCTTAAGCCATCCCTCGCATATAGGCTACGTTACCCAGGGATGCGTGGAGGTTTTCACTTTTCAAGTTTCAGTTTTCAGTGACTTTTTTTTTCAGGTTGTCACTTTTTGTCTTGTTTGTAATTATATATTTAGCTTACTTTAACTTTTGTAAATAGTTCTCTGAAGATGTTGCGAGTACAGCGACAATGAAATAAATATTATATTTCCTTTACCCGTGTTTAGCGGCTTTTCTCCGAGTAATATGCTGGGTTTTCATTTTCATTTCGAAGACTGATACGCACGGTTTGTCGGTTTTCTGACGAATACTTTGCGGCCCATTCGATAAAGGATTACGACCACGACGACGCCTCGGTCAAATCTGGAAAAACATTGTGTATACAGGTGTAAATGTCGTGGTTTCCGTTTACTCAGCGACACAGTATGGTTCGTGTCATGTGTGTCATAGGATAAGGATTGAATTTCACGTGGGAACCACAACAAACGAACAGGTCAGATGATGTACATATCCCTGACATCAGTGTTCGCGTTATTGGTTATGTGATTTCATTGCTAAACCTGGAAAATAAAGTCGATTAGCCGACTAACCATCTGAGGCTTACAATTCTTCACACTTCACCTAAACGATACATTGTTCATAGTCATCCGACGTTTAAATTTGGTCTTTTAATTCAAGCTCTAACCTGAAGTCGTAGCCCTTCGGTAGGCCACAGACGTGGGAATCAGTGAAGGAGTCGATATGAAGAAACAACGGGATAAGTCCAAAGCAAGTGACTTACAAGAACACCTAGCAACGAAAGAGGTTTTCCAGCTTGTTGATCCAAGGAAATTCGGTACTGCTAGTTCAAGAAACGAACGCCAGCTTGAGAAAAAGATGAAATCTCTGCACACTCAACAAAACAAGAGACTGGCGAAACTTAAAGGCGAAATCGATGAAGTAAGGGCCCATCACAGAAAGCTGAAGGAGGTGGACGAGTCGGCAAGGGACCCTCGAACAGAGATTGAAAAAAATACTCAGGCAGAGTCCGGTGGACATCGTGGAAAAGTCGGAAGGCGTAAGAATAGCGAGATATCGTTGGGTGGAATGCGCGTGGTTAAATATCTTACCCAAGGTGGAGAACGATCAATGATCAATCGTTCAGTTACTTCAGCGGTGGGTAAAGAAAGCCGTCCGAGGAGTGTCACTACGGTAGTTTACAAAAGAAAGTATAATGAACCGAATGGATTTTCTTCCAGGAATATAAGACAAGAATTTGGGAATGGTTTCGCTAGCGGCGTGGTAGCTGGGAGACCGAACCAATCGTTACCATTAGGCCTACTCGATATTCGTGTCAAACGAGACACAAATTTGTTCAAGCACTATAATTACAACCTATCAAGCACTGATAAAGTGGTAGGAGAAAGACTTTGGTATAATACGGCTTATAAGAACAACGGCAAGGGGTCGGAACTTGAACGCGATACTCGTGTGAACCATTTACTGATTAGAAACTTAGGCGGCAAGAAAAATATACATACGAAACTGCCAGTGGCGACAACGAAATCTCAAGCGGAAGACACCTCAAATCATGGACACATGATCCACGTATCGACATCTCAAGCTGGGTCCAATGCAGTCACAATCGATAATGAAGCAGCTAACCTCAACAGCAGAAGAATTCACTTTCACGAGCACCGTATTGCTAAGAGTGGGACCGCCCATGAGTCGTTCCCATCTGGCGAAGATGAACATAAAGATAGTTTATCGGAACCATCAGAACAGAACTGGGCGGAAACTCTGAGGAAATGCCGATATCTTCGAAAACCAAAGGGTTACGAAACGCCAGAGATTCAGATTCAAACAGTATTTCACGAATGACGCAACATTGGACAAGATTAAAACAGTTATTACCTCATTCTTTTATACTAAATCAGGTATAACATTTAATACCAAAGTCAGGAAATGTCTAAAAAGGTGACAAAATCACCAACATCGTAGCCACGATTAGACTGGATTGCTCTGGTTTCGAGTTTCATCAGTTCTCTCCTACAAGCATAAATGACACGCCTGGCGTAGTTTCAAGTTGAAATTCAGTCACGAGTAAGACGAAGACAAAACAGAAAGTCATTCAAAGACAACAAAATGCAGGTCAAAAGTTTAATTACAAAGTCAATGTATCAATAAAAAATCCCATTCACGGCAGTTGATAATGTGTTTTTAATCTAGCCAACCTTGCTGGGCTAAGAATACGCGTTCGCGTTAAAGTAAAACGTTGCGACACGACATATGCAATTTCTAGAATATATCTGAAGTCAGCAAACCTAGTAAGAATTAATTTGAATACTATAAAAATTGCTTGAGAATAAACTCCATGAAAAGGCAGATCATAGAAATTCTCATTCATTTTGTAATCGCAAGAATTACGCAACCTTCTCACAAAATCGTGGTGAAACACTTGAGCAAAATTCCAATCTAAGGGACAGTCCAGTAAAGTATTACTCTCCTAGATCTGAGAAGAACTTAAAGCTTTATGGCCCAAAACGCATAGACTTGTAATAGCTTAACATAAAACAAACCCCGAATAGAAGCATCTTGGTAGCCGAAATATGAGTAAAAGCAAAAGACAAAATTGAGGTAATATTTCGACTTTATTACACAGTCATTGTCAAACCTAAGTTAGTTTTGCTTAGTTAGGTTTATAATAGACTACTAAACACGGAAAATGCTGAAAATAACATTGCTTGACCTCGTGAGCGGTTTTCCTCCGAGTCGATTTGGTTACTGTTTTTTTTGTAAATTCAAAAGTAACACTCCAGTTGTAAGAGTGAAATTAAAAGGGATTTGATACGTCTGGGTTCAATGTTTCTATAAGGGTCATTTACGGGGTTTTGGTTAACATGAAATTCGTGTCTATGATGGCACCGTGAGACTGATCAGAGGATGATATGTTCTAACAAGTCACCAAGCTGGAAAATTTGTAAAAGTATGTAAACGCTTTTCGGAAACAACACGTCATATATATAAATATATATGCGAAAACGAGGAGTGACGAGTTGTTGGCGTTAGGACTGCTCACACTTCCCACGACTTTCGAAAACCCACTCCACCGTGGGGATTGGAGATAGTGGTGCCCGAATGTATCGACACTTCCGTTCTCCAGTCAGGTAACCAATTTTCAAGCTTTTGCCATACGCCTTGGTAACCTGAAGTGCGTTCGAACATTCCAAATCGTTCCTACGCAGTTGCTGTGACGTCAATGGTGGGGCAAGAACTCTGGGAAATCTGACGGATTCATGAGGAGTAATCACAGAAATCGGAACAGGTTTTTCCAGGAACCGGTCGATCCTTTTCTTTAGGTGTTTTTGGGAAATGTTTTCGATTTCCTGCCCACATTTGGTCGTCAGAACCATCCCCGTGATAACTCTTTTACTCACGTCTTTCTCGATGTCTTGCATTATTTCAATGTTTGTCTCGGAAATCTCAGCTCTTTCAGAGTACGAATTATTAGAAATTTTACAATCACTATCACAAAACTCGTCTTCTGTACTTGATGGCCTTGTAAACTCAAATTGGCTTTCCTCTTTGGCATTGAATATCTCACTGGCCTCTTTCCAAGCATCCGTTAACGGTGATAATGTTAAGGTTTGCATTACTCGAGGAACTAAGTCCCGATTGCGATGAGGCAAGTCCAAGGAACTACGGAATGGTCTATAGGATGACACACTCCTTTCGACGTTTCGAAGTTTAGGAGCTGAATGCAGGGGAGCCAGAGTTTTAGAAACAGAAAGTTTCGGGAAAATGGTTCCTTTTTTGTCCATAACTCCTTTTCTTTTCCAGCACTAATATCTTTCTGATTGAATTCTATCAAAGACTATGTTCAACTCATTTATAGTTGACCTAGCTTCACTGTCTGGCGACGTGACTTGCTACGATCAGTTGGGACTGAATGTAGTGCTCTTGCTAATAGATACCATATCCATTTACATTCTCTGTTGAACAGTTGTTGGGCTAATATGGTAACATATAGCGTAACAGAAACAATGCATTGTCTGTTGACGTACTTAGTAATGCCTGAACTATCATGAATTAATGCGTGGATAAGTTTGGTGGATTAAAACTGAGCATTACTTAAGTATGTGTGAGAAAAATCATCGAAATTGCCTTAAACTTGTGACAGTAAGTCCTCGCTAAAATAACCCCCCAAATCTCCAACGAATGTAACCCTTCAGTACAAAGTCCTTGAAAACATAAACCCATGGACTATATCTCTGTTAGGATTTTAAATAAAATCTATGTCCAGACAATTTTATTAACACAACTTCCTCGTCGATAAGAAGACTCAGGGAAAATGAGCCCACCGGAAAATGAGCCCAGCAAAAAATAATCCGAATATAAGCTTAGGGTTTATTATAGGAAGTTGACGGTATTTCATAAACCACAATTGCTTACCTCATTTGCATAGAACAGTTCATTTACCACTAGCTCTTGTTTGAAGCATTTCAACGATGATAAGACAAAATGTTTTGATCTGCAACAAGATATCAGAACACACCGTTCTTTTTAGTTCATTTACTAGGACATTAAGAACAACGTGAATTTGTATTTAAATAACATTTAAAAAACGATGTTAATGTGTCTTACCAATACGCTTTCGGCCAGGTATATCATAAACGCTTCGACGAAGTCCGTCGTCGACGGAACGAAAGTTTGTTCATTAAACAAACTGAAATTCTAAATGCTGTGTTATGAGAGACAATTGGATGAGTGAGCTCCTTTGGCACAAATTAAAACCAATACTTTCAGCCACCGGATTTGTCCAATCTTTGGTATCATTGGCTGAAATGACAAGAGCTGCATCGTGGGTATTCATTCATAAAACACTTTTGCCTGCAGGGTAAGGAGTTAAAAACTATCTCCTTTAACCCTTTAACTGGCAATATTGCCATTTGGCGACTGATTAATTATTCTACTCTCCCGCTGACGCGAGAAGATTTCGCTCGTCAAGGGAAGACCTCTCAGTAACGGTACAGGTAAAGGGTCAAGGTAGATGAACGATCTTCAAGCTCGATACTCAGAAAATGATTTCTGAGCCCCAGACGGGGATCGAACCCGCAACCTTCTGATGACCGGGATGATTGCGGGTTCGATTCCCGTCTGGGGCTCAGAAATCATTTTCTGAGTATCGAGCTTGAAGATCGTTCATCTACCTTAATATATCCAAGCTCTCATGTTTCTCAAACATCAAACTACAGGTAAAGGGTCAACGCTGAGAGTCCGTAACACAACTGACTTGGTGGGATAATCTTCTGTTCGTGCCTCGAACAATCGAAGTTGAATTTCATTCGCTGATTGGCGAGCTATCCAGTGGATACGCTGCTTAGTATAAAAAATTCGACTCCTCAAAGCATGAATTACACTGCTGATTGCCGGACTTATTTACCCGGGTAAGAAATCTAGGCTTAAAACAACTGATCGCCAAGTTCCTATTTTCTAAGTTATACCTGTCATTCCCTTGTCGATAGTAGATGACATTAAATCAAGTTTAGCCTCATTGTCAATAAACTGTGTCATTCGTGTTTACTTTGTCTATGATAAACGAGCAGGGAACTCTTCCTTGTTTAAATAACAATGACTCGTTCATACATACAATACATCATTCGTGGTTAGAAAGAAAACGTTTCTTTGCCATGGCAGCGTACAGGTTTTGCCCCTGCTAAACCAGATTACAACGGGAAAACAATTCCCATGACATGCTTGCAACGTCTGGATGCATCATTTCCAAAAATGAGAACAGTACTGAGGAATGATGGAAGTATTCTTTTGCCAATGCCAACATATCTCCACTCGACGAGCCTTGAATTGCTCGTTAACTCGAAGGCTTCACCGCTTGGCGATTCCTTCTTCTAAAGTATCCCGTTTTAACCCTTTGAAAGATATGTCAGCGGTAAATCGTGCTGATGAAAGAGCAAGATAAAAGAGCCTGAGCTATAGAAGAGTTAAATTGTGGGACAGTCTCCCATGTGAATTGAGAAATAAAGATTCTTTCCATTCTTTTAACTCAATTAACTCCTCGACCGGCCGGCAATCATATCTTTGAACTCTTAATGAATAATGATTGTTGTAATGTATATACAACTTATTAACTTGAGTGTGATAACAATTTTTGGCTTATATAGAAATTACCTGTAATTAGATGTAATTCCACGCCACTCTTGAAAACCAGTTGTAGCTGAATGGGGTAAGCGTGGTTAAATGAGCTTTTTATCTATCCATCTATCGTAAATCAATGTATTATAAAGCAACCATATATTATCATACCAGCGATTCTATTTTTTAAGCGGCAAACCAAGAATGATTTTTAAGTAAGTACAACTCTAAGTTAGGATGCTAATTGGCTTGTTATCTATTGACTAGAAATTTCAACGAGAAAGCAAAATTGTTCCACTTATGAAGTTGATTTTATTGACTATACATTAGTCTGCTAAATTAAACTGAACCACGTTACAAAAACTTACGCAAATACGGTACAGACAGCTCGACATAGTTTTCTTTCACTCAGCTGCATCAACGAGTACTTGGACATTCGCTAGGCTATTTAATTTGCTGAATTTACATATTTTGGTCAACAACAGATATATCTTGCAAACCATTAGGTCGAACATGTCACTCTTAGATCGATAATTCACTTGGCTTTTCCAGATACACGGATATGCTACCATAAAGATTAGGTTAGGCATCTGACCAACTTATGGATTTTAACTGTCGAACCAGACCAAACCAAATATTAACCTAACCTTAATGCCTTACAATACTTATGGTTCGAGTGACTAATTATTTTTCTTTGCTTTCTTCTTTAGTTAGCTGCCCCTAGAAGTGAGAAAAATGTGTTAAATCACAGCCGAAGAATATTTTCTTTGAGTACGACGTCTCTGTTAAGTCTGGAATCCGAGTAAACTTGGCACTTTGTATTCTAGTCACATTCTGTCTATATCTGTCTCTAGGTCAATATCTATCTATTCTTTCAGCTCAATCACTCACTGTCTATTTGTCTGCGCTGTTTGTCTGTCTGTGTCCCTCTTAAAGTACCTTTGTTTATACTGGATAACCCTATCAGCTACGTGAATTGTTCTCCCTGGAGGTCCAGTAAGGGCCACCCATAATGGGTCCAGTGTTACCGCAGGAGGAAACCGGAGTACCCGGAGAAAACCCGCGATGCTTGGTAGAGTCAAACTGGACAACACTCTTCTCACGTGTGACAAAGGTAGCTTTAAAGAGTTAACTGCACAGAGCCGGAATCGAACCCTAGTCACAGTGGTGAGAGACACGTGCACTACCACTGTGCCACCAGCATCCCCCGAACGTATAATGAATAGATGGATGTTGACTTGGAGACAGATAAACATACACACGGAAAGAAACGTAGGTACAAACAGGCCGGGGGACAGATATATACAACTATAGCTGTTTCCTCTGAAAATCCACGTGGCAGTTGATTAATTTATAGACGTGCATATGATAAATGATAAATGATAAACATGATACCCGATACATGATATACGATATACCATATATGATAAACGATGTAGGATATATCATATATGATGTACAGTATATGTGATATATGATACGCGATGATATATCAATTTTCCATACATGTATATGTGTATACACGAGCTCACAGAGACAGACAGAAAGACAGGTAGGAATGGAAGACATTTAGAATGGCAGATAGATAGATAGATAGATAGATAGATAGATAGATAGATAGATAGATAGATAGATAGATAGATAGATAGGTAGGTAGGTAGGTAGGTAGGTAGGTAGGTAGGTAGATATATAGATAGATAGATAGATAGATAAATAGATAGATAAATAGATAGATAGATAGATAGATAGATAGATAGATAGATAGACAGATAGACAGATAGATAGACAGACAGATAGATAGACAGATAGGAAGATAGACAGACAGATAGACGGATAGATAGACAAACAGGTAGGTAGGTAGATAGTTGAGGCGTAGATGTAGATATAGACGTATATGCAAATACAGACATATACACTCAAGGAACGCTTACCGGGATATATTCTTTGCACTCCAGTGTACACTCGCCCACAAAGTTCGTTCACTGTAAACCGTCTCTCCAACAGTAAACCTTTATTTTGGCACTCTTTGACGGAAATGTTATCTCTATATGACACACGAACTCGTTCTTGCTCACAAATGCTCTCGATTTCTGGCCTACCAGTGACGCTCAGGTCGATTGACCCACTGCATCCGTTCGGCACGTGGACAGGGTATATGACCATTAGCCTAGGTTTAGTGATTTTGATAGTCTGCGAGAGATAGACCACGTTTCCGCAACCGTCTAATGCCTGCCACGTCCTGTTGATGAAGCGCATGCATTCTCGCTCGTCGATGCGGTCTTGATACGTGAGACGCAAAGGTCGCTTTCCTTCACACTCCGCAGAACCGACGGCCTTGGCGCGAGGCACGAGCGCGTCTACTTCCAGGGTGCAGCTTTCGTATTCGTAGTAAGTCTGCGTAAGTTGGATATCAGGAGGGAACGTAGCTAAGTCTTCGTCAATGCGTCCATCACCGTCATCGTCAACGCCGTTCTTCAACTCTTCGTCAATTCTTCGGTCACAATCGTTGTCCATTCCGTCAGCGGGCGTGTCAACCCCGGTGCACTCGCCTGTGATATCGGCCAGCCTAAGACCACCCGGATAACCATACGAGTCGCGCCAAGCGTAGCCGTACATAAACGCGCCAAAGGTTACTATGGGCGACGTATGGTCGACCCTGTGGACACCTTTCGTGACGTTAATCGCAGCTGCTGAATACGGGGTGCCCTTAATTCGCTTGAATGCATGGGTTCTATAGGCTCGTTTACCGTCGACGCGCACCCCCCGGACATATTTGCTGAGGATAATGACATTGATGTAGCTTTGGAAGTACCTTTGGCTGGGGCGATCTGGTGTGGAGAGAATGTAGTGAGAACCGTATTGTTCTATTGGTGGAATCATGATGAGGAACGGGTCTGTGTCGGTGTTGTCTGTATCAGCGCCTTTGCTATACTGGAACAACATGCACGGTTTGGTCGTCGTGATGAACTGATAGTCATTCGACGCTACATCACGCTCTACGAACTCGCCCGCGTCAATTATGTATCTGTATCCCGGATGGAACACGACGACTGTGTCGTCCTTCGACGCCACCACTCGGAAGAAGTCGCCGCTCTTTCGACTGTGCAACGGAGCGGTGACGAACCGCCGTCCCCATGTGCTCGTCGGCGTAAGCATTTCTACTAAGTGGTCGCAATAGCCTTTGTCCTTTGGCACATTTGCGCATTCGTTACCACTGTAAACAGAGATTACTTTTGTCGAGGTTACTCTCGTACCAGTTAAGTCAGTTTTGTGAGCAACCTGGAAGCTTTCCAATCTGTCGAGTTCGACGATCACCGTATCACCATCGCGATACACCGCTCCTTCGTACATGAACGGAATGTCTCGACGCATCTTCAAGGTAATATAAACGACAGTATTGTCTTCAATACCAACGATGCCTATCAAAGAATTCTGACTCACAGTATACGATACGGCATAGTATTCCATTCCCTGGATATCGGTGGGCAACGCCAGAAAAGCGTCTGTACTGTGAGGCATAATATTGAGGCCGTAAACAACCATTTCATGATCGGCATCCACTAATACTCCCTTCCTTTCCTTTCGTGTTCTCGACATTCGCGTTTCAAGCGGCAGATCCACCCTAACAAGCTCGTCTTTCCGTAACCGTATTGTTCTGCGGAACTTTAACCCCGGGATTTTGATACTCGCGACGGTTTTGTTGTCTGAGGTGATGAAGAGACTAACAGAACCTGCTCGCTTCTCGTCGTACTGTTGCATGAATCCGAGGATAAATTCTCGGCCTCGGTTGTCCGGGATACCTAAAATACACAAAATTTCACTACCGTGTGGCAACCACAAAAATAAAGTAAAACAAAACAAAACAAAACAAGTAAAATTAAAAGCAAATAAAATAGAATTTTATGCTACCTAACGTGAAATAACCTAAGATAATAAAACAACATAACGTGACACAACACTTCACAACGCAGCACAACTCAACACAACACAACACAATACAACATGACGTGACGTTACTTAGGATAACATAACAAAACATACTATAACTTAGCATAATGCAACATAACATAACATAAAATAACATAGTGTAACACAAAATAGTGCAACGTAACGTAACATAACAAAACATAACATAACACAATTCAACACAACACAACATACCATAACATACAACATAACATATAACATAACATATCATTACATTATATATCACAACATAAGATAAAAAGATAACATGAATGACATGACATTAACAAAACATAACATACAATACGACATAACAAAGCTTAACAGAGCATACAATAAAATATGACAAAAAATAATTACTGCAGCGTAACATGACATGACATGAACAAGCGCTCAAATGAACGATGAGTCCTTACCTACAACAAAAGTATGGTTGATAATTGGATTTGAGTTCCCTTGTGGGTCCTTTACTCTTACCACTACTCTATGTTCCCCTTTATCAAGATCACGCCCCCTGAACTCTCCCCTTGTACCATTTCCACACCACTCAAACTTGTTCAGATCATCCAGGGCACATTCGAATACAGCTTCCTCATTCACTCTCCATGTTATGATTGGGTTTCGGTTCGTTAGACGAGGAAGTGGGCCAACTTCAACGAGAACAGGTGCAATCAGATCTTAAAAACAAAAAAGAATTCGGAAATTAATGTGGATTATTCACATTAATTGTTATAAATACCGTTTTTTTTAAAGCATTGATTATAATGATTATAATGATGATGATGAAGATAATGATGGTGACGATTGATGATAATTATGATAATGAAGATAATGATGATGACGATGTTAATCATAATAACAGTGATGATCACAATGAACGAATCCCGTAATATAATAACAGGGTTTTTTTCAGAAATCAAACACGATTAAGTCGGTTTTATTTGTTCTTTCGAGTGTTTTATCCCCCGAAGTAACCTATCTAAACAAAAGACCTTCTGTAAAACTGGCGAGGACTGTATGTACAATACCTGAAATAGCTGAGATTGTATATACAATCTCTGAAAACAATTCTTCCAAGAAGGAACACAACCTGAAAACATGCTTTTTTCTTCTCAAAACAAAAACGAATCTTCTCGCTTAAGATTTCTCGAAGGAAACCTCATTGGCTTAAAGCCGACGTTCGAGGTATTTATCCTATATACTTAACCCAAGACAGGAAAAAGAGGGTTCTTATTTGGTTGGTTTGACCTTTCAATACAATGCGATATAAAAATAGCGTTAAGAAACCATCCATTTGTTTTACTTTCAGTTCCTGAACTCCGCTATCGGCTGCACAGTTACCCATAATGTTTCACAAGCTCGAATCAGCTCTAATAACAGCTGAAGAACGTTTAAAATGTTACATGGAATTAAGTAGGTGAGAGTTTGTTTCCAAAACTTAATCACTCATTCTTGAACTCTTTCTTTCTTATTTTATTGTTGTCATTTGTTGCACGTTTCTTGATTCAGATATCATTATTTTTATCACTAAGGAGCCATCTGTAAAGCACGTATGTGATGTTGGTATCCTCAACAAAGACTTATTATTATTCCTAAATCTTAGCTAGATACAAGGTCTATGGATGCAAAGGAATACGTTTAAATGTCCAAAAGAATAATACTTCGATGACAACAAAAAGGAGTCCTTTTCCTGCAGTTTCGACTGGTAATTTATCAAGGGAATAAAAAAAAACAAAACATTTCTCCGTGTTCCCATCGAGTTATAGAGTCACTCGAGGAAGTCGGGATTGTCGGAAATACTTGTCCTATGGACCCTTGTTCACGCCTCCTTTTCTCTTCCTCCCAAACCATCTTGTACTATTGTTTTTATAACTTTATAAACTATTGTTTTTATAACTACCTACCAACAGTCCACGTAGCATAGATAGGATCACCCTCATTTCCCAGGTTGTCTATCCCTTTGACGAAAATCCTGTGTTGGCCATTTCGTTTCAAGGTATCCGATCGTATTTCGGCTTCAAATCCCTTCCCACAAGGGAAATAACTTTTCGGATTGTCAAAGGCGCAAAAGAACGAAGCCCATTCGTTGCTTCTCCATGAGAACCGGACAGTACTGCCACTCTTTTTCGGGACAGGCTCGACGAAAAAGATCGTGGGGCCTTTTGTGTCTGTGAAGAAAGGAAGGGAGAATTGGTAAAAATATTAAAAGAACAAAGAAACTTGCAGTGTACCAAGGAGACATGGATGGGAAATTAGCTGACGTGCAAACCACCCCACCCAAAGTCATTTGTATGGAGGTTGGGCCAAGATAGTAAATTCAAAATGACGGGGAGGGGAAATCACTGAGATCATAAATGAAACTTTCAACAAATCTGTTTGTTGAACTGCACAGAAAGTAACCAAACCTTACCAACAATCCATTCATGGTCCAGTGGCTCTGCTCTGTTTCCCGTTTCATCGATTCCAACAACCCAGAAAAGATGCTTTCCCTCTGGTATGTCATCCTCCGTCCATTCGCCGTTGAACCCTTCACCACACGGTTTCATGTCGTTGATATTTTCATGTGCACAAAAGAACTTTGCCTTCTCGTTCGAACTCCATGTGAACCTCACTTTCTTTCCGGTAATGGCTGGCATTGTACTCGTGAATCTAAGCACTGGGGGTTTGGTGTCTGACGAAAACAAAATGGAAAATAAAATAGTAATAATACTCTTACAAGAAAATCAAATTTGTTTATTTATTTATTTGTTAATTGATTGATTGATTGATTGATTGATTGGTTGGTTGGATAGTTGGTTGGTTGGTTGGTTGGTTGGATGGTTGGTTGGTTGAATGGTTGGTTGGTTGGTTGGTTGGTTGGTTGGTTGGTTGGTTGGTTGGTCGGTCGGTTGATTGATTGATTTAAAATTACTTAAAAACGGTTACTCTACAGTGAACAATGACTTTTGCTTTTCAAGAAGTCGTTTAACTAAACCTTGAACGAATATCTAAATAAATCAAATGAATTTGTCGATATTAAAAACTACTACCCTAAATATATCGCGTAATTTACAAGTTCAAGTAACTTCTACATAATTTTGTGCTCACTGAGAGAATTGCCTTGAATTTTTGTAAGAAAACTTCTGACGAAATATTTTTGTACATTTTCAAATTAAGTTTTAAAAACACTCATATAGTGAAATTTACACTAAGTTTAACACGACACTCCTCAGCTCTCGTGATCAGATTGCTTCGACGTATCCCTAAAGTTTTGACCTACCAACGATCCAAGTATGCTCGATCATTGACCCTGTATTTCCAAACTGATCCGTGGCTTTAACAAAGAACTTGTGAACTCCATCAGGGAGATCGGTTCTCACCCAACGGCCCAACTGTCCATCACCGCAGTCCTTAAGTTTGCGCTGGTCGTCCAGACCGCATTGGAACTTGGAATTTTCTCCAGTCCTCCACAAAAATGATGCGCTTCCATTAGTTCTTATCGGCAACTTGGAAATGAATGTGAGCTTAGGAGGCTGAGAATCTAAAACAAAAGACGTTGTTTCTGGAGTGTTTTACAGGTAGCCTAGCAAGTGAGTTAGCAAGTGAATGAGCAACCCGACGAGCGAGTGAAATCGCGAGCCACTGAGGGAGTGAGTAAGTGAGGGAAGGAGAGAGAGAGGAAGGGTGAAAGGAAGAAAAGAAGGAAGGAAGGGAGGAAGGAAGGAAGGAATGAAGGAAGGAAGGAAGGAATGAATGAAGGAAGGAAGGAAGGAATGAATGAAGGAAGGAAGGAAGGAAGGAAAGAAGGTAGGAAGGAAGGAAAGAAGGTAGGAAGGAAGGAAGGAGAGAAGGAACGAAAGAAGGAAGGAAGTTAGGAAGGAAGGAAAGAAGGAAAGAAGGAAGGAAGGAAGTAAAGAAAGGAGGAAGGAAAGAAGGAAAGAAGGAAGCAAAGGAGGGAAATAAGGATGGAAGGAATGTAGCAAATATGTACGAATATGTAAGTATAGATATGAATAAGAAAGTGCGTAAGTATGCCACCGCAGGGTAAAAATAACAGAAGATCCTTTGTTATGAGAAGATCTCCCATTCAGTAACATAAAATAATTTCCAAGAGATTTCCCTAAATCGCTGATTGCTTACGGACTGCAAACTGTCTGAAAGTACATTGCCTATTCTAATAAAAAAAATCTATTCGCTTACCAACAAGCCAAGAATGTTTTACCCAAGGTGCTGCATTGCCTAGCTTGTCTACAGCTTTTATCCAAACGGTATGGTCGCCATCTGGTAGATTTGTTAGACGAAACTCGCCATTTACGCCGATACCACAATCCTGATTGGCGAAAATATCATCGATAGCGCACTGGAACGTGGCATCTTCATCCGACGTCCATTTCAGCGTAACGTTACCAGCACTGACTGGTGGGAGGCCGACATCCATGGTTAACGAAGGTGGCTTGGAGTCTAAATGAGAGAGAATATAGTTGAAAATATCATCTCACTATACCAGAAGCTTATCCAGGAGCTTGTAGACCAACTTCGTTCTCAAGACTTCCTCGGTAAACTGGAAGTCGGAGGCCCCGATAAATGACGATGAGCATGTCCCAGTTTCAGGGACAACAGGATCCCACAGATGACACATTCTTCGACGACCTGGGGTCAATGGACTACGATTAATTTTGCAAGTGATGATTGGAATAAACTGAATTATAACATTAGAGATATCAAAGACATTGATAAATTTAAAAGACTTTTAAATTAGTTTTCGTTCCTTTATATATATATATATATATATATATAAAGAAATCGAGAGCGAATAATCTAATTGTTAAATATATATATATATTAACAATTAGATTATTCACTCTCGATTTCTATGAGGTGATTTCATAGAAATCGAGAGCGAATAATCTAATTGTTTTAGTAGAAACAAACTTTGCAAATAACATTTTTCGTTTCCTCTGGGATTGCACTTTCAAGTAAGCATTCTATTTCGCCTTCAGATACTTCACAAAAACGAGAGGCGGAAGCCATTTTCGCTACTCGCTATCGATCGACGAATAGATAGCGAGTAGCGTAGCCAATCAGAATGCAGCATTTGCAATAGTACTCGACTAAGTTTCTATTAAATATATATATATATATATATATATATATAGTTTTTTAGCCCTTATACAACTATTTTGTTCCCTCTTGTAACATTGTAAATCTTTTTCTTATTTTTTGCTAGTATTTTTTTTTGCAGGACCCTACTGAAAAACACATTTGTGATGCAGGCTTCCTGAATAAAGATTGCTGTTGATTGATTGATTAATTGATTGATTGATTGATTTCTCACTTGGTACAAAGCATTAATATTGCGTTAGGTAAGCTTGAAGTGCCGTACGAATGTCCCACAATCTGGGACATATTCATTGTTTCTTACCAGAGCCTCAGATTTTCAGTTTACCGAGGAAGTGCTCGGAACAAGGGTGGTTGTAAATTACATACAACAGAGGAACAGAAAGAAGGAGAGGTAACGAGCGACTGAGATGGAGGATGAGCCAAAAGACGTACAATAGGAAGGATGAAGGACAAACGAAAGGATACGGGGGAGGAAAGAGATACGTACGGGAAGAGGATGAGGGATAGAGAGAAAATGGAGATAGGAGAGAAGAAGGGGAACGGTAGAGAGGAGAGGTAAGAGGAATACATAGGTAGACAGTAAAGGAGAGAGATCGTAGAGGGATGAAAGGGGAGGGGAGGGGATGAGAAGATCACAGAAACGGTAATGGAGATGGTTTGGAACAGCGAGTAGGAGAAAGGTTGTAGGAGTAAGAGGAAAAGTAACAGGAAATGGAATAGGGGAGGGATCGTAAGGCTCATATAAGAGTGTCATTAGCTTTTCGTTGTACATCTGTAACGATAATAAAAAGAAATTTTTTAATGATAATCTGACACTGCCAAAGTCAACTGAAATATGTCGAGTCAACAGGGATTGGAAACGAGTTGGGTTTTTTTTTTCCAACTTAAGTGCGCTGTTGATGTGTCTCTGAAGATGATTCTGAAATAGAATTAAAACACTACACATCCTCTCATGGATAGCGTTAAGCTGTCGTGAGAATATCTCGTGCACTTAAATTGGATAAAAACTCGCCTCCAATCTCTGTGGACTCGATAGCTCAACTAGTAGAGCGGCGGACCGGTATCCCGAAGGTGCAAGTTCAAATCCCGCTCGAGTTAACATTTTTCTGTTGACTTCGGCAGTGTGTCAGATTATGAAAAAATTTCTGTTTATGTATCTCTGAGGATGATTCTGTAACGATAATACTTACCAATTTTCCATGTGTACTTTATGGGTTCTCCCACGTTGCCATTGCTATCTGTTGCAAAAAGGTAGAAAGTATGTTCCCCTTCGGAGAGCTCTGGAGTCATCCAGTTTGCAGTTTTACCGCTGCCACAATCTTGCCCAGTCTCCACCACGTCAATGGCACACTCGAAGCTTGCCGTTTCGTCAGACGTCCAGATGAAGGAGCCTGTGGGGTATGTAGATTTTTTCGGTGGTGTTCCGATAAGTTTCACCACTGGAACCTTTGTATCTGAAAGATTAAACGAAGAAAGAGCTTTTCATGTATTGAATAAAACTGAAACCGAGGCGAAAACAAAGAAACTAGTTCAGAGAGGGGGATTTGGATAAGTTATCTTAATTTGTATCAGTAGCGTAGGAAGAGGAAAGCCTGGAGATGCGACCGCTAAAATTCAATGCGGGAGGCCGGTATCTTTCGGGGCCCTGAAATATTTAAACCTTTTAAGTAAATCGTTTTCCTCCACAGTTTTTCACGTTTTTATGCTAAATTAGAAAATGTTAGTTTTGATTATTCCGTGAAATATCAAAGGACAGATGTTACATTGGACGGTAAGAACTGGGTGATACCTTGCAGTATTTTCTCTTGTTTTATACACAAGTGTCTACCATCACAAACTACAGATCCCCCTTTAATTTACGCAGTTACATCATTTTTTTTTCTTTGAGTATTTTGAACGCTTCGGCTTTACGCTCAGATCATAATCATCTCTATTAAAGTCGATTGTTACAGGTGTTAAAGATTAGATATTAATAAGTTGTATTTCACCCAATTCATCCTCACTAGAAACGCAGGCAATAGCCCATATTAGGGCGAAGCTTGTAATTATTAAGCAAGCATAGTTTGACTTTTCTAATAGCTCCAGAATTATTCTCAGACATGACTGTAGTCAAAATTTTCCATTGGCAAAAATTTTTTGAACTTCGCCTCATCCTAATGTTTCCAACGTTTCTACTCCATTAGTTTGTATAAAAGTCGACCTACTTTTCTCCTAATAAAAAGGATTTGTTTGAACACTCGAAAGAGTGTTGCATCCTCTCCCCGAGAAAGAATACCGAAGTTGGTTCGTTTCGTCTGCGTGAAATCGGACAAATTACTCTCCCTTGTGCTTGGTAGAGGTAACACTTAAAAATGATAAAGGAAATTTTATTAAAGAAACTTACCTACTGTCCAACGGTGTGTTTTAACATCTCCTGCATTGCCAAATGAGTCCTTTGCTCGAACATACAATATGTGTTCACCGTCTGGAATGTCTGGACGAGTCCAAGAACCAGTCTTTCCCTCTCCACATGAGCTCATGTTTTGGGGATTGTCCAGCGCACACTCAAATAAAGACGGTGTGTTTGTTATTGTTCTCCAGTGAATTTTTATGTCGGAGTCGGAAAGTTTTGGTTGATTTGGAAGGAATTCGACTTGGGGTTTCGTCTTGTCTAAAACGTACACAGAATATTATTGATTTACGTCCGAGAGAGGACAATATCTCACAAGAGATGGCAGCAAGAGAGCAAGTTAATGTTCTTGCAATTCACTCGCTACTTTTCTAAAACCGGTTTGTTGCTTGCTTACTAAACGTTTAAAATGATAAGAGAGAAGTTTGTAATGCAGGAGGTAACTTCGAGTGTTTTTGCAGTTTCACGAGTAGCGAACTGTTCCCTCATTGTCTTCTTATCAGATGTTCTTATCAGAATAACCAACTCAAGCAAACACAAACGCTTACAAAAACCCAAACGCAAACTGACGCATGCTCAGAAACAAAACAAAACCGCTCAATGCATGACTGCCGCACCATCGCTACGTGGCATAGAGTTGACGCTTTTAACCAAAATACAAACTGACTCACCAACAGTCCATCTGTGTGTACGCGGTCTTGCCGTATTACCAAGTTCATCTTCGCCAAGAAGATAGAACACATGTCTACCATCCTCGAGAGGTGGAGTAGTGAACCGGCCACTCTTTCCTCGGCCACAATCAACCACGTTTTTTAAGTCGTCCACTGCGCACGTAAACCTTGCGTCTTCATCAGCTGTCCAGGAGAATGTGGAAGTCGCCTCTTTAGATTTGCTTGGAAGGGGTTTCAGTAGTTCGATCTTGGGCGCAGTTGTATCTGAAATGGGATTCAAGACACAGATCAGTGATGTCGGACAGGATTTCTGGGCCCAACAAATCAAATGCCTTGTCCCCAGTAGTACTACGGAGTATCACCTACCAACTAAAATCACATGTGAGATTGGTTCGCCAACATTCCCTAGGCTGTCACGGGCTCGCACGCGGAAAACATGGCGGCCGGAAGTAATCTCTTGCCTGGACCAAGTCCCAGTGAAACCTTCGCCGCATATTCTATACGCTTGGCCGTCCAAAGAGCATTCGAAAGTTGCCGCTTCGTTTGAAACCCAACGGAATGGTGGGATTATTCTTGCTCGCTGAGGAAGAATACCAATAAACCTCACCTCGGGTGCACTGTCGTCTGAAAAATATGAAATGATGTCACAAATGTGTAAGTGTTGGTACAGGTGACGACCAGTACTTGACATTCAGAATATTCACGAGTGAAAATGTTCCTATTCTATGAGTGAAAAATGATTTTCAGCTGTTAAATCGTATTTGAAATTCCCGTAACTCTTTCCCTGAGAAACATTTTCCGCTTGCCAACTTCGATTTCCGTTTAGAAAACACTGTTTCACTCGTGTTAGCATCCTTGATTCCCAAGGTCTGCTTGGTAAACTGGCTATCGAAGGTCCTGGTAAAAGACGAGAAGTATGTTTCAGATCCTGGGACATTCGGAAAGCATATGAGCAAGAAACCCCAACTTCCAGTTTTGAAATTTACGAGCTAGAGCATACTGATACATCGATGATCATGCTCGACTTCGTGCAAATCGTTTTGAGCAAGCTTAAAGCACGTTAGGATTGTCCAAGAATGCGCAACATGTTCGTCATCTTTTACACGAGTCCTCGATTCCTAGATTACCAACGAGGAGGTCATGGGTACCATTGTGGTGCTACTAGCTCCGGCGTCCTGGGAAAAGTAAAATAAAAACTTAAAGGACACTGTGGCCTTTAAGGTGCTTCACTCCATTTCGGTTAATTTTTGTACAAAATAACACTTGTATCACAATGTGAATCCCAATTGTTGGTCCAGTTATCTACTCTCAAAATCTACAAAATTAGAAAAGAAGTAAAACGACACTAAAACACTAGTGAAAAATATCCTGTCTTACCGACAACCCAAGAGTGAGAAATGTAGGGACCTCTGTTGCCGTTCTTATCCTTGCCGCGCACCCACAACACATGACGACCGTCCGTGAGGTTTTGGCCAGTCCAGGACCCAGACACGCCATTTCCACAATCAAAAATAGTGCTAAAGTCGTCCAGTATGCATTCAAACTGCGCGTCTTCGCTTGATGTCCACGTGAGCGTGGGACTCTTTCCAGAAGTACGGGGTAAACCAGCTGAGAACGTCAATAATGGATGTGTTGTATCTGGTCAAAAAGAAACATTGAACGTAAATACAGTATGAAACGAAAACTTCACAATTAATCTACACTGCCGAAGTCAACTGAAAAAGTTGACTCGAGCGGGATTTGAACTCGCACCTTCGAGATACCGAGTTTTTATCCAATTTAAGTGCACGAGATATTCTCGCGACAGAATAACGCTATCCATGAGGATGGATGTGCAGTGTTTCAATTCTATTTCAGAATCATCATCAGGGTATTGTGAAACGAAAACTTCACAAAAACTTCAAACGAAAACTTCAGGTTAATTGTGAAGTTTTCGTTTCATAATACCCTGAGGATGATTCTGAAATAGTAAATACAGTATGTCGTAGAATGAAAATAAGAGCCCAGTTCAAAATTTTAACAGAGAGACATGTCTCAAAAATAAAGTTAAGACAGAGTAGACACACGTTTAAGAATAATCTACTAACGTTTCGTCGCTACACTTATGACATCTTCAGAGTAACAAATGAACACAGCGCCTAAGTTTGCACATTACATATTTACAAGGTATAGGATCACACAAAGATTACAAAAACATAAAAAAATAAAAAATATAATAATTCAATATGCAAACTTACGCGCTGTATTCATTTGTTACGCTAAAGAGGTAGCAAGTCTAGCGACGAAACGTTAGTAAATTATTCTTAGACGTGTGTACTCTGTTTTAACTTTATTTTTGAGACATGTCTCTTTCTGTTAAAATTTTGAGCTGCGCTCTTATTTTCATACTACGACTTTGCTTTCCGCCTGGTAAGTCACTGGTTACTATTTTGATAAATACATTACTAATATGCTGCCAAGTTAAATCATTTTTTCCCAAAATGACAGTAAGGCTGCTAACTGCTGAGGCATTACTAGAACTGCACGTGACACAAGATATAAGAAAATGCGAGACCAGCCCCAAACAAGTCACGACATACTAAATTAACCCCTCAGCCATGTTCTGGGTACTGCACGAGATCGACCAGCCTTAATGCGTAACTAACAGACTTACCTACAGACCATTTACGAGTAAGGGTGGGACCTTTGTTGCCAAACGTGTCTTCCGGAATCAAATAAAACGTGTGCTCTCCGTCGGGTACCCTGGGTGTCACCCACTGTACCTCTTTTCCAACTCCACACGGGACTGCTTTTCTCACGTCGTCCACTGCACAATAGAATCTTGCATTTTCGTCCGACGTCCATTGAATTGTCAAGAAAGGAACAGATGCTATCTTTGGAAATGGTTCTTGTATGGTCACTCTGGGAGCGTTGGTGTCTGAAAAAAATAGGTGAAGTGTCTACTTATGTTGGTTAACCTTACCAGGTAGTCTGGATTAGGGTATTGTAGAGTAGCGGAAACTGTTGTTACTGGTGACTACCATGTCGACCGCCAGAGCTTTGGTCATTCGCGAAGCCTAGTCAAGAACATCAGTCTGATTGATCTATTTATGTGCCTGGACGACGTTCGAGCGTCCGTCAAGCACATGTACGCAGAAAATGTTTCCAAACCTCAAATGGTGATCAAACTCGTAACCTTCAGAACTTGTCAGACTATAACTTGTCAAAAGTTTGGCTGAGAATTTGAGAGAACTTGTGCGGAAAAAAAAATTAATTTGAGAGAATTCTCGATATCTGCACTTCTAGTCAAATACATTGACCTATATATAACTGGATTGCTGCATGACCCAAAAGAAAGTGTCCCAAAATGATGGCGTAGTTTATAGATCCTTGTGTTCATGGTACCGAACACTGACCGAAATTGCTGGCTCGGGTTATCAACCACCAATCAAATGTGGTATTATGTTCTCCGGTGTAGTCCGTTTTACGGAGCGAGGCGATGTTAGGATAATCCCCTGAAACTTGAAAACGAAACGAGTGGTTGTCAGTTAAGAATGTTTTGGAACAAGGCAATGAATTAAAAAGTCATTCGCTTTCTACTGATACTTTTGAAGAAATATTTCTTGCGCCGCTGGTTCCATAATTAACGATAACCAACTACGTAAAGGAAGGTAAACACTATGTACGTAAACAGATCTTGAAAAAAATACTACCTAACTCCCAGTTTACCACTGTCGGTGTCCCTTTGTTACCCACTTTGTCCACGGTGTTCAGCGAGAACGTATGTTTCCCATCAGGTAGTTCAGGAGTGGTATATCTTCCTTGAGGACCGCTGCCACAGTCAACAGGTTTGCCGTCAATTTTGCATTCGAAATTTGAGTCTTCGCTTGCGGTCCACGCAAACGTCGTTTTCGGATTCTTAGTTTTTGGTGGAACGCTTTTCGTTAGGAAGACACGAGGAGCAAGAGTATCTGAATGTAAAACAATATTAAAAACGCTTTAGCAGTAGGCAATCAAAAGTGACAATCTCATATTGAAGAAATATTTGAAAAACCTGAATTGATTGCAAAGGCAGCTGTAATAGTTCCCCTCTCACTCGACAGACCTAACCTAGCTTCGAGACCTTACTCATAAAACGTACCGACTTGGAATGGATACTGAACATGTGGTCCATAATTATTTGCGTTGTCTTTCCCTCGAATAAAGAACATGTGTCTGCCGTTTGGGACGTCGTTCGCCGTAAACGTTCCGCCAGTTCCTTTGCCGCAGTCTTCGTACAACCTTGTGTCATCAACAGCACATTCAAACGTGGCATATTCTGATGATGTCCAAGTAAACGTTGGATTAGAAGTGTTGTGAACCGAAGTATCAGGATTTACTTTCACCTGAGGTGCACTGGTGTCTAGAAGAGGTGAGAAACAAAAGCCATAATACAAAAAAGTCAGGATAAATAGAAAATAATGTCATGTCAGGTTAAACCACAATACACTTATACTGATAGACCAAGTCACCTTACCAGATTGAGTTCGACCTTTTCTTTTCATTTCCATCCTCCCACCTACCTGTTCGTATTTCACCTCCTCTCTTCGTCCCGGTCCTTCCTCTTCCTCTATTCCATCCACTCCTTCCGTTCCTTTCACTCCTCTTTCTTCCTTTCTTGTTTCATTTCTAATTTCACAATTTTTATTTATTACCATCTTTGACGAACAAAACTCACAGACGGTCAAGCACTCAACCAAACTCGTACCCAGGCTCTCTACTTGGCACTGAGTAAAGACCTTGCCCACAAGGTTGGCTCTCAGCCAGGCTTTAAGAAATGTGAGAGGTCAATTCTCTCCTCCAGGACTATTTCAATCAGCCTTAGTGTGTTAATAACCAACGCCCTTACCTACAGACCATTTACGACTGACGGTAGGACCACTATTTCCGAACTGGTCTCGGGGCGTCAAATAAAACGTGTGTTCCCCATCAGGTAACAATGGTGTCTCCCACTGTCCCTCTTTACCATAGCCACACGAAACAGTATTTTTCGTTTCATCCACAGCACATTGAAATCTCGCGTTTTCGTCAGACGTCCATCGAATTCTCAAGACCGAATTTGATGTTTTCCGTGGGAATGGCTCGCTTATTGTCACTTTTGGACCATTGGTATCTGGAGAACAAGGAATATTTTATTTATCCCGACATGTGTTGTGTTTAGTATACCAGGGTATTCTCTAGAGAAGCAGATGGGCGAGATTGATTTCTCCCAGAACTTCAGAGGGTTTCGGAGATGACAAATTCATTTGGAACGATCTCCCATCCTGAAATTCAAGCTGAAGACCTGGAAAACGTCAAACGATTTCCCAGGTACCACATGGGTGAATAGAAACCTTCAAATTGTGTAACGACGGCAGTAACCATGTCAAGCTGAAGAGACCGTTGTGAAGAAACTGAGGACGAGTTGTTTGGGATTGTGGTGACCAGGCAGATTATGAATTAACTGGAAGGAGCATTGGCTCCTAATATGGATATTGACAGCGGATGACATATGCTGGGCCTTATCATTTAGGGCTACATAAGGGACAAACAGTAACAGTGAGAGGCGACAAAAGACTGGAATTAAGACGCTGGGCGCCCAAATAACTATAATTCCGACGATCAACTGTTCAGCAAATTTTGGTTCGAATATATGGCTCCTTCCTGGTAGCGTCTGCTTGGTCACGCTTCATCATTAGAATAAATTTACCTCGAACAAAATTGCCAATCTGTCCCTGGTAAGAGCGCTTTTGCCAGGATCATTTGTATACTCTCTAATTAGAGCAATTCAATATTTCAAGAGACAAATTCTTGGACTACGTCGATGTCACAGACCCCTTACATTCAGTTCATTGCACGCCTATCCTTTTCAATCTAAAAAGAACCCCACGAGATATATATTTTGAATTGTGGGAGTTTGGAAGATATGTTGAATGAGAGATGTACGTTCGTCAAGCTCTATCCTCAGAAGAACGATTTCTGAGTCCCAGACAGGGATCGAACCCGCAACCTTCTGATGAGCGGTAAGACGCTCTAACCATCGAGCTACCAAGACTCAGATGGCGAGCTAAGGTGCAAATTCGACATATGTGCGACCTGAGCGGAAGCCACGAACGTACATCTCTCATTCAACATATCTCCAAGCTCCCACAATTCAAAATATATGACTCATAGATCACATTATTAACATATAGTGGCACTGCTCAGGTCGCACATATGTCGAATTTGCACCTTAGCTCACCATCAGAGTCTTGGTAGCTCAATGTTAGAGCGTCTCACCGGTCATCAGAAGGTTGTGGGTTCGATCCCTGTCTGGGGCTCAGAAGTCGTTTTTCTGAGGATAGAGTTTGACGAACTTACATCTCTCATTCAAGAAAACTCTAAGTTCAAAAGAAATATACAAGAACTTTCACGACAAAATCCAAAACAAAACTACCCAAATGAAACGCGCAACATTGAATACAGACTGAACAAACACTGTTATAAAAGACAACGAGCTTTGTGTTGAAAACTAAACCAGAACTGAACGGAACAACTTGTTCACACTTACCAACATTCCAAGTGTGTTTGGTCGGCTCTCCAACGTTCCCGTTCTTGTCTATTCCTCGCACTGAAAATACGTGCTTGCCGTGGGTAAGATTCCTCCCCTTCCAAACTCCGTTTAATCCGCTCCCACAGCTCTTAAAGGCAGCACCGTCCAGCGAGCACTCGAAGCGAGCATCTTCAGTAGAGGTCCAAGAAAGCCGAGGCGATGCGCTTGTTTCATCAGGCAGTCGTGGAAAAGCAATTACTGGAGAGCTGTTATCTACAATGACGGGAAAAGCTCTTAATGAAGTAAAACGTCGTTTTAGAACATTTAATGTGCCAACCAAGTACGCAAGTTTTCTTTTATATCCTTTTTGACTACTTGATGTAAACTGTATTAAGTCTCAGCTAGGGCAAGCGGGATTTGAGCACAAAGAAGGGCTTTACTTGGAAATTTTCGGTCTCAAATTATCTTCTACCCACAAACAGCAACAGACTTCCACAAAATAATCATTCTCGGTAACGGGCTTCCATATTCCAAAAACAATAATTACCCATGTTGGTTCCAAAAATAGTGCAATCAGGTTTTTGTTTAGTTTTAAGCTTCATGAAGCACTTGTTCTCCCCCCCCCTCCCACACCAGTGATTTTCGACGAACGGTACCGCCCCTCACTGGGCATAAAGAGAACATCGGGGTGCAATGGAAGCAAGGCAGCACAGAGGGGGCGTTACCATGAAAATGGTAGGGTTTCATTAGTCATTCACCACCATAGCATTTTTTAAGTTTCTAGTAGTGACTTAGAATTAAAATCTGATTGACTAACTTGTCAATACCGAACTGTATAACTGTAAAGTACAGTCTTTCAGCTCTGTATAGCTCTGGGGTTGGGAGTGGGCACAGAACTGGGACCGGGTATGCTCAGTAGGGGGTGGCTAGAAGTTTCTGTATGAGGCAGGTGTGTATACTTCCAAAAACGATTGAGAACTGCTGTCCTAGACTCAACCAAAATACGACGCAGTGGCTGTTGGCTTGACACTCGAAAATTACTCGTCATTAAAGTTAGATTTGATACATTGATCATGCTTAGTGATAGCCTCAGAATAAGTAATTCTAGTGACACTAACCAACCGTGAACACGTGCTGGGCGTAATTTCCTCTGTTATTCATATCGTCAACGCCGTAAACTAAGAACACATGACGTCCATCGGTAATATTAGGACCTGTCCACTGACCGGTCGTTCCTTCGCCACAGTCAACCAGTTGAAACCTGTTATCAATGCCACACTTAAACTTTGCAGGTTCACTTGACGACCACGTAAACGTTACGTTCTGTTTTGTGATTTTAGGTAGATCACTGGGGAAGGATACCTCGGGGCCTATTGTATCTGTAAATCAGTAAGCCAATGATCAATAAACGGATATATAGAGAAATCAGTTTATATAATAAGAAAGTACGAAGAGTCTTGTACCATTATCATTGTTATATTCTTAGAATAAAGCATGTAGGAGCGAACGTAAACAAACAAATCAGTAAGCCATTGACCAATAAACGGATGTATAGAGAAATCCGTTTATATAATAACAAAGTACGAAGAGTCTCATACCATACCGTTTCCAACTTGTCTGTTTCTTGTTTTAACTTGAATATCAAGTCTCAAGATGACATTTTTCGGTCTGTGTTTTATCCTTTACAGTTTACATTATCATTATTATGTTCTTAGAATAAAGCATGCAGGAGCGAACACATGCATGCATGTACACACGTTTGTACATATGTACATGCAAACATATACATTGTACCATCGACTCTGACGACGACCGCCGCTGAGGCCGTCAAAACGTCAGTCACCAACAGTCTTTCTCAAGACTACACTAACCTGGACGACCTACCATCACCAACATGTACCTGTACGAACAATGTACGTTAACACAGTATGCGTTTTCTTTGGTTTTAATTTCATGCGTTCTGACATAGTATGAAGCTACTCTGGCTTAAAAGTTTTTGAGCGCAACTTAAAAAGCTATTTAGTTTAAAGGTTGGTAATTGCCGTGACTGATCTCAAAGAATTCCAACGTTTCGAGCGAAGACTCTTTGTCAGAGAAAGAAACGTTTTCTTTCTCTTTTTCTTTCTTTGACGAGGGGTCTTTACTCGAAACGTTGGAATTCTTTGAGATCAGTCACGACAGTTACCAACCTTTAAACTTTTTACCTTATTTATCACTGTCTACGCAGTATTCTATTCTTATATTAAAAAGCTACTGTTCATTACCCATCGTTTCGACACTCCGGTCTAGTGTCTTCTTCAGGGGTGATAAAGAAGACACTAGATCGGAGTATCGAAACGTTGGGTAATGAACAGTGGTTGCGTTCAAAAAGTTTTAGGCCAGAGTAGCTTCATACTATGTCTGATTCTTCACATGGCTGGGTTGAGAACTTGTTCGTTTTCATGTCTTCTGTTTTAAGAGAATTAGTTTATTTGAGTTCTTAGAACGAGCTAGTTCCCCAGCTAGTTCCATACAGTAAATAAGGAATTGTTAAAACTGTACAGAAACCACGCAGGCTTAAGTCAGTACGAGAATAAGCGAGAGCTGCATCCTTACCGACATCAAAAGTGTAAAACTTCCAGTCACCAACATTTTTAGTGCTGTCTGTGCCACGAACCCAGAATGTGTGGGGACCTTTGGGGATGTCAACACCAATCCATTGACCAGAGGTTCCGCCGCCGCACCGAACCCTGTTGTCTAGGTTGTCAAGGGCACATTCGTAATCTGACGGCTCAGAGCTAGTCCACGTAATTTGAGGATTTCCTTTGGTCTTTTTCGGCAAATTGGTGGAAAATTGAATTTGTGGAGCAGTTGAGTCTACAATAAAAAATTTGTCCTTAACTCGTCGTTTAAAAACATCGACAATTAATCGTTTAGTTACTTGAATGTTTGGTTCGCACGAAATTTATCTTTGTGACTTTGATCGGAATAACTTTAGATTGCAGTTAAAATCGGTTTACTAGATCTAGTTCCGTTTTACAGGTACATTGTTAAACATTCCTACCCGTTTCCCAGTTTACCACTGTCGGTGTCCCTTTGTTACCCACTTTGTCCACGGTATTCAGCAAGAACGTATGTTTCCCATCAGGTAGTTCGGGAGTCGTGTATCTTCCTTGAGGACCACTGCCACAATCGACAGGTTTGCCGTCAATTTCGCATTCGTATCTTGAGTCTGGTTCACTTGAGGTCCAAGCAAAAGTTACCTTGGGATTCCTCGTTTTGGGCGGGACGCTGTTTGTTAGGAAAACTCGAGGAGCAACAGTATCTAGGGGGAAAGAAAGACATTTTAGTATAATTTCTTTTCAGTAACGCGAATCGAAAGCTATAATCTCATATTCTCAACTCGATACAAATTCGATGTAACAGTAAGAGGAAAAACGAAATAAAAAACAAAAAACAACAAACTGCAATAATAACAAACACACCGATAAAAACTATGACGAGAACACAGGTAAAGAACTAAAAATTGCAACAGCAGAACAATCACTGTGACAACCAGTAACGAGAACAACAACAGCAATATCATTAGTAACAACAACAGCAAACGCAACGGCAGCAGCAACAGCAACAACAACAACAACTACAACTACAACTACAACAACAACTACAACAACAACTACAACAACAACTACAACAACAACTACAACAACAACGACAACAACAACAACAACAACAACAACAACAGCAGCAACAGTAACAGTGACTGCTCACTCAGTCAACTATAACTAAAAAGTACTGTCAATTAACGAATTCCACAAGGGAATATAAATTCCCTTTCAACGTAGAATGTCAAAGTCAAACAAGCTTAGAGATATTTTAGTACCATACTTACCGACTTGGAATAGATATTGCTCATGCGATCCATAATTATTAGCTTTATCCTTGGCTCGGATAAAGAATGCATGTCTCCCACTTGGAACGTTATTCGCGGTAAAATTTCCGGAAGTTCCCTCACCACAGTCTTGGTACAACCTTGTGTCATCAATAGCACATTCAAAACTAGCTTCTTCCGACGAAGTCCAAGTGAACGTTGGATTAGACATATTATATACCGAAAAATCAGTATTTACTTTCACTTGAGGTGCAGTCGAGTCTAGAAGAAGTATAACGGTGAATGAGATTCTTGACGTATAACCATTTCCTGCAAAGGTTCAACTTTTGAACCGTAATCTTAGCCCGTTGTTCGCACCTTAAGATCTGAGATGTACCTGCGGGACCCTATTGTCCTATGTTGTACTGTACCGCATTGCACCGCACCAACCCAAATCGTACAACATCTTATCTTACTGTTCATGACTAGTGGATTCCCGTATAATTCTAGTATATCAAATCATATTCATTCTTCTTCCACCTTGTAATTGCTCATAAGCAAAGACCTAGTCCCAACACAGCGTTCGTCAGGGTCATTGATGAACAATAAAATAGGCCGAAACTTAGGAGAGGAGTAATTGACGTTTCGAGCGAAGGCCGTTCGTTGTTTCACTCGAAATGCGAGTATGTCCTTTCCTATGCTTTGGCAATTAACCTACCCTTTTGGCTTTTAACACGTTGTTCAATGATGCCTTCTCAGCACTCTACTTTTGTATCAATAAAGCAGGCCAGCGTGCACTCGCACGGATGAGTTCCAGGCAAACAAGTTCCGTATTATAGAACTAAGTCAATCACCCTCGATTTCGAAATAACCAACTTACCTACTGACCATTTACGGCTCAGGGTAGGACCACTGTTTCCCAACCTGTCCGTAGCTATCAAGTAAAATGTGTGTTCCCCATCGGGTACCAGCGGTGTCACCCAACGTCCCTCTTTACCATAGCCACAAGAGACTGCGTTATTTAGGTCGTTCACAGCACATTGGAATTTTGCATTTTCGTCTGATGTCCATTGAATCGAGACTTGACCCGATGTCTTTGCTGGAAATGGTTCTCGTATGGTGACTTTGGGGCCCTTGGTATCTGAAAAACCAGGGATAGTTTTTAACACACCAATCGTTATTTTGTTACGTTAAACAGTAATAACTTAACTAGAAATAAAATACTTAAATAGTATAAAAAGACGACGAACTTAAATAGAAATAAAAAGACGACGTACACCATAAACAGAGTATCTCATGATTAACCAACACTGCCAAAGCCAACTGGAAATGTTGACTTGAGCGCGATTCGAACTCGCATCTGCGGTGTTTCCGGACCGTTGATCTACCAATTGAGCTATCGAGTCGACTGGGAACAGTAAACATGTACTCGTTTAATCCATTTTAACTGCACGAAAGCTTTTTGCGACAACTTAACATTCAATGTCCATGAGGATGTACAGTGTTTCGATTCTATTTGGGAATCATCCTCAGAGTAACGTGATTATATTATCTTAGTCTCTTTAGTCTTTACTGTCGCGCTGTGTGTCCTTCCTAGCCGCAGAGCAAGCTTGCAATGGCAGCGTCAGTGAAGCCAAAAAGTCGAAAATGAAAGCTTTGTTTTTTCAAGAACAAAAGTGGTACTAAAACTATCCATAATTTGAAATACAATACCTACACGATCTTTAACTTGAGTACAATTTACAGTGTACCTACAGCTCCCCTTCATAGTTTCGCTGTCGAAAGTTCCTACCTGTCTCCCAGTTGACCACTTGCGGAGTCCCTTTGTTACCCACGTTGTCAACTGTGTTTAACGAGAACGTATGCTTTCCGTCAGGTAGTTCAGGGGTGGTGTAACTTCCTTGAGAGCCACTGCCACAATCAACGGGTTTGCCATCAATTTTGCATTCGTATTTTGAGTCTTCGCTGGAAGTCCAAGCGAAAGTTACCTTGGGATTCCTCGTTCTGGGTGGGACGCTATTTGTTAAGAACACACTCGGAGCAAGAGTATCTAAATGAAAAAAGAGACATGTAATACGTCCATAATGTGCTTGCAAAATCCTCCGTAGCGGAAATCAATACTTACAACCTCAATTCCAAATTAAATCGTTGTGACGCAATGAACGAGAAGATAAATACAAATAAGGCTGAAATCATGTTTACAACACTACCATCCATACGAGGAAAAATAGGTCTTGTCTAACATAAGCCACAAGGCGCTCGTATACTGACAACATTATTATCGACAACAGGAAATATAACAACTACAGTAAAACCGATATAAAGTTCGTACTAAGTTGACAAGTTATTACTAGTACTAACTTTGACAGCAAATTTTCTGTTTGAAAACACAACGTCCTCTCTAACTGGATTGAACAAGCCAGGCTTTGAGACCTTTTTGTAATAAACTTACCCACTCGGAATGGATACTGAACATGTGGTCCATAATTATTTGCGTTGTCTTTCCCTCGAATAAAGAACATGTGTCTGCCGTTTGGGACGTCGTTCGCTGTAAACGTTCCGCCAGTTCCTTTGCCGCAGTCTTCGTACAACCTTGTGTCATCAATAGCACATTCAAACGTGGCATATTCTGACGATGTCCAAGTAAACGTTGGATTAGAAGTGTTGTAAACCGAAGTATCAGGGTTGACCTTCACCTGAGGTGCACTCGAGTCTAGAAGAAGTGAGAAACAAAAGCCATGATATAACAAAGTCAAAATAAATAGAAAACAATCGTGTGAGACTCAGTTCTACTGTTTCTTTACTTCTTTTTTCGCTTCTTCCCTAGCTAGTTGTTTTTTCAATTCCTCCCTCCCTCCTTCTCACCCACCCTCCTTCCCTCCCTCTTTCCCTTAATTAATTCATTCATTCATTCCTTCCTCCCTTCCTCCCTCCCTCTCTCCTTCCTACATTCCTCCCTCCCTCCTCCCTTCTTCCCTCCCTCTTTCCCTCCCTCTTTCCCTCCCTCCTTCCTTCCTATTTTTCCTTCCTCCTTCCTTCCTTACTCCCTCCCTCTCTCCTTCCCATCGTTCCCCATTCCGTCACCCAGTTTCATTAATTCATTTAGCACTTGCTGTTTCTCTCTGTCTCCACTTAACCTTAACCCTAACCTTTCCAGCTATTTTTACCTGTTCTCCAAACGTGTTTAACGACCGGTCCTTTATTCCCATAAAAATCTTCGGGAATAAGATAAAAGGTGTGCTCGCCATCGGGCAACAACGGTGTCACATACTGGCCGTATCTACCATAACCACAATTCCCTGCACTCTTTTCGTCATCAACGGCGCATAAGAACTTGGCACTTTCATCCGACTTCCATGAAAATACGGCCATTGGATTATTCGATTCGGTTGGCAAATCACCAGTCAATGAGGCCGTAGGAGGGGTGGAATCTATTTGTAAAGGAACAAAATTTATCAAATGTCAGACGTACGAATCGAAAGGTACGTGGGATGGATGACAAATGCGGTTAGTTCTAAGCAGTCTGCCATTGTCAACAGCTGAAGCAGACATCACAGCTATATTATAGTTGATAGAGTAGCAGGCTGTATCAAGGGTCGCAACTGTTTGGTAAAAAGAGACGTAACCAGATCTGATACAGAGCATTTTTGCGTGGGCACTATGGGTTCGTGCGATAATCTTGTTGAACGAACTAAAGGATTGATGGATGGATGGATGGTTGGATGGACGGACGGATGGATAGATGGATGGATGAATGAATGAATAATGAACGAACGAACGAACGAACGAACGAATGAACGAATGAATGAATTGATGGATGAATGAATGGACGGATGGATGGAATGATTAAGTAAATGAACGAATGAAGAAACGAACAAACAAACGGATGAACGAACGAATGAACACTAGCACTTAAGCATTCGTAAACTGAGCACATAAACCGACTAGCACATAAAAGGAGAAAATGACGAACGTAAAACTGCAGCCTGATTTTGACGTCAGCAAAAATGCTCAGCTCAGAAAAGCGAATTAACAAAAGATTTCAACCAAGACAGGTTTGGGTTTTTTTTTCGGGAGAGAAAAAAGACGATCGAGATGATCGATCTGATGATAGATGGACGTTCGTTAAGCTCATACCGCAGAAAAACGATTTCTGAACCCCGGCCCCTTTGCGTAACATTTTTCTCAGTTTGATACAAATACGTAACAATAATCTCAGTTTCATTACCATGCTCGATATAGAAGACTAAGAAATATACAAATTTAAATATATCTCTCATGTTCTTTAATTCAACGATTACCTATGACCCATGTGTGCGTGTGTGTTCCAGTATTGCCATTGATATCTTTGCCTCGGACAGAAAATTTATGGCGGCCGTCACCCACGTCGTTCATCTTCCAGCTCCCGGTCGTTCCATTGCCGCACCAAGCGAAGTCATCGTCGTCAAGAGAGCACTCAAAGGTCACATCCTCTGAGGAACGCCACTCAAACTTCGGAGTCGAAGAACTGCGCTCAGGGCGAGTTGTGAGTACAAGTTCTGGAGCTTTATTATCTATGGATAGAATTATACGAGAATGGTAAGGAACAACATGGCAGAAAGCAAGGTGATTCAAGACGCGGTCCGAGCTCAATATGCTGTCCATTAATAATCTCCACGCAGCACACGAACCTTTCATAACTTTTATCAACTAGCACATATAAACACCGGCGCCTTACATGTCTGCCTGTTTGTTGGTCGATCTATCAATCTGTCTGCCTGTATATATGTCCTTCCCTCTGCATGCCTGGCTTATGTCAGTCAGTTTGCCCTACTGATTTCCTGCCTTTGTGTGCATGGTCGTATGTATCATTCCGTAAAGAAAATTTAATGTCATTTTACGTGTGAAAAAAATGTTCAGTTAAAACATTTTCACACTTGAAATTTTCATTTCACATGCGCATTAGGAACATTATCACACATAAAATACCTGATCCTGGGGGGAAAAGCACGTTTTAGTATTTCAGATGTAAAACTCTCCAAATTGATATACGCGTTTCACATGCTGAGGATTCTCGTTTTAAAAAAAATTGATAAGGAGTATATAATTAATTATTATAAGTAACATCGCGACTTGAGAGTGAATTAGCGATTCATTTCCTCGCATCCGAAGGAACATTTGTTCTATAATCGCTCAGGAAAATTTTGAGAGGCCGGAACTGCCAAAAGAACAAGGGTTATTGTTTTTGACTTTTCGACACATCCTGTGCCTCGAAGAGACAAGATCGTTTGTTTTCTAATTTTAACCCTCGAGTTGACCACAAGGGAAATTTAGCACAATACAAAGGGTTTCCTTCTATCCTAAATTTTCCTCATGATAATTCAATCAAGAAATTTAGTTGAAAAAAGACCATATTTTGTTCTTGCATCTCCTTTCCCTCTTTTTTTTAATATAGACATCTATTCCCTCTTAAGTTTGATTAAAGCTGACCGAGAGAATTCCCCGCCGAGTCTTATTGTCTCGAATAAAAATCGTATTGTCCGGGAGAGTATATCATAGAATGCTGACTGCTCAGCAACCGCTCACCGTGCGTCACTGTGCGTAAGACCGTAAAGCAAGTTTAGCTATATAATAAAAATGACTTTTTAAAGTTCCCTTTCAAGGCTAGAGGCTACACGAGATAAATCTACTTACCAACGGTAAACTGGTGAGTGTTTTGTGGCCCGACATTGCCAAGATCGTCTTTTCCACGAACATAAAATGTATGTTTTCCATCCGGGATATTGATTCTCGACCAGGTGCCAGTTTGTCCAGAGCCACATTGTTGCCAGTACTGCTGGCTGTCCAAAGAACACTCGAATCTCGCGGGCTCGTTTGAGTTCCAGTTGAACCTTACGTTACTGAGTGTGGTCTTTGGCATGTCGAAGGGAAAAGTGATGGACGGTCCAGTGGTATCTATGATACATACGAAAGAAAAATCTCCTTTAAAAAAAGCAAACGAACGACCGAACTAAGAAACGAATGAACACACCAAACGCTTGACAAGTAATAAAATGTACAATATAGTGGCAACTCTGACGTAAAGACATTAGACAGTCAGCCAATCACAGTGCTTTTCTTGTGGAAAACTCGCAGGAACTTGGTCCCACACTTTGACAGTAGCTTTCATGCTAAAACTACGGCATAAGGAACACCGCTGCCAAATGTTTGCGCCAGCGTGAGTGTCTGAAGCTTTTAGTAGATTAAGCAGAGAAGATTGAATAGGTGATCTCGTGCTGATACAAGAACAGTTATTGCGGAGTTTTTTATCTCCACCTGAGTGTGGTAAGAAAGTGAGCACAGTTTATAGTCGTGCTTCGGGTTAGTAAAACCCAATTCAATTCTCGAGTAAAAGTATGACGGGAAGTCTTATCCCGTCGGGAAAGAGTCAATGGAAGGATGTTCTTCAGCATTCCCGAGCCCCATCGGACATCGCCCTTCCTGTTTCTATCACAGAATATATGTTCTTATACATACCAATTGACCATGTGCTTTTCACAACAGGGGCTTTATTGCCTAAATTATCAGTAGCCACAACCGTGAACTGATGGTCACCATCTGGAAGGAATTTCGTGGTGAAAACTCCTTGTGTTCCCGAACCACAATCGGTCGGATCCGTCTGATTGTCTAGGTAGCAATCGAACTTTGCATCCTCGCTGGTCCTCCATCTGAATGTCGTCTGCGGTTTGTTCGTTCTGCGAGGCGGCACAGAAACGGAGAATCCAGTCGGGGGAGTGGTATCTAAATTGGGAAAGCCGGTAAGGTCACCGCACGAGTTTATGCGTAAAAGGTGGATACTAAACAACTGAGCACGTTATTTCCTCAAGCACTTCAAATGACAATACGAAAACGTTGTGTTCAGCGAAACCAACCAATGTTCTTGGAACTGAAAACGATTAAGATGTATGATCTAGGGGTCGTCATTTGATTTTTGGCGCAGCAAAGCATGAAGGACTCGAACCAATTTGATATGTCGACAACAGAAATGATGAACGACTACAATATACCACAATGAGAATCAGCTTAAGTTAAAATACTTGGCCTCATTCATTGAACTCTAAAAGGGCTGGAACGAAACCTGGCCTCACGAATGAACGAAGCCGAAATGGGAGCAGCCATGTAGGTACAAAACACGCGCGTATTTATTCTCACGCGGGAGAATCGAACACGAGGAAACAGTGGTATTAAAGTTGTTTTTGATGTACGGTTAATTCTGTCAAACACGCAGTCCTACAGACACTGTCCTGTGCTTTCTTCGGATAAAAATTAAAACTATTAAAGCAAAACCGAACTTTAGGTTAGGTTTGTCGCAATAGGTCGCGTGTTTTAACATGTTAAAGGCAGCAGTGACCTGCATATTGACGTTCATGTCGGCCTCACAAGTCAGTTCCCAGGTATCGGTCCAGTCTTTTTAGAGTTCAATGGCTTCATTATGCTGGATTTTCATTCAGGAAATAAAATCAAGCAAACGATTGTTCTTTTGTTACAATTGAATAGTTTTCGATTCGGTTCAACTCGAGAGCTCGTACGACTGAAGGAAAAATTCACCCACGCGAATATGTTCGCTTGAGATGGGAAGTCAGCATTATACAAGTGGAGAACGGAAACCAATATGTTATTAAAGACGTTAGATTCCAATTTTACTTTTGTTTCTGAACCTCCTTCTTAAAAGTTTATTACTCACTCTAAAGTTTATTACTTACTCTCTTAAAAAGTTTATTACTCACTCACTCATACTTTGCCTAGTCCTAAGCAGAATTTCCAATCAAAACCCCGTCATATTTATAGAAGCTACTCGTCAATTGTCCAGACATACCTATTTCAAAAGGAAAACTGAAGGGTGGATTTTCATTTCCGAATTTGTCGGGAGCCCGAACCAGGAAGTTGTGCTTTCCATCAGGGACGCTAAATCTGGCCCAAGTGCCTCTCGTTCCAACACCACAGTCCTGGTACTGAATTACCCCTTGAATCGCACACTGGAACGTGGCATATTCGTCAGACGTCCACGAAAACTTTGGGTAACTGGTGCGGCTTTTCTTTGTGGAATCTTTAGAGAATGTTACCGTCGGAGCATCGTTATCTAAATTAATAGTTCAGCTTTAGGACGTCAACCACTGAGTTTAAGAAAAATATATCATAACCGTCTATACAAATACATACGCATGCCTGTTTCTATGTCTATGTCTATGTCTATGTCTAGGCCCTTGTCCATGTCGGTCTATTTATCTGTGTATATATTAATCGATACGATGATGGATCGTTAACTTTTCATGTGTAAAACAACACTTACTGTAGGTAAAAGTAACAAGCCATGCAAAGTGTTGTGCTCAAATCAATATCGCTTCAAATAAAACTTGTCCCACTTTGGTGTACTATTTACTTTGGTACTTATTCTTCCTTGTATACTTTTTCTTTAAAAGGCAACGTTTAGGGATTTTCCTTCTAGGTCACTTTTAGTTGGACAGTTTCTATTTTTAAAATCAAAAGTAAGTAATAATAAAATAACTACTTAACCAACTTACCAACAGTCCATTCAACGCTCACCGGTTGTCCTTTGTTTCCGGTGAAATCTTCCGCAGTTAACCAAAACTTCTGGGGTCCTGCTCGAAGGTATGGGGTTGTCCAGCTACCTGATGTTCCTTGCCCACACTCGATCACGTTTCCTACGTCACCAATTGCACAGAAGAACCGTGATCTTTCATTCACTTTCCAGCTTAGCGTCATTCGCGGACTTCTAGTTACTGGGCGAACTGGGGAAAGAACTGCGCGAGGAGGAGTCGAGTCTAAAAATAACAAATAAAAAGCCCATTATTTCCTTAATTGGTACATCCACTCACTCGTTTATTTACCTACTTATATAACAAACAACCACACATTACATACCCAAACACTCATATTCGTACATAAGTACTCACAAACATACCTCCGTTTGTCGCCTTTTGTCCGTTTGTCCAATACCACCTCCCTCTCTCCCTCTCTCTTTTTCCCCACTCCCTTCCTTCCCTCTCACTCTTTCTTTCTTTGCTCATTGATTAAATCATCCACGCATTCATCCATATATTTTTTCATCCATGCAGTCACTCATTCACTCACTCACTGACTCACTCACCCACCCATCCACCCTCCCACACATTCACTCACCCACTCGCTCACTAGCTCATTCACCCACTCATTAACTCATCCACACACTCATCCACCCACCTACTCACTTTCTCACTCACTCACTCACTCATTCACTCACTCACTTTATACTCACTAACTCACACAAAACCAACCAATGTATAGTTCAACTTCAAGTATGAAACCTACAATTTATACAGTAACGTTCTTGGAGTTTATCACGAACTTATTTACAATATAAAGCTGAATTTCATTGAAATTGCAAACTTACCTACAACCCAAGAGTGAGAAATTGGGTTTGCCAAGTTGTTCAGTTGATCTTTAGCACGTACATAGAAAATATGACGACCTTCTGATAATGTACTATTTGTCCAATTGCCTGTCGTGCCGCTGCCACATGACACAAATTTGGCAATATCGTCCAAAGCACATTCAAATTCGGACTCTTCATTCGACTTCCAGTTTAGAGTTATAGATTTGTTTGAAAACGAGGGTAGATCGCCCGTGAATAGAATACGAGGAGCACTGTCGTCTGAAAGGAAAAAGAAAAATTTCCAAAAAGTTGTGGAGCAGCTTTTAAAGATTGTTAAAATGCTGCGAGCGCTTAGTATATCTTGCTACACTCCTGTTTTCTTCATTCAATATCAAAAAGATGTTCAGTAAAATGGAGAGGAGGGAAATAAAAGTGATATCCAAAATTAAATCGCAGGAAATTGAAAATGACGTTTGGAAATACCCTAGCCTAAAATCGTCTACGCCCGTCATTTTTAAAATTAGTTTTTGGATCACTTAAAAGTGATCACAAGTGGTTACTTTTTGGATGAAATGATTTGGTGGAATGAGTGTTCAAGGTGACTCCCTATACTTTCTATACTAACATGGTTATGGTTGAGGCAGACGAACGATCTTCAAGCTCGATACTCAGAAAATGATTTCTGAGTCCCAGAAGGGGATCGAACCCGCAACCTTCTGATGACCGGTTAAACGCCCCAACCATTGAGCTACCGAGACTCAGACGGTGAGCTAAGGTGCAAATTCGATATATATGTGCGACCTAAGCGGAAGCCACTATATATTTATAATGATTGAAGCTGTTTGATGTTTAGGTCGCTTAGGTCGCACATATATATCGAATCTGCACCTTAGCTCACCATCTTAGTCTCGGTAGCTCAATGGTTGGGGCGTCTAACCGGTCATCAGAAGGTTGCGGGTTCGATCCCCGTCTGGGGCTCAGAAATCATTTTCTGAGTATCGAGCTTGAAGATCGTTCGTCTGCCTCAATATATCCAAGCTCTTACATTTTTTCAAACATCATGGTTATGGTTATTACGGAGTTATTTTTTGGTTCTTTGTATCTTCAACAAGGGTTACAATTGTTTCACATAATTTTTAGTTCGAGTGGTCTTATATAGCTAAAAAAATTTAGGTCCTTCGTACTTCCATTTCTGTCCTCAGCTCGGAGACAGAAAAGATCGCGGAAGATCTGTTCATCTGTGCAGATGTAAGTTCACTCTACTACTATTTGTATTTAGAACCGAGGACGCAACTAATGGGCAAAAGTTCGGTCACACAGCGTAACATTTGCGTAAAAACCGAAGAGTTTTGCACAACTGTAACCCCAATTTGAATTAATCGTGAAATCTCCACTTATTAAATCTAATTATGGTGAAACTCTTATGAACATAAGATACTTGTCAATTGTTAGCATACTAACAAGAGTGCTGGAACTTTGAAATATTTCCATGACGTGTTACCTTGGGTTCAATAGTCGAATTATTGGGAAAAATTCCATGAGAAATGAATATGACACTCAAGAACACCATGGTGCAGTTAAGGGGAATTACAAGGACTGAATCCCTAGTATCAGGTCATTGCGTAAAGAAAAAAAATCTATTTTATGATAAAATTCAGGTGGTTTTGTGGTGGTAATGAGCACGACCAATGGTAAATAATAAGCTGTGGCGGCTACACCGAAACCAAGCTCTAGAAAAACTGTCACTTACCTACACTCCACAGATGAGGCACGAATGAACCAACGTTACCAGCTTTGTCTGTCCCTCGGACCCAAAACAGTCGTCTTCCCTTAGGAAGATCAAAGAGTTCTTTTTGACCGGTGGTGCCGCTGCCACAAGGGACCACTTTAGAAATGTCGTCAAGGGAACATTCGAAGGTAGCACTTTCAGTGGAAGTCCATTTAAAGGTCACTCGATTGTTGGATACTTTTGGAGGTTGACTTGCGTAACGCAGAACGGGAGGGGTCGAGTCTAAATGATATACAACAAAGTAACGACAATTTCTCTCCTTACGAAAACTTAATATGTCACCATATTGAATTTGAACATTTTCGCATGTGACATTTTCATTCACACATGGAAATAGAACGCTTTCACAAAGATCAAAATTTCATCTGTGAAATGTTGGCATATGAAACATGTATTACATATACGAAGTGAAAGATTTACAAATGAAAATTAATTTCACATTTGAAATTTGAATACGGAATTGAAATACTTTCACATATGATACACCATTTTAATGATCGAAATAGCATGCCAAATTTTTGTCAGGGTCCTCTATTTGCATAAATTCAAAACAATGTCATTGGTGAAATTAAATAAGTTGTGTTTACGGCCAATCGATACATTAAATTCAGTCCTGGAAAGTACGTAGACCGAAATTATAGCATAATAATAGATATATTTTTAAAATCAAAATGCTTGGTCTAGCATGCAATATACTATCATCTCAGCCACGGGGAAAGCGAGTAATGTACCACATATAGAGCGGGAAATGTCTTTGTCTTTGTCCACGTCATTTCAATCTTACTCTTACTGGGACCACTAAAAACTTTACCTTTAATCCATTCTCTCTCCAACGTTTTCCCACGGTTACCCACTTGGTCGATGGGTGTTATCTTAAAGACGTGATCCCCGTCAGGGAGGAAAGGCGTGTTATATTGTCCGACTTTGCCCTGACCACAGTCAGTCTCGTCTTCGTCGTCAACCTGGCACTTGAACTTTGCGAATTCGTTGGAAGACCATGTGAAAATCTCGGACGGTTTTTTGGACAGCGGATTAGCGTTGTCGGTGAACTTCAACGTAGGTGCTGTCCTGTCTGTAGGAAACCGCAAAAAGATTACTTAGGGGAAAAGGACAACCACGATAGCGGCTTCATTCAATCATGATCAATCATTCAATGATTGATCTACAAGGAGTTTAAGGAGACACAAAGCGGACGTTGAGGCCTTAAGCACCGTATACACGGCCAAGTTTTCCTTGGCAATTTTTCTTTGACAAGAAGCCTTACTCAAAAGCTGGTCATGACAGCCCTTGAAAAAGACGACTTGTCAATGAAAAACTTGCCAGTTTGTATCGCACACACGAGTAAATTAAAGTTTGTCAAGGAAAAACTTGTCACAGAAAACTTGTTCGTATGTAAGAGTCTTTATGTTATGATTTCTCTTCCAAAATAAAAGAAATAAATAGTTTGAGGTGCTTAGCATATTCTCCTCGCCAACCTGGCTCCACACAAAACATGACGAAGGGCATCACTACGTTTTTACGACGACGTCACCACTTGTTACCCCAAAAGCTTTGCGTTGTATGTAACGAAAAGCGTTAACAGACAACCAGAATTCCTTCAAAAGTGTTTATCAGAAAGAAAGAGAACATCCTGAGCGTCAAGAGAGGAGATCCCGCACCCACAGGGTTAATGTCTCGCAGAATTATTTGAGCGGAAAGGAACCTTGGCAGACGCTTTCACGGCTACTCTTACCTGTAGTGACCGTAAATACATTTGGTTGGCCAACATTGTTCGTTTTATCTCGTCCACGAACGTACAACTTATGTTCACCATCAGGTAAATCGTTTTTCTCGAATATTCCTGTCTTACCACTTCCACACTTTTTAAACTGCGTTGGATCATCTACAGCGCACTCAAACTCGCTTTCCTCTGACGATCTCCACGAGATGCTAATACCTTCCTGAGGTGTCTTAGGATTCCTTTTGTTAAATGTTATAACAGGACCAGTAGTGTCTGAAATATGAGAGGAAGGGTATATTTAATTTATATAATATGAACGTGCAAGCATACTGTAGAATGGCCATAGTAGACGTTTATCTACTATTCGCGACCTTACGATGATCGTTGAGAGGTTTTCACTATCGAGGTACTTGGACCAAGTTTACGAGCGATGATTAAAATGTGAAATGAGCAAACCAGCCCTGATCTTGAGAATCGATGAGGTGGACGAACCAGGCGGAAATCGTAATCTAAGTATGAAGAGGCAATAGTTAAGAAAAATGTTTATTGAGATCTAATGTTTCGTTGTATTTAACAAAACATCATCAGTGAATGAAATAACAAGTGACAAAGATTATAACATGCAATTTCATTCTCTGATGATGTCGTGTTAAATGCAACTAAACGTTGGATCTCAATAAACATGTTTCCTAATTATGCCTCTTCTACGAGTTTTTAGCTGCACTTTGATATTCATGCTCAGCCCTGATCTATCACTTTCTAGCGTTGAGAAAAATCAACCCAACAATGAACGCTAGCCTGAATTATCATTACCCCCTTCGTGTCAGCCATAATAAGCAAACAACAAACAACAAGTAATACACAACACAGTACACACAACAACTACAGACTGCCATCAACAAGTAACAGAAAACTAACAACACAACACACCACTTACAACTAACAACACAAAACTATCAGACAAGACAAAAAACAACAGCAAGCAAGGAACAACCAACAAAAAACTGACAATAGACAAGACAACAAACAAATTACAAACAACAATTAAACAATAAACAATGGAAAATGGATAATGGACAATGGAAGATGGACAGTGAACAGTGGACAATAAGGAGTGGGAAGCAATCAGATATTAATAATAAATAAGGTCTAAGGTTATCGCACCACAAAAAACATCGTTTACCTCGGTATCGGAAATTAAACAACAAACAATAAACAGAATATAAACAATAAACCATAAACGAAAAACAGCATAAACGATAAGCTAATTTACTATTTGCTCTTATAACGTCCAACTAATCTACCACACACCGTTCGAATGTGAAATGTTTACGCAAATATTGAACTAAATGAATTTAATGAGGCGAAAATTTCACTAGCTTCCGAGCAGAGCTATATTATAAGTCTTTGAAACATTTTCTTTTTATTAGTATTGACTTCCTTCCATTACCATTCCCACCTGGTTCATATCTCACTTGCAAGGCAAGAGGACGACTTCCCGGCTTCAAATGTAAATGGAATAAAATGTCTTACCGATCTCAAACTTCGACCGGATTAAAGGCGCGAAATTTCCTACCATATCTTCTACCAGGAGTCTAAATTCATGTTCTCCGTCGGCCAACGTTGGAGTCAAATACTCGCCATCAGTTCCAGAACCACAAGGTGCACCCTTTGTGTCATCATCCACGGAACATCTGAACTTGGCAGGTTCAGTCGAATCCCAGGTGAATTTACCTCGACGTTTGTTAAACGTGCGTGGTACATTTCCAAGAACGACTGTTGGAGGTTTCGTATCTAATCAAAATTCACGTGGCGAAATGATTAAACAATTTCAGGGCAATTTTCAACGTTTATCAGACCTTTACAGAGACTTTCACTTTGAACTACTTTCAACAACTCTGATGATGTTACTTGAGTAGTGACGAAACGTTAGCAATAAAATTCATTTATGTCTTTATTAAATTGGCGTTTCAATGTGTCTCTTTAAAGTTATCTGCTGGGCTATAATTTTTGTCGCGAAGATTCGCTTCCCACTCGGAACGGCTATCACCATTGATATAAATTCACTCAGTTGATATTAAGAAATCATACGTGAAGCGGCACCACTGACATGTACTGCTGGAGGACCCTGCTGTACTGCTGCAGGATCCTACTGTACTGCTGGAGGACCCGAAAAATGTCCACGCAAAACTATAGTGTCATACATGGGTCCTTGTCTTCACGGCACCGACCACTGACTGGAATTGCTGGCTCTAACTATTATTAACGACTAATCAAATGTTGTATGATATTGTCACGAATGGTCCGTTTCACGGAACAAAGTTAAGAAGTGCATGCCCCGAAAAACTTGCAAAGCGAGCTACGTGTAAAATGAATCCTCACGTTCGTGGTAACAGCCACTGACCTAAAATGCACCGGTCTGAAAATCTTTTCAGACATACTATTTGTAAAGACAACTTTCTTTCATTTTATACTTCTGATTGTGGGGGTTTTTTGTAGAACTAACTTTCGTGAAACTTTTGGGTCCTCAAATCCCGGCTGTTCTAGAACAAATAAATTGCATTTTCTGCGAGTCATTTTTCTGCGCGCAACTTACATGCACTTGATGGAAGAAGGTTCTTTTTTTCAGTGGATGACACCCACTGGCAACCTCAGTGGGCTACCGTAAATCCTCTATTAAGCCCCCCTCCGTGCAGATCTATTTATACCAAACACTTTTGGGGGCTTAATATAGAGGGAGGGCTCATCTAATTTTAGCCAAATGCTAGTAGGTTAGTAGCTGCCTAGATCAAGAATTAGTTGAGTATTTGCATATAGAACTGTCGTCCCTATTGTGTAAATTTTTATGTCGCGAAGGTTATAGCTTGCAGTCTTCACCGACGCGAGCGAGGTTTCTATAGGACGGAACTGTCGTTCAGGGCCACTATGTTGCTTTCTCAAACAACCTGAGTGAGTAAAACGGAAAAGGGGTGATGGGACTTAATAGACTTCTTGCTCCAAAAAAAGGGGATTTATTGAAGAGGGGGCTTATTTGAGAGGTGAGGCTTAATAGAGGATCAACGGTATTTACTCCGTGTTGTCAACCATAATACCTTACCGATCTTCCATGTCCGTTGTGCAACAGGACCTTGGTTGCCATGCTTATCCATAGCTTGGACCCTGAATGTGTGTGAACCGTCATCGAGATTGCTTAAGCGTTTACTGCCACGGCTGCCACTACCACACGGAGTAAAGTCCGGCGAATCGATTGAGCACTTGAAAGTCGCAGATTCGGATGAAACCCAATTGAATCTTTGATTCTTGGAGTTAGTCCTGTCCGGCAGATTTCCGACGAACCTCACTGTAGGTGGAGTGTTATCTGAAACGAAAGAAAAGGATAGTTGAAAACTTTGAGAGACAGCGTTGCTAAAAGAGAAAACGGAGATGAAGTTTAATTCCAAGGGTGTCCAGGCTATGCTGTATCAAAAAAAAGGGAGAGTTGACCACACAGGTTGGTTGACTCCAAGGGATGGCGAACCCATAGGGATAATTGACCACTAGGATCAGTCGACATCAGTGGATAGTTGATACTAGGAACGGATGACTTCTAGGGTATGACTGACTGTCTATCACAGCGAAAATTACTCCGACGTATAGCTTGATTTCCACTGGGCGGAATTTCCCGCACAGACAAAATTTTTCTGTCATATTGGCTTTAAGAGAAACTAAGGAAATAGAACAAAGAGATAATATTGTCCACACGGAACATTCCGCTTAATGGAAATCAGGTTTGTGGTTGGCCATCAGAAGTGGCTGACCCCAGGGACGAGTAACACCGGGTCAGTCATTTGTAGTGATAAGTAAAGGAATAATCAGTCTTGGTGCAAGGACAGGGGAAAGGCTGTGTAGTTTGGGGTGATTCGTGTCCCAATAATGTCACTTATTGTTGGTTGATGGGGATGTGGGTAGTGCATGATTTAATGGATGGTTAAGTGGTTCGGTGGGTGTGTGTGGCATCCGTCAGTCTAAGAACCCTATGGAATAAGCATCCCACAAGGACACAATGCGATGCTAAACATATACAAAATGCACAGAACATACACAAAATACACAGAACATACACAATATCCAAAAAAAATGCAACAAAATTTGTTAAAATCAGCAAATTATATTGCACTAGTCCCCTTTCTTGAGCACACTCTTTGATGACTTATAATTCAAATCCTAGACAAGCAAACTCTGTGACAGATGGCACCGAACCGAACGACAACCTATGGTTCGGTAGGCAGACGAACAGGAAGGTGTATGTGTAAACACGTTTCTTTCTCTGACGAAGGGCCTTTGCTCGAAACGTTTGAATTCTCTGAGATCAGTCACGGCAGTTATCAAGCTTTCAACTTTTTACCTTATTTATCACTGTCTACATAGTATTCTATTCTTATATCATTGACAGGTGTATGTATATATGCTTTAACCCACCGATGCTCCATGAATGTTCCAGCGTAGGTGCCTTGTTTCCAACTTCATCTTTAGCCGTCAAATAGAAGATATGCTTTCCATCAGACAACGGGGGAGTGGTCCATTCTCCGTCATTTCCACTCCCACAAGGTGCCAGGGTAGTAATGTCATCCACAGCACATCGGAAATAGGCCATCTCGTCACTGGTCCACCGGTAGGTCATGGTCTTGGATTTAGTGGTCTTGCGCAGAGGAGTGTTGAGACGAACAACAGGCGCCCGATTGTCTGAAATTCAAGCAGGACGATTAGTGTTAGAAAGATGAAAGGTTGATAACTGCCGGGACTGATCTCAAAGAATTCTTTGAGATCAGTCACGGTAGTTATCAACCGTTTAAATTTTTACCTTATTTATTATTGTCTACGCAGTATTCTATTCTTATATCATCGATTAGTTTTAAGCCTCGGTCAAAAGAGTCATAAAATGAAAATAAGAACCCAGCTCCAAATTCTCACGGAAAGAGACATTGGTTAAAAATACATTTAACTGACGTTTCGTCGCTAGTCGCGCGACATCTTCAGAGTGGGAATGAAGATGTCGTTATCTTATACAAAGGTATAGGATAACACAAAGCCAATGAGTGTTATCATATACCTTGTAAATATAATTAAATATGCGAACTCTCTGTATTCATTCCTACTCTGAAGATGTCGAGCGACTAGCGACGAAACGTCAGTTAAATATATTTTTAATCAATGTCTCTTTCCGTGAGAATTTTGAGCTGGGCTCTTATTTTCATTTTACGACTTCGCTTTCCACCCGGTAAATCGCTGGTAACTATCTGGTCAAAGGAGAACTGAAGTTACACAGGTAACACTGTGTTAAGTTTCATTGAGGCCGAATAAATGAAAACGCAATTTGACCCAAGTTCAAGGTGACTGCCAACAGATATTAATTTTACATGCTGAAATTGTAAGGCCTTCATTTATGAATATTTCTGTCTCTAAAATAATCATAAGTTCAGTAAGGAGTGAGTCTAACTGTAGAGTATCATTGACTTCCCTTTCATGGGCTTTTGACCGAACAGACCAGACATATTGCTGATTTCCGGTACAATCCAAAAAATCGGGACATTTCGCGAAACTCAAGTAAAAAAAAAGGTCCCGAAATATCATAAATAATCCAATGCTTTCAAAATGTGAGTCCGAATATCACCGGAGCCTGCCTATGTTTAGATTTAACTTTCAATCGACTCGAATTATCAGTCTAGTGTAAATATTCTAACCAAAATTAATTCGGTAAAATGCTAAATGTCGTTCAAGTCTTTTCCGGTGATTTAATCTAATAGCAGATATCTATCTTAAAAGAACATCTTCGTTTAGTATTTAGGGAATTTGGAGTTTAAGGGATTCGAGATGTAGAGATTTCAGGTGTTTCACTTTGTGCTTAACAATGCCATCAATCATTTTCATCTCACTTCACTGTCCCACACTTCACTGTATTGCACTTCACTGCAGTGTACCACGTTGTACTTCACTTCACTTCAAGTGTACCTCACTTCACTTCACTTCAACTTCACTGGATTGTACTGCGCTGCACTACAGTTCACTTGACTTTACTTGATTTCATTTCAACTTCACTTCACTAACGTCCCTGCACATCACTACCCATCACTCTCACTTCACTTCACTTCACTTCACTTCACTTCACTTCACTTCACTTCACTTCACTTCACGTCACGTCACGCCACGACACGTCATTTTACTTCACATCACTTTACGTTACTTCACTTCATTTCACTTCACTTCACTTAAATTCACTTCATTTCACTTCACTTTACTTCATCTCACCTCAACTTACATCACATCACCTTACCTAATTTCATCTCACTTACTTGCCCCAACTCACAGCTTACCCAATTTCACAACACCTCACACCACTTCACACCACCTCATGTCCCCTCAGATCACCTCACTTTATTTCATTAATCAATAATTTCTATCCATCTCTACCCTCCCAAAACTCATCTTACCTACTAAAAATCTAAAGTTAGCCAGGGATCCCACATTGCCATGCTTGTCGGTTCCACGTACATACAGCGAGTGCGATCCATGATCAACCCTGATTTTAGGCCACTCGCCCTGGATCCCTTCACCACACGGGAATAACCGCCCTCTATCGACCGTGGCACATTCAAATTTAGCATACTCCGTAGAACTCCACGTAATCTTCGGGCTTATTCGGAACTTCGTTGGCAAGCCAGGAGTAAAGAGTATTTTGGGGGATGTTTTATCTAAGAATAAAAAAGAAAAACCAAAATACTACATTATAGTAATACAATAAAAACAGTGCAATAAATCCCTCATCATCCCGTTATGTTCTGTGGGTACTGCGAAGTCACCTTCGTTGACTTTTTTCCCCACAGATTTCACTTCTTCGCCACTCAGTCTGTTCCGAAACCACGCGAAAAAACAGCTCATTTTTCAACCGTCATTTACTCACCAGAGTTCCACGAGAGGTAGATAGGATCGGCAACGTTTCCAGCAGAATCTTCGGCTTTAACATAAAGAATGTGAGGGCCTTCAGCAAGATTTTTCCTCACAAAATTTCCCTTCAGTCCTTTTCCACAGGGTTCGTAGTTAGTGGTGTTATCAAGAGCGCAACTGAATTTCGCTGGCTCGTTTGACAGAATGGTCACGTCAACTTTTGAGTTTACGTTGGGTGGAAGGCTTTTTGCGAATTTAATCTTTGGTGGCGTGGAATCTGGGCAGGAATAACAAAGTTGGTATCAGATCTTCAACAGATCAAAACAGCTCAGCAAAATTCTTTTGTTTATGTATGCATTTTCAGTCTATGTGGGGACTTTGTGCTAAAATTCATAAAGTCCCTAACTGAATCATGCGATGAAGAGATGTCGCTAATAATTCGGTAGCTTTGCATTGAATATCGATTAACTTTGAACAATGGACACGGCACGTTACATCACATCATAGTACAAGACAGCGCTGTACAGTATATCACAGTATATAATAGTACGGCATGGCATGAGTGACAACAGCACACCACATCACAACACAACACAACACAATAAAACACAACACAACACAACACAGCACATCACATCACAACACAACACAATAAAACACAACACAACACAATAAAACACAACACAACACAACACAGCACATCACATCACAACACAACACAACACAACACAATAAAACACAACACAACACAGCGCAACACAACACCACACAGTACAGCACAATACAACACCACACAAGCACAACGCAACACAACACAACGCAACACAACACAACACAACGCAACACAACACAACGCAACAACACAACAACACAACAACACAACAACACAACACAACGCAACACAACAATACAACACAACAACACAACACAACAACACAACAACACAACACAACAACACAACAACACAACACAACAACACAACAACATAACAACACAACAACACAACACAACACAACAACACAACACAACAACACAACACAACAATACAACACAACAATACAACACAACAACACAACAACACAACACAACAACACAACACAACAACGCAACACAACACCATACCACAATACAACACCACACCACACCACACAACACAACATAACACAACACAACATAACACAACACAACACATCACATCACAGCAGAGCACAACACAGAAGAGCACACCACAGCACAACACAGGACAGGATAACACTGCGCCTTGTGTTATAACAGGGTTCGTGCTGCTCCAGAAAAGTTCAAATCCAGGAATATTCAAGGAGTTTTCAAGGAGAAAAATGACAATTATCAAGAGGTATTTAGGAATTTTTCTAACAACAAAAGACAATAAACTTTAAACGTTGCAATTTACAAAATGTTTGTTTGAGGTACTATCTATCGTTTGATTTCAGTCAAACTGAACTACAGCAGTTAAAAAATCACGAGAACTGAAAACCATTCCTTTAGTTTCTTTTTCAATTGCTCCATCACTTCATGGTCTTTGTTCTCCTGTAGCTATTAGCCTTAATGATGTGAAACATCTTTCGTTTTTTAGCAAGGTCCATCAGCTTATTATTTATTTTTACCTGGACATACTATTCAAAGAGCACTCAAGGAGTTTTACAAAAACTGTAAATTTCAAGGGTTTTTCAAGCGCCCTTGAAAGTCAAAATTTGATTCAAGGAGTATTCAAGGAGTTTAAGGAGAAGCACGAACCCTGTATAACTCAAATATCGAGTTTTCAAGATGTTGGTTGCCAGAGCATGTTTGTATCTCCATTTCTTAAAATTGTCGGGTGGTAATGGAATTCTAATGGAGGAAATGGTGCAAAAGAAAAATTGATTTCCCTTCTTGAAGGGAATTTAGAGATTAAGTTCCCAGTCAGAGCGGTAAAACTGGAGGTGATCATGGCATTATATATCTTAAACCATATGACTTGACAAGAGCAGAGGCTTTCCTACCAATTTTGAAAGTGTGCTTGATGATGTTAGCTTCATTTCCAAGCGCATCCCGAGCTCCAACGTAAAAGTTGTGAACACCGTCAGGGAGATCCCTTAGGTACTTTCGTCCAGCAGTGCCGGAACCGCATTGCTCCATCCTATTCATCAGTAATCCACATTTAAACCTTGATAACTCTGTAGCACGCCAAGACGTGATTATATTATCCCGACTAAGGTTCTTCAGTGGCCGCTTGAACTCGAGCCTTGGTCCTTTTTTATCTGTTAAAGAAGCGGTAAATGTCCCGTGAAGACGCTCCACACGAGCGGTTTTTTGGCTCGCGATTGTCACCCTGGTGTATGGAATAACCCCAGGACAGACAGCGCAGCAAGGATTTCTGTTTATGATTGGGTCCAGTTAGTCCTCAAGGGTCTCGTGAGTTTAATGCATACATCAGGATGACGATCGAGAGGCAGAACATCGCACGTGTAACAGCGACTTACGCAGTTGTGGGATTTTGCTACACCTAAAGCTACGGTTACACTCACCGATTTTTGTCGCCGGTTTGTGTTGAAATGCCGCTGCGACGTAAATCGGTGGAGAAAGTGGAATGTAAATATGTTACTTCTTAATTGGTTACTTAGTTAAAGGCCAAAACTCTGGAATGCCATTCATTAATGTAAAATCTGCAACACTTGCTACAGCAAAAATCTCTAAAACTTGCCACAGCAGAAAACATGTCCAAAATGTCAGTTAAAAATGAGAAATTACCCTTTTCAATTAAAGCAAAAAAATGTAAAAAACCGTGTTAAAAACGATATGCTTCTGATCTAAATTCTTAGAGACACGAAATATATCTCGGCACTCCCACATCGACGTTTGGGGGGGGGGGGGCATGGCTCGCCCCAGCCCCCGACTTTCTACGCCTTCGTAAGCATCAACTAATTTCTTCGAAAACAGGCACCTGTATACGTCATGGTAAAACAACCATATTTGGCTTTTTTTGTGCCTTACGTTCCATGGCACGTCAGCGTCAGCGAGACTTACCTTGTCAGTTGTTGCAACCATGCCTAGGATTGTCGACTCTCGATTTAACCCAAGGGACAGCTAAAACATAAGATAAGTTCTCAGCGATCACTTACCGACACTAAAAGGGTGTCTTATGTACGCACCCACATTCCCTGCCAAGTCAGTTGCTCTAACCCAGAACATGTGTTTGCCGTCTGGAATGTCTCTCTTCGGCCATGACCCGTACAGGCCCCTACCGCAAGGCTGAACATTGTTTGGACCGTCTAATGAACATTCAAATGTTGACTCTTCGCTCGCCTTCCAGTTTATACGGAAGTCTCGTCTAACTTGATATTGCAGCTTGCCAACGAAAACGACTTTCGGCGGGGTAACATCTTAAAGATGAACAAGCGGTCAAAAATGAAAGGTTGAGGCATCTTTTGAAAGAAAACTAAGAAAGATCTATAATATAGAACATTTATTTAAAAGGTAGAAATCACAGCAGCGAAACATAAACTTGGTCTGAGCTTCACAGTTAGTGAATGAAACCACCGGGAATAATCGTTGACTCTTCAAAACTCACAGTGCATGTTGAGAAAATTAGAAAGGAATATTTGCGATAATATACTGCAGTTATAAATATACCACGACATACTATGATACTATATATACTATGAAAAAATATATAGAAAGCATAAGAAAATTCATAATTTATTTTTTGAATGTATAGGTAATTCCCAACACACCAATGGATGTTTGCACAAACGCCTTCGGTTCGAAACCAGTGGTACGAGACTGTTTCAGATGCGGCTGATTACATATTACTTGCTCACATTTTCGTCGAAGACATGCCGTCTTTTGTCAATATCATACATGACATGGCTCAGTGCTCCTCAAAATCGATGGTACTACCCAGGGACGTAGTTAACCCATTTTCATTGGGGGCTGTCCAGTTTAATTTATCAGTGAATATCGTATCCTTTCAAAAATTGCCCGAATGTAATTTGACGCACGTTGAGGCTATGTATGGTGTCACCTCACTTCCTCACCTCTAATATGCAAATTAAATATAAACCTGTAACCAAAAGAGATTTTGACCTATCTTACCAAACCCGAGATTTATAGTTTGCCCGAGATTTATAGTTCCAACTATCGCCTTTGGCCCGAATTTTCTGTTTTTTACAAACTTTGAAGTGGTGTCACTCCCCTTCACTCCCACAATTTCCATAAACTACGCCCCTGGTACCACAGGCAAAACCACGCCAGCCACACTCTTTCTAGCTTGCGACGAGGTAATTTGAAATCAAGTAATAACGTTACACAGTTTTCAGCCCTCCTTGGCCGACCTACCCACAAAACACTTCCTACGCCGCAACCTTTGAACTTTTTCAGGCAAGGCGGAAGCAAATCAGCATTGAGAGGAATGAGTACCAATCCTAAAAATTGCCTGGTTACATATCTGCAGTCGTTAAAATTTTCTAGAGGTTTTAATCCCACCTGATCTAGTTGGCCAAAAAAATTGTAACTACAAATACACAATGTATTTTCTTGAAATCTATTTCAACGAGAGAGAATGTAGTTTCACCATGAAGTTACTTGAACTACTTATTTATTTTTTTCTCATCACACCATGCTGCTTCTTAAATGAGAAAATTTTAAGTTAAGTTGGTAAGTTGTAGTTTCATGTTAGTAAAGGTGTTCTGTTGTATGATGTGCAAGCTATGTCAGTTGACTTGTAAATAGTCAGAAAAACTTGCTTAGACCTCGGGGTTGTTCAAGGTACTTACATTTAACACAACTTGGACAGCACACAACCGAACACCTTCACTAAATTTTTTGACAGCATTTTTATTGCGGGGGGGGGGGCAATAAAGCCCTCCTAGCGCCCCTCTTCTCTGGCCCTGTTTTACCACCTCACATACCTGGGTACAGTCTTTGAATCCGTTTTACAGCACTGCCGCATGACGCTTTTACGGTCCATTCTCTTTCAATCATCCTTCCCCTTGCAATGCATTGGTCAAGTGAGGGGCTGTCGGCATATCTTATAACAAAAATATCTCCCTCGCAATTTCCAGTAACCTTTGGCTTCCCTGTAACTGTCAAGTCTTTGGCTTGGTTACACTTTCCGCGAACATCAGCCGGGAAAGTTACTTGAATGTTTGGTCGTGCAATTCTAATATCTTGAGTGGTGTTCGCGAGATTTCCACAGCCGTCTCGCACGAACCACGAGCGTGTGATATACTGAACGCATTCCCTCTCGACGACTTTATCGCTGAACGTCAGCTTGAAACGCCCTCTAGAACTGCACAGTGGAGCAGATACGATTTTCGGCTCTTTTAAGGTTTTCTTGACCTCCAGCGGACAACCGCTGAGCACAGAAGTCTCAGCACTCAGTTGAATTTCAGGAGGGTCCGTCACCAAATCTTCGTCTATCCGACCGTCATTGTCGTCGTCGATGTAATTTTTGAGTTCTTCATCAATCCGACGATCACAGTCATTATCAAGACCGTCACCAGGATTACCAGGCACGCATTCCAGCGTCAAGTCAGCCAACCGCAAGCCACCAGGATAACCGTAGGAGTCTGCCCTGGAGAAGCCATAGAGGAAGATTGCAAATGGGACAATCGGCGAGTCGTGCATGACACGATGGACTCCATGAGAGACAGCGATCTGGGTGGCCGAGTGGTTTGTGCCCCACACTGGCACCCACTTATTGTCACGCAATGATTGACCGTCAAGTCGTAAGCCATCGATGCTTTTGGTATCGATGATGATGTTGATGTAGCTCTTGAAGTATTCCTTGTTCTGGTCGGGGGTTGAAATGGTGTACTGGGCTGTGTACTGCTCGATGGGTGGAATCATGACCATGAATGGATCAGTGCGTGTCTTGTCGACCTTCGACCCTTTGCTGAACTGCAAGACCAGGCACGGTTTGCTCGTTTCGATGAATTGATACCGATCCGAGGCTACGTCTAACTCAATGAACTGCCCTTGTTTGAGCCTCTTCATGTATCTCCCGTTCACCGTTACATCGGTGCTGTCATTGGATGAAAGAATCCGGAAAAAATCGCCGCCCGTTCGGCCGCGCAGAGGCGCAGTTATGAACCGGGTTCCCCAAGTGTTTACGGGAGGAATTTGCTCGACAAGGTGGTCGCAAAAACCATACTCCGGAGGCACGTTGGCGCATTCGTTGCCGGAGAACACCGAGATCGGCCTTGTGGAGAAAATTCGCGTGCCCGTCATGTCCGAATGGTGTGCAATCTGGAACGAATCCAACTTCTCAGACAGCGTAATGGACAAAGTGTCTTTATGAAAATACTTCTTCCCCTTGTACCTAAAATAAGAGCTCCTCTTGGCAAACCGAAACGTGACGAAAAGCGTTGTTCTGTCGTGGATAGCAATGATAGCGATCAAGGAATTCTGGCTGGGCGTAAACGATGGAACAATGTACATGGTGCTTTGGATATCGACAGGTAAAGCTAAGAAAGCATCGGTCGTGAATTTCTTAATATTTAGACCGTACACGACAATCTCTTCCTGAGCTTTAATTCGGATGCCTTTTTTCTCAATCCTCGAGCCATCCATGCGCAATGAGTTGGAAACGTCAACGCTGTGCAGTTCCCGGGCTTTCACGTCAATTGTCGTTTTATAGTAGACTTCAGGAATCTCGATTTCGGCGCGTGTGTTGTAATCCGACGTGATGAAGAGGCGTATAGCGCCATCCGATTCTTTCTGGAATTGCTGCATGAAACCAATCACGAACTCCGTCCCTCGATTGTCCGGGATTTCTGTCGTTAAAGGAGAGAAAAAAAAAAGAACAACCAAGTTTACTTAGCTATGCTAGTTTAAACATCAAATCAAGCACCGATGTTGCCCCAGATTTTTGCAGGCTCAAATCACAGCTCACAAAATAGCCGGCAAAATTGCGGTCGATGTTGCTGAGCTAGGTACTTGTGAAACTTACGACAGACGCAAGAGCTTAAAAAGAACCAAGAGAGTGAGGGAAAAGAGATACTTCAACTGCAGTACAAAAATTTCAACATCAGCATTCTTTGCTGGACACAACGTTAACTGCGTGCAAAGGATTGAGGTTAAATGTACAATACGATATAAAACAAAATCCGAATAGAAGCATCTTGACACCCAAAATATGAGTAAAAGCACAAGACAAAATTGAGAAGGTAATATTTTGACTATATTACTTACTTATTATATGACTGTAGTATAGTCGAAATATCACCTCAATTTTGTCTTGTATTTTTACTCATATTTTGGGTATCAAGATGCTTCTTTTCGGAGTTTGTTTTATATTATATTTTTTAAAGTTGTCGGCACGCATCGGATTTTAGATGTACAATTCTTCATTTTTCCAGTACGCTGAACTGTGAAAAAAAAAAAAACACCGCAGTTCGTCATAAGGGTTATTTTTCAAACGAGAAGGTTTTGTATGTTTGTGTGCCAAGAACAAAAAGACGTGAAACTCGGAACAAATTCCCGTTTTAAGAAGAACCTCTCAAAGATTAACCACAAGGCCAGTTTACATAGGAGATTTTTCGACGCAATTTTCGTTGCAATTTTCTCTGCGATTTTTGTCGCGGTCATACTACAGCATAAAATCGCTTTTGTAAACTTGCGACAAATTCAGTGCGATTTCGACGCGATTTGTCTCCACGATATCGCCAATGTTTCACACATGTCCGAAATCTGATCCAACTTTACTGCGACAAAAATTAAGGGGGAAATTGCAACAAAATTTGCATCAAAAATTGCATCAAAAATCGCCTTTATAAACGCGTCTTTAAATGGGCAACAGATATTCACACTTCAAACAACACAAGAATCTCGATACTTACGTTTGTAAACAACTCTATATCGTTCATCTAACTGAGCGATAAGTACTGGCAAATGAACCAGAACCATTAATAACGTAAATCCCAGCATTACAGAGCCTTCCTGTCGGGAGGAAAAAATCAAGAATTAACTAAAATTACAATCCAACTCCAAAGAGCGCAGAAGGCAAAAATTTTAAATTTTAACTACTGTGGGGAACAATACGACAATTCATGAACGTTCGTCAAGCTCTATTTTCAGAAAAACGATTTCTGAGCCCCAGACGGGGATCGAACCAGCAACCTTCTGATGACCGGTCAGACGCTCGAACCATTGAGCTACCAAGACTCTGATGGTGAACTAACATAGGCGGATACAAGGGGGAGGCTTAGAAACCCGGCCGCACTTTTTGCCCTTTAGTTGCCATTTTGCTCGAGTTTGCAACGTCATACTGACCACGAGGCTTGTGCATTACTACGGGACAGGTATAAGTTGTGCTTACACTGCATTTATTCTTGGAAAATTGTTTACTATAAACGCAATTGAAATTTTCTTATGTGAAAACATTCCAAACGCGTAGTGAAAAGTAAGTGATAAATGTATAGCAGAAATCGCATATGTTCGGTCAACAAAAAGTTGTTGAGTCCAACAGTATTCTTTCGACAGGACCCTCTTTTTCCAAATACTGGATCAGCCACTGGCTAAGGTGCAAGTTCGGCACATGTGCGACCTAAGCGAAAGGCATTAAGCCGACCTTAGCGGAAGCCATCTCACCGGTCATCAGAAGGTTGCGGGTTGGACCCCTGTCTGGGGGCTCAGAAATCGTTTTCCTGAGATTAGAGCTTGATGAACGTTCATCTATTATTCAAGATATCCCCAACCCACATTCCCAAAATATATATCTCAATAAGACAATTGCATACATCAACATCGCAAATCCAGTTTTAAACGAGTCCCGAGATGTATTCAGCGAATAAGGATAAGTAATCATAGTCGTGAGATTTTTGATTTTTTTCACGTTTTGAGATTTTTGCATGTATACTAACGGACATCTGAGAGTCCTGCAAGCGCAGCTGGGCCAGAGTAAGGTGAAACATGCATGTATGCATGCCACATGGTGATACTGAATTTGAGATGAATTAGGAGTGCGACTTTGCGTGAAGAATAACAAAACCACGCAACTTATACTACGTCAACATTACCAACTTATCAACAAATGATAAGTCAGAAATTAGTTGAATATCGCTATAAGCAAATAAAAACTGATGGTGAAAAAGTGGTCATTGAACAATAAAAAATACTTTCATCTGAAGGGAACGTCGCTCCGATGCTCGACATGATGTATTTCCTTGAAAATTTCCCCAAAACGTACAACAGATTTTCTCGGACTTTCCACACACACTGCTGAATTTATGAAAGCATTGTGCTGCTTGCCAGTGCGCTACGAATATCGGAAATTTTGTGGACCGTCAACGTCTCACACTAAATAAGCTATATCTTACATCTCATATGATCAGTCATGTTTCACATTAGGCTACCTATACAGGCCAACTGTTACATTAACCATACGCACAAATTTTCCGCACGGAGCAATCCCAGTCCGCAAAATTATCCATTAAAAGATTAACGTTGCGATAGGTTCGGTATATGCCCAGGAGGCCGCGTCTTTTTGGGCGCCGCGCTTCAAGAAAAATAGTTATGAGTGTTTCCTTTCAAAATTCGGCTATTTTGTGCAAACATTTTTACGCATAATATAAATGTGGTTGCGAGTGTGATAGGGGGTTCGAATTCCTAGTTAACCACAGGACTCTCGCTGGCTTATTAATGCGGCATTGAAATTACCGTACCCACGCAATTTTAACCGGAATATTCGGTCTAACCATGCAAAGCACCAACCTGTAGAATGCTAATTTATGGGAAATTCCTGGGCCGAAAAACGTCCAAGGAATTTCCCGTAAATTGTCATTCCGCAAGAAATAATTTCCCAGTCAGTAAATCGAAAACATTTTCCGAGTTATCATCAATTCGCAAAGAGCTCACACTGGAACTGATCTCCTAATCAAGAAATCGAAGACTTTTAGGGCCGTGTTTCAATCGGATTGCATAGAAGGAATTCCCGGTGGAACTAATTTCCCAATAAGGAAATGCAAAACATTTCCCCGAGTTTCCATCGAGTTGCATAGACAAGTAAGGATGTTCAGGACCTCCTGCTTAAAAGAACCGCTGGCATCGAAACAAGTCAGACAACACTTTGTGACAAATTGTCTTGTTAAAGTTTAGGAAGGCCTCAATTCAAAAACTTCTTCTTTTCTCCGCATAAATTAATAAAAGTCGCAGTACATTGGGCTGAGTACATCGAAGAATTTAAGCCCGAACAGAAATTTCAAAAACTCAGTCTGGGCTGACATTCTCGTCATGTATCGCCAGATAATTTGTTGTGGACTTTCTTCATGAACATTGGGTGAGATTTTGAGCCGGAGCTGAAATTCTCTATGTAGTCAGTGCCTTAGAAACTTCAAACGCATCGCTACCAAATATGAAATATTCCTGGACGACCCCATAAGAAAGAATTGTCCTATAAACCAGAATTGCTGTTATTGCTATCATCGTCACTATCACTACTATAATGTCAGACTTTTTAAGGTGCCGTATGACTAAATAGTTACAAGAATGACAGCGACTACTAAAATTGTAGTCGCTGTTAAGAAATTAGGACCAAAATGCGAAATTGATCTCTAAACAAGGCTTTAGATTCAGTGACAGAAGTACCGTTTTCCTTAACAGAACTTGGCATAACTTATACTAAATAATTTATACTTTACTTTAGAAAATTTGTTTTTCTTTTATCTAACTTATCAATATTATCGCTGCTTAAACTGCAATCTATGTCGTTTGCAACACAAAACATACTTGTCATTTTATTGAGGAAGTCTCCGTTTCATACCTTAAACATAAACGATTTAGAGAATGCGAACAATTTCTTCACGAATAAAAATCCTGACAGATGTTTATATTATGATTGACCCTTGAAATAACTGTAAATAAATGTGCGTGCCTTCTTGATGGATAAAGTGATTATTATAAACCACGCCATAAACATAAACCTTTTACCTTAAGAAACCAGCTAACCGATAAAGACAATTACAGTCATTTTAATAACAAGTCATGACACCTCGAAAGCAAGCCCAATCGGGTGAAAATGAGTTTTTGAATATCTGTCACGACTGTTGCTATTTGATGAGCGGAATCATTATTTCCATTCGACGGCCTGTCTCCAACTTTGAAATCTTCGGCTCTCTATTAAAGCGATAGGTCCTGAATTGTATTTAATGATGTAGACTACGTGACAGATAATTCCAGGGAAGAAACGAATGCATCCAATTGCACGCAATAACGGATTTGACGCACTGTATTAGACATCAGTACGGAGTTTTGGCAAGTAGCTATTTCATCTATTCCTTTGAGGCCAATGTTAAAAGTTCGCGACGCGCTGGAGTTAGGATCATGGTGACGAGACAGAACGAGCAAAAAATCCCAAAGTCTATACTAAGCAGTACAAACAATTGCCGAAATCAACAAGCACAGTATAACTCGAAACATGCGATAAGATGCAATGGATAATCAAAGTAGAGAAACACTTGACACGACTAACAATGCAATATGTCGACACACTGATGGAGTTCGGGGCAATAAATCACTCTTTCTACTTGAATTGAATCAATAGACGTATCGCATCTCAGGCGTCCTCAAGTGAAACTGGGCATTATCATTCTCCAATTTATAAATAGCTTGAATAATAAATGAGGAATTTGGAACCGCGAAAGAATGCAGCGTTTATAGCTGTTTAAAATGCCCAGCCAGTAGGCAGATAACCTCTAGTTAACGCCCCAGTGTGATTCTAATCCTCAATTCACAGAAGCACAGCGTGTTTGTTTCGCTACACCCAAAATTTTCTCAAAATATTTTCAGTTAACCGACGCTGTGAAAATAAAACGCAGGAAAATATTTTTTTCGATGTTGAAAAAACAGGTCAAACGTCTTCAACCAGTCCTGATGATCAAAACGTCTCACTTATGTCGGTGAATCTCATCAAAAATTCAGAAGAAAAATTAAAAAGAAAATAGTTTTTAATTAGAGCATGGAACTACGGTGCAGAGATCGATTTTGTTTCACATTGACAGACACTGATGTTAGCATCCAAAATGAGCATTTGCTTTTCTTTTTGCATTTCTTTTTATATTTTTCAACTTCCAAAGATGACTTGGGGGATAGATACGTCATAAAATTTTAGCCTGGCTGACAGGGTTTGAGCCCTGGGCACAAACATGTAATCAGCCCCTTTGTGTATGTTATAGAAGTTATTAATTAGGCAAGTGTACGTTACATAGATATACTACATAATTAATATATACAGAGCACATGTATATAACCTACTTATATAACCAACTTATGTCATCGCTAGAGAAGTTTAGCAAAGAGTCTATAATTGCCTGACAAACAGGAATAGCGAAATTTAGTCAAAATTCTGACGAGTTGTAATAAAGAGGGTATCTATTTTTTGTCTAAATATATTTGTTTGTATGTACAGGTACGTATGTACGTACGTTCATACCTACGTATGCATGTATTACGTGCATAGGAACGTATAGGTATCCCGTTCGCTTTTTCCTTCATATTTTGCGGATCAAAACTCTTAAATTGTCAAACTTTCGTTGTGAATTAGCGCCTAAGGGGATTAGTTCTAAAAGTCAATAAAAAGAATCTTGTAGAATGCAGTTCACTGGATTTAGAACACTCGGCTATGCCTTCATGTTTTATGTCAACTATAAAGCACTCCATGAATTTTGAATGCAACATATATTTCCATATACAATTTTCGTGGTGGAGTAAACAATACCCATATATTATTTCTATGGTGTCATTCACACCAAACGCGCGACACATCTTGTGTAATCGAATCGCGTTCAGTGAGAACAATGGAATAGAGAATTAATGCAGAGTTATTTCTTCCCACCTCATGGAGTACGGTAGAAATAATGGGAAGTTATGTTAAGCCTTAATGTGCGCCATAATCCTTAAAAGCTCCTTAAGAACACCCAACCGATCCTGAAAGTTCGTGCTTTACAGGAGCATTCCCTCGGAAAAGGTTGCAGTCGATTAGCAGAATATAACTGATTACTCACTGGAGTTTCCGAAAAGATTTCCGAGTATCAGATCATCTTGTTCACCAAACAGAAAGTCTAATTCCAAGAACACTTTAAATTAACCACGGCTACCTTGAGTTTAACAGGCTGAAACTTAGTCAAATAAACCGAAGTTCACAGGTTCAAATTCATGTCAGGGGTATGTTTTTCCAAGTTAGGTCAAGCTGATTTCAAAGTATTTGACAATCTCCACCACCAAGTACCTCGTACGAGCAAGCCCATGTTTGACCAAAATGTGAGATGAAAAGAGAGAAAGTATTTTATGTTGAAAGCCTGTTCTCCCTGCATTGCCAAGATTCTAAAAGTCTGGCAGTCGCCCAAGCACGCCTACATCTGTGCACCACTTGCAGTTCATTTCAGTTCGATTCAATCCATTTCAGTTCATGTTTCGTTCGTTATAATCGAGTACAATTCAGTTCACATTAGTTTAGCTTTTGTGTAGCATTCGTCTTTTCTACACATAATGCGCACGCTACGTTTTTACCTGACGCACTTGTCAAAGATGACGTTCATGAAGAATGATTTCAATAGTTTTCTAAGCAATAACTAAAAATCTGAATAACACAGCATATAGCCTATCACCAGAAACTATCAAATGGCCATATTTACTCGCTAAGATCTGAGACCCTGTCACATTATTAGATAAAAAAAGCAAGAATTCAAAGAAGTTCTCAAAAGATTGAAAAACGCGTGAGTGCTTCACTAGGTCAAAGAGGTGAAATACTAAAGTAGGTTTACGCATTTCCTTCAAAGTAGTCTGGGACGATGAAGGGCGCGTCGTCTGACATGTCGTCGAAGGAAAAATGGAAGGTGGTTTTTTATAGATACATATAAGTGTTACGGGAAGTTCCCTCTGTTTTTCGTGTCTTAGTATTACATTCATTATTTTGTACAAAGACAATCGCATCCTGAACACAAAGGAACAGTTGACCACTTGCTTGAGTTGTGTACGACACAACACAGAATCACGTTATCTCAAACAATTTTTCGTATCCCCAAGGAATTTGAGATAGTGCGAGATTTTCAAATTCGAAGATAGTGTGATTCCCATGCACAAAGAGATCATTAATTTTAACATATAGGAACACGACGGTGAATGGTCAGAAATAAGGTTTTAAAAATGCCAAAAGAAGAGTAAAGACGACTCTCTCCGCGATACCACGTAAGGAAACTAATCGCATGTAATCATGAGTATAGTAAGTGTATGCGTTTGTCCACACCAGATTGGATTGCGAGGATTTATTGACCATACTTCAGGGTACAATTTAATGTCAACAATATCATTGCGATTGGATTAAAATTTTAGCGGATCTATTATTACCAGGATTAATCGTCAGCCTTTAGGTCAACAGGAAAAAGTGAAAACTAGTTCAAGTCAATCACGAAACAATTTAATAAAGCAAAAATTAGGAATCAATCTAATCGCAGGTCTCATAAATACAGGGATCTTAGCTTGGTTTCCAGTTAGCCGGATGGTCCTAATTATAATATAATAAAAAGTTTGTGGTATAAAATTATCGAGATATGAATTAGCTAAGTCGGAGAGAATGTAACGGAGGCTTATAACCTAGAAGAAAACTGTGTTTTTCATTGCTCGTCATGAATGAACAGATGATGGTTTTTCCTGAACGAGTCGAACTACCAAAGAATCCTGCGATCAGAAGGTTACGAGATCGATTCCCGTCAGGGGCTCAGAAAAGTTTTTCTGAGAGAATTGCTTGAGAGTGTGCGTAATAAGAACGAAATCATCCATAACGTTGCGCAACAAAACTGTAGCAATATACCATTGTCTAACTCATTATGTGCTACCCTTTCCCGTCAATGTTGCTGGCAGTTCATATTCTTGTTTTTAAACCAGAAGTCTGCTAAATGGTGAGATGAACATTTGCCATCATTCCCTTAAGACATATAAGCACTCGACTGAAAGCAGAGAAAACAGTGATTCGATACCCATTTGGAGCTTATCAACGTTCGGCTGTCGGAGAACATTCCCTAATGGACTGAACAACTAGCATTTCTCGAGGTTCGTGTTGCTAGAGCGATGAACCTTTTCGTGTGTGTGTGGTGAGTCTAAAATTCACAGGCATTTTTTCACATTTGTTCATACTTTAGTTGGGATGTTTTGATCTCCCTAGAGTCAACTAGACCAGCAACAGGTGTAAACCCACGGAAGCATGCAAGTCCGTTTGGTTGATCTCGTCTTGGAACTTGAGATGCTATCTTATTCAACGCAGACACCGGTGTGTTGTCAGTAAGATCATTTTCTACACATGTTGACAGCTGCCGAAATCTCACGGTCTGCGATGATAAATTAACAAGATTAGTTTCGCATTCAAGAATGTCAGTAAAAATCCACCTTGAAAGCGACGAAACGAGTAATAAAAATCGTATGGACCAAAAAGGCTTGGCTATCGATAAAAATCACCTCCCTCCGAAACGAGCACACAAGTTCACGTCCCACGTTAACTGTGCCAACTTAACTCTCCCGTTGATGACTTATCAACGAGACCTTAAAACAAATAAAACATCTACATAATAAACACGTTATTTGTCCTCACTATAACACTTCGTCTTCATGGGAATGTTTTTCGGGGGAAAAATTCAGCTCAGTGTTTACAGAAAGCGAGATATTTTTCTGTTTCATTCAGACAGCCGTCAATATTTCAACAGCTACAGGCTGGACGTTTGCGAGGAATTTTTGCGAGAAGAAAAGATGTCCGGAGTACTTGCTGTAGGCATCTGTTTAACAAGATACGGGTACTGGTGCTCGATCACAAACAAGCAGACAAAAACTGAAACAACTCCGTCACTTTGATTCCACTCAACGACAATAAAACCTATCAATGACGTTTTATCTGCTTTAATCAGAAACTTTAGAAGAACCCGTCGAAAATGTGTGATATGTGCTACAACAGGCACACGCTATATTCTCAAAAAGATAAAGATTTTTAAATGTGTTCGTACCTTGTTATATCTCACAAGTAGGGCCATATGCGCTTCTCTTGACGGTTCGATTCGGACGCTTGAAACCCGCAGCAGATCGACTTGCGTAAAGTCGCAACCCTTGGGTTGAATAATACCACAGTATAAATATGAAGGTTATTTTCTAATGTAACACGACACGCGGAGGTAACAGGATAACCACGCAGTGAAAATCGCTTAGCAGCTCCATACCCCAGACAGTCTAGAACGTGCAGAAGGTAAAAAAAAAGAGATAATCGCTTGTACGGCTTAAAGAGGTCGGTTGGGACAATTGGGTTGATAAAATGCCATTTCTTAGCAGTCTCATCTCCCGACATGGGCGGAACAAAAAAAAAATTCAAATCGATCATTATCATTTCGTGATAACTGGTATCTTTCCGCCAATTTTGGCGTGGTTTTAAGCGCCTGTTAAATTATAGTCGAGAAAGCGTGCGAGGAATGAATTTCATGACAGGGAGTCATCACTAAGAATCGTTGGTCACGACCCCATATAGGATAAAACTTACCATCGTATAAGTTGATATATAACACTGCACGTGAAGCCTTGAACGACGGGTAAGGCGGAATAAATGAAGTGAAGAATGACAGGCACCAATTGTCCAGCGTAAAACAGCCTGTAATGGCCCTACGAGGCAAAGAACATTCTCCGTAACCTTATAACACGAAACGCACAAGCACGTCTGATTAAGCAAGCTTTACGTCAAGATATACACCGAACCGTAACAAAAGGTCTTATTAAATATAGCGAGGACAAGTCTAAGATAAAAACCGCACTCAAAAGAGCTCAACTCTCGCGCGGTGGGATCAGTATTCTTTTATTTTACTTTAAGCTAGACGATTCTCTTTGGAAGCGGACCAGCCGGGAAAAAGTTAAAACGCATTCAAAAAACGAATCAAGATCAGAAATGCATAAAAAAACCCTGGCGTCTATGCCGTTGGCTCAAGTAACGGAAATTGCAGCTCAGGGCGGACCCAGAAGGGTGCAGCATATCAAAACCTTGTCAAAGAAATGTTCACCCATAGTTTGGTTCAATTTCAACGGCAATTTACCGTAATCTGACTGGATATTTAATCCGTTGAATACTACCACACCGTTTTGTGTCTTCAACTACATTCCGTCAGATACGGTGGCCCATAAGTACAATACACAGAACTCCCATACACGAAACTCAATTCTCAATACAAAAAACACAATACCCATACACAAAACTCAATTCTTAGTACACAAAACTTAATCACAATACACACAACACAATAACTATACACAAAACTCAATTCTCAATACACAAAACTCAATCACAATACACAAAACACAATACCTATACACAAAACTTAATTCCCAATAGACAAAACTCAATCGCAATACACAAAACAAAATTCAATTAATTCCACTAATACATCAACACCTCTTTGTTTAGCGGTCGCTTTGTAATTTTAATCTTTAGATCCTCCTGCATCTGTCAATGATGTCATCTCCCTGAGGTTCATGTATAAATATCAGTTTGTTTATCATTTTAGTAGGTTTGATAGTGATTTTGGAATAAAATCGAAATATTACCGTTTCTTAATCGTCTTGTTCCTTTTAATTCAAACCTTGGGTTTACAAGATGTTAATATTCAGAGTTTGTTTCATTTTATATGTTGGGAATTGAGTTTTGTGTATTGGAAATTTTGTTTTGTGTATTGCGATTGAGTTTTGTGAATTGAGAACTGAGTTCTGCGTATTGAGAATTGAGTTTTGTGTATGGGAATTGAGTTTTGTGTATTGCACTTATAGGCCACCGTAGTCAGGCGATAATATGGAACACGGAAAGACCGCCAGCCGTCAAGGAGTCTTAAGATTTAGCCCTTTCATGACAACCACCAACTATGCTGCCAACTTGCCTGTCCTGTTTAAGAAAGATTGTCACTAGATGATTTTCATATCTAGCTCTGAAGAGGTCTCCGGCAGTTAGGTGGTTAAAATTGTTAACCGAAGGCGATTTGCCGAGGTCTTAGGGGCTGTTTTCGTGAAACAATCTGACTCATGTGATTAAGATATTGCCATGCCTGTACACCTTTTGCTCTTCATTAACAGAAAATATACTATCATTAACGCCAACTTCAAACTCATTAATGCAAAAATACATTCATTTTGTTCAATCGACATTCATTAGCGTAGATACGCAACCATTTGCATTAAAGGGCATTCCATAGCGCCAACAGACTACCACTAACACCAATCTATTATACATCATGGATAATAAAACTTCAATTACGCAAGAGAAATATCTTACGTGATTGAAAATTTTATTATCTCTAATGTATAGTAGAATGGTGTTAGTGGTCGTCTGTTGGCGCAATGGAATGCCCTTTGATGCAAATGGTTGCGTATCTATGTTAATGAATGTCGATTGAACAAAATGAATGTATTTTTGCGTTCGTGAGTTTGAGGTTGGTGTTAATGATAGCATATTTTCTGGTAATGAACAGCAAAAGGTATAAAATGGCTCTGGAATGAAAGGGTAGAGTAGAATTGGTTTAGTTTAGCTGTGGGAAGAAATCAGAGTTGATTTAAATTAGCTTTTACAGACGTAGAAAGATTTTAGAGACACGAATTAGTCCAGTTAGTCGAGCTCGTCCGGCTCGTGTAAGAGTCCATTATGGAGACTGTGTATCAGATTTCAAAAACTGTCTGGCAATTTGTTACGGTTCATTGATTTATTTTTTCATGCTGTTTCATCCCTTCTTTCATTCATTAATTCATTCATTGATTTCTTAAGTTACTTCACTTATTCATTTGTTGGTTAATTTGTTTGTTTATTTGTTTATTAATGATTTATTAAGTAAAGTAAAGTTTTTTTATTTACACTAGATAACCCTATCAGCCAGCTAAGCTGTTCTCCATAGAGATCCAGTAAGGGCCGCCTCTCATGGGTCCAGTGTTACTACAGGAGGAAACTGGAGTACCCGGAGTAAACCTGCGATGCTTGGTAGAGTCAAACTAGAAAATATTTGTTTCACATGTGACTAAGGTAACTAGAATCAGATAACTGCATGGAGCCAGAATCGAACCCTAGTCACACTGGTAAGAGAAACACGTGCACTACCACTGTGCCACTATCTATCTATTTATTTATCTAACCTAAATAAGCAGTACCGAAAACATACATACAACAGAAAAGGAAAGATAATAACGACAATTTATTCCCATGGCGAAAAAGGGCTTTCAACCAAGCGCTAGCAAAGATTTTCCTTTTCTTTTTTCTATCGACTTGCATTTTCTTTCGTATTTTGACGGTTTGTCACCATTAATCCTTTAACAGCCAGCGTCCTGTTGGGTAGAACACCTGGAAGAAATGAAAGAACAAAGCGAATACAATGACCAAACAAAGAACAAAAGAAGTAAAAAAAAGTCAGCCGTTAAAGGGTTACTACATTCAATCAAGGGTGATTCAATCCAGTCTGAAATAGTGGTCGTCAACTCTTAAATTTAATCCTGTTGCCATCCAACTGAAATCGTCGGGGATAACTCAGAGGAAAATAATGAGGACTATTGTTGACGGAAGAGAATTAACGAATCTGGACAACATTGTCATCTTTTCCAGTATTGCCGAACGAACTAAGGATGGTCATGGCCCATATTTTGTTGTCACAGTTTTATTTTATTTACAACGCAATATGCAAAGGACATTATGATTCTGTCAAAAAAAGAAAAAGATAATTATTTAATTTCCTGAACTTCAACGGTATGCAACTCAAGCAATTTCAGGGATATCCTGGTTTACGTGTGACATATTTATAAACCAGTGAAGTAGTCTATTGGCAGCATTTAGTCATGTTTTAGGATTGTTAATGCATGCCGAAAATAATGGTTCTTTGGTTTCTTTCTAATTGGTGGTCAATCGTGGTCCCGTGACCGTAATGGAATGTGCCTCCTTGAGGAATAGTAGGCTCCAATCCCCAATGAAATTCGGGAAACTTTGTGCAATGTCAGGTTGAGTAAACAAACAAAACGTCGGCGTTATTTCGATAACTTGATTGACTTGCGTCGTCAGCTCGAAACTTTTTAAATATTAGGGACCTTAAGCAAACACTGACAGGAACTTCAACGACCACGTTCTTCGTGCGATGGAATTTTTCCTCCGAAACAAAGAGGATGTATAATCTTAGTCCCAAAAGCAAAACCAAAGTCGTCTTCCTCCTGCACGCATACAACTTAATTCAGTGCATGACAAGGAGTTTACGAAAACACGACTTGGACGTAAAGGATGATGTAGCATTACAATGAAATTTTTCATGTATAACGAGAGAAATGAATAATTTGTGCTCCCATTGAGTACCCTTCATGCCCTCCTGGCTCCAGTAAAGACGTTTTCATAAAGACGCCGGCTCTTAAAACACAGCGAGCTTTGAGCTGTACTTCACGAAAAACGTTAATCGACAAGGACGTAAATCCTGGGGGGGATCGGGGGACATATCCCCCCACTTTTTGGACAGAGGGGGATACATATACAATTATCCTCCCACTCTTTGCAAAGTTCATGACAACTGAAGCCTAACTTCTGTTCCCTGGGCGCTTATGGTTCCATGTTTACCTTTACGATTTTCCGATATAACCTTTTTCAGCCCCAATTTTTACCTAGGTATTGTTGGTTCGAATACATAACAAATTATGAAAATTTGCCAAGTTATTTTACAGTCCGATAGTTCTTCTTTAGACGCCATTTTGTAAACAACCAGAAATACTTTGTTTAGACATACTATAACGTCTTTATTGCTGTTTGGAGGAAATGCATGGCTTTCTTTTCGATTGAAAAGCAAGGTATGAATGTTGTTCCAAAGAAACAATCTCAAAATGCCAGAAAAGGCATTTCATAAACATTAGATTTACAAAAAAAAACAACTTTCAGAGGGAATGTCTCTACATCACTTGGCCTGCTCCGTCCCCCCCCACTTTTACGAAGCGATTGTCGCCCTTGTTAATCGACCAACAGAATTGCTTGGAAGTGTTTAGGAGAAAGGTGGAAACATATGCTGTTATCATTTCCAGTTTATGCACGTGTTTGTCTTTTGAGATCCTTCGTTCTGTGCATATGTGTGTGAGGGGCTCTAGTACACTTTTCAGGAAAAGAGATGAAGACATTTTGGAAGATTTTAGATGGAACATCAATTCGTGCTTCTCATAACCTTCGTCTGCAACTTTCATGATTTTTTTTTTTTTTGGAAAAGCTCTTTTTAATCGTAGCCATGTTAAATATTATTATTGCAGATGATCTAAAAACTTATTTACATTTATTTGAGATTGAAAACTTTTTAACATTTCTAGGTAGCACATCGATATTTTTTGTTCTGGTAATATAACTTCTAATTGTATGTAATATTTTTTATTGATTTATAGATTTTAGAAAAATAAAGTGTTTAGGAGAAAGGAAATAAACATTCTCAGTTTAGCATTTTGAAGTTTGCTTTACGACCGTACAATTTAAACCACTTGGTTTACTGGCGTCTTTGTCGCAGCTTTCGTAAACTTCTCTTTACGTGTTGAGGGCGACGTTGGCTAATGGAGCGGTTATGGGTTTGCTCCAAATCTTGTCTGACTCTTGTCAAGTTTCCAGGCGATCAATTGAACGCACGAAGCGTGAAAATGATGTTTATGTAAAAATATAGAGGAAGCACGGTCAGGTGAAGACATTAAAGATATTTGTGAAGCGATCTCCGACCAAGTTATTTTAATACGAGCTCTCGGCCGGCGACCACGCGGGCGGGCAAACGGGGCTAGACAAAGTGCCCCTCTTCAACCTTTTTGGTCGCCAGCGCAGTTTCTCCATCCTAACATTTTTCGCACTTCGTGCGCTCTCTTGCCCTCCTCTAAACTTGGACAAAAGCAGGACTCGAAGCCAATCTAGGAGCGGCTAAAGCTGTTAGTTGAGTTCTACGTCAAACCATTGAATAGAGTTCCTTTAGAGAATTTCAAGTTTTATTAGAGCTCGAAAAACAAACATCAAGTATCCAGCAAGACGTCAATGACCCGTGGTTTCAGATCAATAGTAAACTTTTGGCTGTTTATTCATCGCCGATGTTGCCCTAGCTTGCATAAGTTCCCCAATGATTTGGCCCGACAGAGTAGGGTATCCTGACAAAGGCTGCGCCAGGGGGAGTAGTAAGGATACTGAAGTCCCATGCTGGGAGATCCTTCACCCCCTAAGCATAGATAAATCCTGGAATCAATCCACGGAAAAAGGCTTAATTTTCTAGTCTTGCTTCAAATCTGTTCAAGGAAATACATAATTCGCATAAATAAGCCGCATATGATCGATATTATCGAGTTGAACCGAGGCAGGATTGCTAATTTATTGGCTAGATTGCAGTTTAATGGACACCAGTGTGTCGCTGACCGCTTAGAGTTAGGGTTTATGTGAGGGTTAGGGAGCCTGCGGTGCGGTAACTGTTTTTAGTGGTGTCCGCTGAACTGCAGATGTACCGATGTATCTCAGAGATTCATTGTGAAGTATAACTGGACAACCGTCGAGAATTCAGTTGAAAACACGACATTGTGACCTGACATCTACTAGATAAGATATGGCATAATAAGAATGGAGTATTTCAACCAGTATCAATCTAAACGAGGGTCAGATTTCCACCAATAGAATACCGAAAATGACCTCTCACGGAATTTAAACTTGACTTCAAATTTCTCGGGATGCATTTCCCCAGAATCAGAATCCCGACAAAACTATTCTAAACACTTCACCACGAACAAATAACAGTGACTATAGTTGATCACGAATACCAAAGTCAACGAAAGCCATTAGTTATACAGTCAAGTGTTTACTGTATTGTGTTACCCTCTTCAAATAAAGTTGATTTGTTCATTTTTTTTGACTCGTCGAACTAGTTGCATGGTATTAATTAATAGCTGAGTTATTGTTTCCAGTTTTCGATGGGCATAGTCATATCAAGTCCGGTCAGTTGAAAGAATTGTTGGTGTATGAAAAAAAAGTATAGAGTTCGCTTATTTAGTTTCAGGTACTATGTCAACAAGAAGTTCAAGTGTTTGGCCACGGTATCAAAACACGAGAAAGCAAATGAACCTCGAGGGGCGCAGTCCCGAGAGATTTATTGCTTTCGAGTGTTTTGTGATCGTGGTCAAACACGCAGAGCAACTTGTTGAAATGGATTCTCAAATGACTGGGCAAATGAATGAAGAAAAATGAACATCCTTTGTGTCAAGTGCATTAAAGAATTTCAGATAAAGATAAGTTGTTCACTGGTGCTTGACGAAGTGTCCAACTCTGAAGTTTGATCACTTATCAAACTCTCGCGTTTGATAAGTCTATCAATAATTAAGAATTTTAGATGAAGATAACTTGTTCACTGATGCTTGACAAAGTGTCTAACTCTAGGGTTTGATCACTCATCAAACACTTGTGTTTCATCTGGTGTAATCTGGTGCATGAGCGGTGCATGACATGTGACGCAGAAGAGAGTCCTAATTGGATACAAATCTCATGAATTATCAATGAGTTTGAGAAGTAATATTTGAAACGCGAGTTCATGTTCTTTCTCCGATTTCTAAATACAGAGAAACGAGTTTAAAAACGAGGCGAAGCCGAGTTCTTTCAACGAGTTTCGAGGTATTTAGAAACCAGAGGAATAACACTTAAAGTGTATTTGAAATTACTTTTCAAACGAACTAGCCGAAAGTTGGCAAAATTCAGCTGTAATCTCCCTCCGATTTCTAAATACTGATTAATTATGATTAATTATTTAATTTCTAAATACTGATTGCTTTATGAATTATTAATGATTTGAGAATAACCTTTAAAAGGTAAGCAAAGCAGAATTTAAACACATCCTTTGTAGAATCCAACCTTGTATAAAGCAAAGGCAAACCTTCGCTAGTGGTTCACTTGCGGGCGGAAAACGTATGCGTAATATAAAAATCAAAGCCTAGCATATTACTCGGAGAAACGCGATGAAACACAGGCAAAGCAAATATAATATTTCTTACATCTAACGTTTCGACCATACACTCAAAACATCTTCAGAGAACTATTTATAGAAGTCAAAGTAAGCTAAATATATAATTACAATTTACAAACAAGGTGCCAATTAGTTATCTGGACTACTCATAGAAAGAAAGAACTAAATATAAATCTGACATGTAATAAGACGAAACGTTAGATGAAATAAATATTATATTTCTATTACCCGTGTTTCATGGCATTTCTCCGAGTAATATGCTGGGCTTTGATTTTTGTATTACACAAAGGTAAACCTTAAAGCAAAAATCTTTTCACGTTCTCAAGGTAGACAGCAAGCACGAGTCTGATGTTCTTATTCCAACAAAAATTTCGTAAGTCATTCCACACCACTGGCGTCGCGAGACGGGGTTGTAGAGGGCCATGGCCCCCCAGAAAAAAAAATTTGGGGTACTGGCCCTCCATTTCACACCATAAATTTGGTAAATTATTACTTTGATCAACGAGTTTTGTATGAAAATGCGCACTGATAAATTTTATCGTTAAAAAGCTGTAAAAGCTCAAGGTGTGCCACAATTTTGCCCACCCCCCAATAAATTAACAATAGCGACGCCACTGTTCCATACGTAAAAAAACCACATAAGGAATAGGAAGTTTCGAGGCCAATTATAGGTGATGCTTTGTTGTGCATCATCCCAAAGTTTGTAATTCCGAGGGGCTAGTTTTTGAATTGACTCCGTTGTGATAGTGTGATCGGCATGGCAGACCAGGCATGTGAACTGAACATGCCCCGAATGAACCGCCAAATAACTTTTTTCTCATTTGTTTAGACCTGTTGTCCCAGGACTACATCTGTTAAAAGTGGCCTATTAGACAGGCAAATATTCCAAGGGATAAAACGTGACGTCTTTAGCACTCCATGCAAAACAACAAGCGGAAATTGGATGGACTAAACATGACACTATGAAAGGCGTTTGGAAAATGTCCCGTTTGAACTTGGCCTTAATTCTTGAAATAACTAAAGTTATAACTGGAGCTGACTCATGCCTTTAGACGGTTGAAGATTACATAAGAGCGTGGAAAGCTCTAGAACTAAATGTCTACACGCAACACAGTAATCTGCCTATAACTGAATGGCTACCATGAAAATTTATTTCAAGTCTGTTTCAAATTTATTTCGAATTTATTTCAAATTTATCACATGAACCCCTGGTATAGACACTAGACCTGAGTGTCGAAACGTTGGGTAATGAACAGTAGCTTTTTAAGCTGTTTGATGTTCGAGGAAACGTGAGAGCTTGGATATATTAAGATAGATGAATGATCTTCAAGCTCGATACTCAGAAAATGATTTCTGAGCCCGAGACGGAGATCGAACCCGCAACCTTCTGATTACCGGTTAGACGCTCTAACCATTGAACTACCGAGACTCAGATGGTGAGCTAAGGTGCAAATTCGATATATATGTGCGACCTAAGCGGAAGCCACTATATATTTATAATGATTGAAGCTGTTTGATGTTTAGGTCGCTTAGGTCGCACATATATATATCGAATTTGCACCTTAGCTCACCATCTGAGTCTCGGTAGCTCAATGGTTAGAGCGTCTAACCGGTCATCATCAGGTTGCGGGTTCGATCCCCGTCTGGGGCTCAGAAATCATTTTCTGAGTATCGAGCTTGAAGATCATTCATCTATCTTAGTAGCTTTTTAAGTTGCGTTCATATACTTTTAAGCCAGAGTGGCATCATACTATGTCTTATTTCAAGAAATTTTGCAGTAAGGTTTTGCCAATGGTGCCTCGATTTTCTGTTGGTACTCAGGTTTCCTAACTCTGGACCTGTGAAGGTTGGCCGTCATTAAACTTCTAGGTAGAACAGTTTAGTTATATTTGATAGAGTTCTCTTGCATAAATAAAGCTCGTGTTCAATTACTAAGTAACTTACTTTATTATTTATTTTTCTATTCACTCACTCGATCACTCACTCACTCCCTCTCTTAAGTATGTATTTGTATACGTACATACACAGTTTCTAACTTACTTACTTACTTACTTCCTAACAAACAAACAAACAAACAAACAAACTAACTAACTAACTAGTTACTTACTTACTTACTTACTTACTTACTTACTTACTTACTTACTTACTTACTTACTCGAAAAACGGGAGTGACTTTTAAAACTTATTTTGAGAAACTATGAGTCCTTTAAAAATTCAGATAAGAAAAGAGCGTAGTATGTGTAGTGATACGGCGACATAGTTACTCTAGTCTTGCCGTTGCAGTTGGCGAAATTAGTACAGTTTTGAATGTTTTAAGCACATGCACTGGCCAGTTTCTCGACTGATGAATATACGAGAGTTTTCTCGACTGATGAATATATGAAAGTTTACAATAAATCCTTCGAGGGTTGTCTCATCAACTCGTGTTAAACGCGATACACCAATTGACTATGATCCACGTCAACCTTCGGATTTGTCAACAGCTCGCAACGACTCTCAATAAGACATGACAGCAAAACTTCAATATGCAGTCAATGATAGACTGACAATCTTCTACAAAGTATTCAACAGGAACTTTAGCAACAGAATTTACTGCGCACTCAGAATTTCACGGGGTTGTAAACTGGGATATTGAACTTCAATAAAACACTTCATATTCCTTCGGTTTCTTATTTAATTCCTTGCCATAGCTTAACTTGGGGACATCAGTCTCAGGTCTTAGGCCTTAAATTTAATTATAATTAATTTTCGGGCGACTTAAACACTCATGACTGTCTAGTCTACAGTTAAATTATACCTTTCTTCCTGAGAAACTCTAGTGAAACATAATCACAGCTCTTTACCACCTTTGGTCAAAGTTACTGACATACTTTTACCCATAAATGGATTAAACATGAGCCAAAATTGAAAGAACAACACTGCTGAACCTTGGGGCGAGGCAGAAATCTAAAACATTAATGATAATAATAATAATAATAATACTAATAATATTAATAATAATAACGTGTTTATTTAATTGATAAAATACATATCAAAAGTTACAATTAAAGAGAAAATTATCTAAAACAAAGTAATAAAGTAAATGGTTTGAACCTGGGAGAATCGTAACATGTTTGAGGAAGTTGATCGTCCAGGTTAGTGTAGTCTTGAGTGCTGTCGAAACGTCAGTCACTTCAACCAACAGTCTTTCTCAAGACTACACTAACCTGGACGATCAACTTCCTCAAACATGTTAAAACAAAGTAAGGTATGTAGCGGTGAGTGAGACAACAGTCCTAACAACATGAAACAAGCTGATTGGAATTTAACCCCTACCCTTACGTTAATTCCAATCCACGATTTCATTTTTAATTGAAAAAGCAACGATTAACACGTCATCCGTTATTTAAGATGACATACCTGGTCAGCCATCATTATCGAGGTTAACTATCGTGCTGACAGACATGCAGTAACTGTTTCGGCGAGAAAACTCTTTGTGAGAATCAAATTTGGGTCAAACACTCAGTTTCAGGGCCTGGTTTTTCGGACAATTAAAGACCAACACGTTCTATTTAATATATAACGAAGTGAAGGGAGAGGTAATTTTGTAACTTATTTTGTAAAACTCATTAATATTTAATAAAAAAAACACAAAAGAATTTAAAGTTTAATCAGTTGTTGTTGTAACGTTCTTACCGATGTTGAGGCGCTTTAATAATGCGAGTACGTTGCTATATAAGTTGCCCTCCGAGTCGAGGTGGAAATTTAATATAAAACAAAGCGAAGGGAGATGACATACCTGGTCAGCCATCATTATCGAGGCCTAATAAATGGCGCAGTAGTCGACATTCTAGAAAAGTTCTTCAGCTCTCTTAACTATCGTGCCGACAGACATGCAGTAACTGTTTCGGCGAGAAAACTCTTTGTGAGAATCAAATTTGGGTCAAACACTCAGTTTCAGGGCCTGGTTTTTCGGACAATTAAAGGCCAACATGTTCTATTTAATATATAACGAAGTGAAGGGAGAAGTAATTTTGTAACTTATTTTATAAAACTCATTAATATTTAATAAAAAAAACACAAAAGAATTTAAAGTTTAATCAGTTGTTGTTGTAACGTACTTACTGATGTTGAGGCGCTTTAATAATGCGAGTACGTTGCTATATAAGTTGCCCTCCGAGCCGAGGTGGAAATTTAATATAAAACAAAGTGAAGGGAGATGACATACCTGGTCAGCCATCATTATCGAGGCCTAATAAATGGCGCGGTAGTCGACATTCTAGAAAAGTTCTTCAGCTCTCTTAACTATCGTGCCGACAGACATGCAGTAACTGTTTCGGCGAGAAAACTCTTTGTGAGAATCAAATTTGGGTCAAACACTCAGTTTCAGGGCCGTTTTTAATCCCCTCCGATTTTAAGTGCCTTCGGTTATAAGCCCACTCAAAACCCCTTACGACGTTGTATAAGCCCAGGGCTTATAAGCGGGATTTTACGGTATACGAAACACGTATTTCACATGTGAAATGGAAGATTCACATATGGAAATTAATTTCATGTGAGAAATTTTCCGGCATAGCAACTACGAAAACAAAACGTTTTAACACATCAAATGCCTAATTCACATGTGAAATGACGTGGTTCAAAATTTCATAGGTGAAAAGTTAGTACAGGAAACATGTAATTCATACATGAAATGGGAGATTGTCTAATGGAAATTACTTTCATTTATGAAATTCTCGTGGCACAGTATAGAATTGAAATGTTGACACGTACAAAGTCCTATTTTCTTAAATGAAATAGCATGAGTAATTTTTGTAAGGGTAGTTCAGCTGACAACTCAATGACAGTTTTTCATATTAGAGTGTGTATAACACAGAGCACAACGTAGAAGGTGAGGAGCCGAGGACGAGGTTACAATTGCAACCGCATGTATCATACATGTCTGGTCTTAATCCTGTTGTATAGGGTACACAAACTATTGTAAACAATACCGTGTTAGAACAGCATATGTCATATATGGAGTATTAAGTCTCTTTATCATGCTTAATGTTCGCAGTTTTGTTTTCGGAATTGGTTTATTTTGTGATTTCATATGAAAGAATTATTCTCAGAGCGAGGTAAAGAGAAAAGTTCAAAATTAACATTGAAATTTTATTCATGTTATTTCACCGTTATTTGAACCCGCAATGTCGTCGTCTGAACACACTCCTAAACGACTCATTTTCCTTGGACGAAAACTTCTTTTGAAGGAACATCAGGCTTTGGTCTGAACAACGTGGAAGTCTCTGATTCGCGATTCCTTTCAAAAATTAAATTCAAGCTGGTAACAAATTCCACAATGAAAAGATTCTTGAGTCTTGAGGGCGGTCCCTCTTCTCTACAGGCAAGAAATTAGAGTCATAAAGTGTAATAGCAAAAACAAAAGCGCGCCAATCACACAGTTGCCCTCAGAACGTTTTTTTGGGCTGGTCTTCACAACAATGCTTGCTAAGTAAACTCAAATAAAAAGATGAACACGGACTGAACGTGACACGCAGCAACATGAGGCGAATTTTCAGTTTTTGTATAAGCGAATCGAACTGTTTCTGGAAGGAACTTTTGAATTCCTCCAAATGCCACGAGATATCCAACCATTGTGTGATTTTACTGATATTGCGTCATGGTTATTCAATCTGGTTCCAAAAGTCGAAAAATGGCGTTGCTTTGCCGCTTCGCTTTCGGTGTTTGTAGACCTCATTTGGGCCATATAAATTTATCGATTTAGTGCTCACTCGGTCAAGAACATCTCAGTTAGGACAAGTGAATCCTTTCACAACCAGATGCCTCCCCTTGATGAATACAACCGTCTGGCATTAAGTGGGGTAAACCAGTTGGGGTTGTCCATTGTATGGAGATGTTTGAGGAATCTTTAATCCTTCCACTACAAGATGTCTCCCCACGACACGTAAAATCGTTTGACTTTAGCTGAGGAAAAACAGTTGGGTTTGTCCATGTTACGGAATAGGGTTGCTATAGGATGTTTGTAAGTAAAAAAACATTCATCTTCAAGTAGTTATAACAAGCATTAGGACATTGCGGGTAATACGCATTTCAAAATAACACGACTTCAACGTGACGTAAAGAAACGATTTTCACCGAATATTGTTGCTTGCGATTGCCTGACGCAAACTTAAACAGTGTTGTGTACAATTGTTTGAAATTTGAATATTTAAGTGAACTTTATGGTAAGGTCGTTTTTTAAGAATTGAACAACCTCGTGACTGATGTCGCATCGTTTAATTTCGCTTATCAGAGCAATGTAATTAGTTAGAGATTTCAATTGATGCTTTTCCATGAAAAAGCAAATTGTTTTTCATGGAAAACCGTTCAAACTTCGCCAATTCTCTTGTTCTCATAAGAGTAACTTTCGAGAGCGTTTGGCAGAAAGCAAGTTCTTGTATGTCCTTCGGTTTCTTCCAGGAACTTCAGAAGTTAATGTAAAAATATGGAGTTCGTGAATATGATCAAATTTGCCGGGTCAAACCCCGAGACGTTTTTGTTTTATTTTGAAATCAGATTTGTGAAGGCGTGTGCGCCAACATATGGAATTTCCTTTCCATAATACCTTGAGGATGACTCTGAAACATATAGGCTGTTGCATTCAAGAGACGAACTTAAATATTTGATTGAAAGTCATCCTAGGGTTACCGAGAGAACGATCTTATACTTCGATTGTTTGGGTAAACCTATTTAATTCTATCCGTTCAGGGGCCCCTCATATCTTTTGCAACAACATTCAGACAAATATAAACGAGTGAAAGAGAGTCTAACAAACACGACTCATGCATGGATTATCTTCTAAAGTGACATGCTAACAACCCACATGTGCTTCTCTATCTTTCTCTGACAAGTCAATCGTCGTTTAAGTAGTGAATACAATGAATAACAGACAATGCCACACGCTCGAAATTTAACAGTAAAAAGATTCAAATATTCTGACTAGTGTGTAGTGCTTCAGGAAATCAAATGTAGTTCTATACAAGTGAGACTTCAAAGGAAAAATTAGGAGCGCATAATGTGAAGCAATGTCATGAGGAATACCGAACTGGCAAAATCCACCGGTTGTCCGGACCATACCCGTAATTGCTGTAAAGGCCTTTGGGCGTTTTGCATAATCTAAATAGATAAAGCAAGACGGATATATTCGACACATGCATTAACGGTCTATGTCCGGAACTATACCGCCAATATATAAATGTCTTCAATTAAAGTAAACGTTATTTAAGTGGTCATTCGTTTGGTTTTCTTGTAAACAGAAAGAAAAAACAAAGCATTAAGATAAAGAATGAAAGATTCCGCCCGTGACAAAATCAGCTGCCGCCAACCAGATCGAATCGAGTCATTGTAACTTCAAAGTACTTGCTCTTGGAAACGTGTCTAAATCGTGTTTACTTTGATATCAAGTTGAAGCCAGAAGCATAAACATCCCAAAAAACTAATAGATCCGATTTTAATTTGATTTCCCAGAACATCAAACTCGTTAAGGTTGGCATTTCAAACGGTTAAAGTTCCCTTGAGCCTAAACTACAGAACATGTCGTTTATCTGTTGATAAACAAAGCGGAGCATAACGCACAAAAAGTTGAAGCGGTGGCGATCTTTGACGTATAGTTGGCGATATCATCAGAAAGTGCAGCTGGCTTGACAAGACAATGATAAGATGAAAGTGTCTTAGAGGCACCGAATGAGAAAGATATAAGTGAATTATACTTTGAAGAGATACTTAAAGAAGACAATCCACTTTTGAACGATCAACAATGACAGAATACAACGCTATCGAGTTTTCTCTATCTTGGAAACGTGACGAGATCCTGAGGATGGATCCTGAATTCCTAAATTTCAGTTCTACTTTATTGCAACGCTTAATCATGTTTTCATCTCGAGCCTTCCAATGCTGTAAAGTCCACCTCGATTTCCATATACAAAAAGTGACACACGGAAACCTTAGAATAGCCGATAAAACGGAAATTTTCCTCACGGCACCTGCACACATCCAGACATAGCTATATCAATGCAATGTAACAGAGATTTATATCAATAAAAGTAAAATTAAATAAAAATGGTGAAACATCAAAGAACGTATTGTAAAGTAACAAATTAATAGAATTACTTAGAAAAGAAACACAGAACATGTGATCATAAGAACACAAGAGAAACTTACTAGTCTAAAACTCAAGACGGGGACATATCAACTCAAGACGGGGACGAGTCGAATCCGCCCTTCAAAATGCAATCGTTTTGCATAGATACGATTAAAAAACTTTGAAAACAAGAACTAATTTCCTTTGGTGACCGTACATGCACAAATGCTGAGAATAAAAACAATATCAAGTATCTGAAATGATTTGAGCCCATAAAATCTAGAATCGGTGAATACCCTAACGTTTTTCTCGGTAATAGGGGTGGAACTGCAATCTTTTTTGTTTAGGTCAGGAAAAATGAATCACATTCAATCAAGAACTAGGACAGGCTGATAGTTTGTTTAGGTCAAAAAAAGTAAGTCATATTGTTCGAGTCAAGAAAAGTGCTTCATGTTCGATCAACATTAAAAACAGACTAATCATGACGACGACATGGCGCTGATTTCAAGTGCGAGGGCACCGTTGCTAAGTCAAATGGTCGAAGATAATTCCGCGTTTTGAAAAAGGGTGGAAACAAGTTAATGGGAGCGTCGCTCGTACGCCTTGTCACATGGTAAACCCCGATTGAAAAATCAAAAAAACAAATAATGGAGCATCATTAGCAACAAGGTCGACGTTTTCTTGTAGCTTATCTCATTAATAGCAAACGCATAAAGAATTGCGAACAAACCTATTAGCGGAGAATACTTCTTATCAAGACATGTATATTGAAAAAAGCTCGCCTTAACAAACATGAACGGGAAGTGTTGACTTCCGTCAATCTAGTCGGCGCGTGGTGGCAAATTAGCAATTTAAGCGCCATGAAAGTAAACTTTTAATTTATTAAACAATGTCGAAAAACAATTAAAAAATGTTTAATTATACTCTCATTTGATACTGTATACTTAGGACCACAGACAACGATTATCATACAAATGACTGTCCCTCGCTGACACCGTTTAGTGTACCACGGGATGAGTGTTCCGTTTCTTAAGAATCGAAGAGGTCGATTTGATAACCAATCTACTGAAATGCATCCTCCTCTTTTCTTCAAATAAGAATAATTTATGCAAATTAATGGTGGGGTAATTATGTCTCAAACGACAGACATGACTGACATTGTGTGTCAAAGGAAAAGACAAAAAAAGAAACATTTCCTTCGAGGGTCCCTCTTGATGACATTTTGGCATTGAAAGCGAACAGTTCGACCAAATCAGCTCCTGTGATAACATTCATGAACAGTGCGTGCAACTTCCAGTTAAAAACCGTGGAGGTCACATGATGGGCAACGCACCATCTGCTCGCAACCCTTAAAAGGCAACGTATCCCCCATCGGCCCCATGACGTCTCATTTTTATAAGGTCTTGAGGTTTGTGAAGAGACTGCACAACAGCGCGCAAACAAGGCCGGTCAACGACATACGGAAAACGACTGCACGATATCGTCCGGCATCAACTTTAACTTCTCAAGCATGGGTACGTACTTGATGATCTTCACGTGACTTCACAGCTCCACGGGTAAACTAAACTCCGAAAGGTGGAATTTTTCAAAGTATCAATGTCCAGAGTTTATTCCCAATTAATTACGCTTTAATGACACTTCGACACTCTAACTCCACATACAGACCTCTGATCGACTTCATTGAAGTTTGCCATAAAAGTTTCCTGCGTTCAAGAACACTCTTTCAATGTAATATGGACATTAGATAATGCAGACCAGAAAATCGACATTTTTTACTACTAATTCTACTACAGCAACCTTGTTTTTCTAAAACTATCGACCTGGACTTTTCGAGATACAAGAAACAATTCCCAGCTGTTTTTTATAACTTCTTTACATTTTTTTTCCACCAGAGGAAAGAAAAATTCTCCTGTCGTCACCGCCAATGGAAGAAAACCGAAAATCCGAGATCTTGTGCAAAGTATGTGGAGATGTTTCGTCCGGACGACACTACGGTGTCTATACGTGCGACGGTTGTAGCGGGTTCTTCATGCGAAGCGTCCGTCGAGATGCTGTCTACACGTGCAAAGGAAACGGTGGGTGTATCGTTGACAAGAAACGGCGCAATCAATGTCAGGCCTGTCGCTACAAGAAATGCCTCGAAGTAAAGATGAACAAATTCGGTAAGGCTTATAGAAATGGATAAGCAAGCAAAACGGGCAGGGGAGTTACTGTTTTCGTCTAACACTTTACTCCTGCGTTGATGGCGGTTTCTCTGCAGACACGACGCACATCAGGAATCCCAGGTGGCCCCATTGTACGGCAGCAAGTTATCGACCGGTAGCCAATTTCGTACAGACCCACGAAATAGGTGAGGTTTATTGAGCTGAGACACCAGCATAACATCTGTTTCTCCCAAGCAGAACCCGCGAAGTAAAAATGGTATCAGAGATACTTCATTTTGAGTTTCACGACAAACCTGGGCCAAAGACAAAGTAATAGGTAAAGTCGACGCATTAACTTGAATTAAGCACCGATTAGCGAGAAGAATTTTAACCGGAGCTAATATTTCAGTTCAGCTATTTCCATTAAAATTCTCGATTAGAGAACAAAGTTTAGCCTAAGTCGAGATCGAAATCGAAAGGGAAACTATGCAGAAATTTCGAGACAGGCGTCGTGGTTTTGACGTCTTGCATGATTTCCATGGATGTACCAACTTTTTACCTCAAGGTGGTTTTTTTTTTTCTTTTTCACGCAATTATACAAGGTATTTTAGTCCGGTTGTCGAATCTGAAAATCTCCTTCCGGCTAACTCAAACTGGCCAATTCTTAATTTCGGATTCGACTGAAATTTTCAACAAGCAGTCGCAAGATAATTTTTACGAGATTTCTTTGCGAGCCAGTGCTTAAATTTTAGGCCGGCTAACCAGGTTGAAATTCTCCATGGAATTGATCCCTAACAGCAGTAAGTAACGACTAAGCGACCGTGAACAAACAGGCGCGTAAGATTTTCATTTTGACGCTCCATTTTTGGATTACACTTGGTCCCTTCTCTGACTAAAATCGGAGTAGCATGTAATTACGCTCTCCCAGAGAATGTCTCTAATTCTTTTTGGAGACAATACTCTGCTGTCGTTCTGGTGTTTTGGCCATTAAATTTTTACAAGCCCGTGTAATCAATAGGCTTATTTGAAAAGGAAATATAAAGCAAAAGCACTTTTAACAAGGCTGGGATATTACGAAGAGAAACCGAAGCGTGCATGCTTGTTTATGAAAAAAAAGTTAACCTTCGGCGACATATTTTGAAGGCTAGATTTTTTAGCCGACTTTTTCAGGACTTCAAACCACTATTTTTCGGTTTAGAGTTATTCCCTGTGCGACAAAGCCAAGTTGATTCACCCACATTAGGATAGTTGAGAGTTTTAATCTTGCGGTTTTCAAACGACAAATAACCGAGGCGTTTTAAAAATTTAACCGACAATTAAACCTGGTCACTTTTGCAATTATTTTTACAGTCGTGATGAAGAGATAGTCATCAACATTCGGCACCATTGTTTGAAGTATCTCGGCCGCTGTAAATAATATATAAACCTCAACGGGAGACTGACAATGGGAAACTCGGACAAATGTCCTTTCACGCGAAGAAACTCTGAAACTGTAATCTCCACTACCGGCAATTCATGGCGCCAAAACGTACGGTCGGCAGTCAAAGTCGTCTCTGTGCTCCACACGAATCCGCTCATTACGCGTTTCGTCAATTGAAATGACAATTAAGCGCTCATATTATAAAAGAAATAGTTTCTTTTATCTTTTAATTCTGTTACAAAAGAAGACAACAGCTGAAAGATCGCGACATTGTATAATCACATCTCATCAATATCGTCCAATTTGTTTAAAGAAATCAAAACTGCAACCGTACAAAGTACGTCAATATTTTAGCTAATTCTTCTGAGCGGGCAAACCGTGGCAGTGTTTTTTCCCCTTTTGATGTACGTCATTTCTCGACGGAAAAACCTTTCGAGCAAACTCTGTTGGCCACCTGGTGGCGTAATTTCCCGTCTCTACAATGAAACACATCTCATACGTCAAAGTCGTGCCACCAATAAAGATTTGTTGGTTTATGAAACGAGGGCAATATTACAATCATTGTTGCAGCTCATTAAGTTTGATTGTTTACCTAAGCCATACCGCATGAATCGGATTAAATTTCGAGGTCAACGATACACTGGATTAAGATACTTATAAAAAGCAAAGGAGTGAATAGGGAGGGGCGGGGTTAGCTTGAAATTATAGAACAGTGAATGTCGGCTGACAAAACAGAAACAAATTCTAAAGGCCCGTTTGTACCCAACGTGTGACGCCTCTCTGTAACCATACGCTGCAACGAGAGAAAATAGCCCTCACACTGATGAAAAGGATCTGTTATTTTACAGTAAAAACTACTGGCAGCTTGGACGCCCGAAAAAGCACTGTAAGGAATGAAATCAAATTTACAGTAAAATTATTTTAACCCTTTCCAGTCCGAAGCAGTTCCCCTTGATCAGTAAAATCGTCTGGCGTTAGCCAGAGTAGAATAAAGAAATCGAAGACGGACGATGAAGAGTTAAACAGGAACTGTGTTACAGTAGTTTGTCGGGATAAAATACGAAAATTTTTCCAATAACGGTACTTTTTACCATCAAGTAGTTTTACAACATATCTACAGCAAAATTTTACAGCACAATTTTATGTTAAAAAACAGAAATTTTTAAGAGTGTACGTGCTGCCTTAAAAACTTATCCTAGTTCATGCAACTTAATAATAGCTGCAAGATTGCGTACAATGTTGTAACGTGTATCGGCGGTTTTTAAACGGACGCCATTTCACTCCACTTTATTGTCGCACGTTGATTCAGCGTGAAGAACTCATAAAGTTCTTGTGAAGAGAGGTTCGACTTCCTTAATTCATTGCGTCATGCGATTTTTGTAGAAACTGCCATAACTTAATAACTTGCCTAAATCTTCGTCCAAGCTACATCTACTATTGCTTCGATGAAATTGCACAAGTGTATGCTACCAACGTTGGAGGGCATATAAGATATTTTTTGTTAGGGAGGATTGCCAGCAAGATGTGAATGTAGCAGAGAAACATATGCTTTATCAGGGACAGGATGATCGATGAAATTAAAACAAAAAACATTAGTATAGCTCATTAGTTTTATCAGTTTTAATTCTAATATATTTGCAAGACGATATCATTGAAATAAAGAGGGTAACCTATGCGCTGTTAAAAACAATCGCGTTGGAATTAATATTTAATTGCGAATATTCGTTCTTTAACCAAGAAAATTTCTTTAACGATCTTTTTTAATAAATTAAATTGCTTGTACGCGGAAGAATCATTACGTGTTCTTGAAAGAGAATCGTCCACGTTAGTAGAGTCCTGAAGGGACTGAAGCCCTGTACACACGACGCCAAGTTTTTCTCGACAAGTTTTTCCTTGACAAGCTTTTGAGCAAGGCTCCTTATCAAGGAAAAGTTGTCAAAGAAAACTTGATCACGCGCGTATACGAGGCTTGATAGTGACTGACGTCTCGACGGCCGCAGCGGCGGTTATCTTGAGAGTCGAAAACCTCACGCCTAGCCTCAACTCACAATGGTTGTCGTGCTATAATCTTGTTTCGGGATATTTTGTCCACGTCGCAATTTCATCGTTTTCATGACTATTTTGAGAAAACTTCATCGCACGGTAGAGCGATAAACCGGCTCACTTACAGCTGGTTAACTTATGTGGTTATAAAGTACCCAGACACTTACCTACTGCTGTAGCTAACTTCTTGCTGTAATACCACACTTGCAAATTAGAAGACACAGAAATAAATGGCAGTTAGCGTTTAGTTGAAATTTACCGAGCCTGACACGAGATTAACTCTTCTCAAGCCGTACCTGACTTTTCAATTTTACTCTGGTTGACGCCAGATAATTTTACTCGTCAAGGGGGAGACATCTTGGGCTGGAAAGAGTTAAGGAAATTAAGCACTTCTTCAGGCAGCACGAGGTCCTCTTCAGATCAGGTTGATTGCAAGAATTCATATAGTTTTCGCCAACCTTTTCGTCTTTACGGGCCTACTTTTCCTATTTTTACTTCGCATCCTATCAAAGTCCATTAAGAAGCAATATAATTGTATTTCACGTTCCTTTCTCCTTTTTTAGCCGTCCAGCAAGAACGTCAACCCAACTCAATGCGCATGACGAAGTCTCTAGAAGATCACGACTTCTTGAAAGTTCCCAACAACGAGTTTCTAAACAGTCTTATTATCGCCGAGCCATGCCGACAGTTCACCCTAAGGACCAGCTATCCGGGACCGTATCCCGGCCAGGAATGTTTCCCTATGTTCTGTAACTCTCGTGAGAACATATGCGAATCAGCAGCTCGCCTGCTCTTCATGTCTGTAAGATGGGCGCGAAACATCCCGTCGTTCATCAACCTGCCATTTCGTGATCAAGTGATCCTGTTGGAAGAAGGCTGGCGGGAATTGTTTATCCTGGGTGCAATTCAGTGTAACCTTTCTATCGAGGTGGCACCTCTGTTAGCGTCCGCCGGAATGCACGTGGATAACACGCCGGCTGAAAAAATCGTGACAACCATGGGAGACATTCGACTTCTGCAAGAAATTACCGGAAGGTTCCGAGCCTTACACATCTGTGAAGCGGAGCTCGCCTGCTTGAAGGCGATCGTCCTCTTCAAGTCAGGTGAGTTATTGAAGAACGTTTCGCCAAAGTGTAACGTATAGGTAGATTAGTTTGTGTACGTGTGCGGCTGGTAAGTATATACACATGGGTATACTTATCAATCTTACAGATGTATGTATGTTGTCATATGTTAGTATACGCAAGTTGTAAAATAAATACCCAATTTTTCATTTTCAGTACATATCTTCATGTATATATGTACATGTACATGTACATGTATAGTCGAATGATTTATCAACGATTCTGAAAGTGCTCAATATCTTGGGAGATACAGCAAAATAGATAACTGTTACTAAAGAATGTTCGTTGTTACTATTAGTTTCACCGAACATTCTTTAGTAACAGTTTATATATATATATATATATATATATTAATTATATGGCTGAGCTTGCTAGCCGGTCTGTATACAAAACGACGCACGCTGATTGGTTGCCTAGCCGTGCAATAAGTTTTTCGTACAGACCGGCTAGTAAAAAAAAAACCCAAAAGCCATGTAATAAATTTCTTATTAACCTCGTTTGTTCGGTCTGTACGGGAAAGTATTTGCCTTAGGGTTTTTTCCGCACAGACCTCGCTCCTTCGTCGCTCGGTCTGTACGAAAGCCTCAGGTAAATACTTTTCCGTACAGACCTCACCCTCGGTTAATAAGTAATCAATATATATATATATATATATATATATATATATATAATTCATTAAAAATTTATGAGGAAAACGCAAAAGAAAATCATAAGCGTGTCGGATCTATATACGTGATGAAGATACGTGTGCCTTTATATGTGAAGAAGAAGTTCAATTTTTTCGGCTTAAGAAAGATAGATTTCCAAACTTTCTTCGCAAACTAGCGTATTAGGTGGTGAATTTCACAAGACATTTAAAAAACTCGCAGTACGTGCTTTATCGGGTCTAAAACACTCGGCTATCGGCTAGTATATAATAATATATATGCATACATACATATATACAGATGGAATATTTACAAATCTACATACCTACAAATGTATAAATGCGCACATATAAACATGTACATGTAGGTATCTCTGTATGAGTACGAAATACTCATACGTATACGCAAACATACCACATGTAATAGAGACAGGCGGAAAGGCAGATAGAAATAAAGGAACAGAAAGACAGAAAGAGTGGTCGCGTTAACCTTATAAAGTTTTACCACGTAAGAAGACAACAGAGCAGATATTTGACCAAACAATAACAAAAAAAAAGTCTCGAAAAAATTTCATTGAATGCTGCCAAAAGCCTGCCAGGTGTATCATACAGAGATGCAAAAAGACTTCACTGTGTATATTTACTTTAGTCTTTCCCCTTCAATCTCACACATCTTATTAATTCACAGATCTACGTGGACTACGAGACCCACAGAGAATCGAAATCTATCAAGATCAAGCACAAATGATGCTAAACGAGTATGTTCGACGTCACTACCCGGGACAACAAGTGCGTTTTGGCAAGCTACTGTTAAACCTGCCCTCGTTGCGGATGGTGAACACAAAGAGCATCGAGAACTTATTCTTTCGACAAACAATAGGCAGTGTGGCCATAGAGAGCCTTTTGTGCGACATGTTCAAAGCAAACTAGTGGGTATACTTGTAAATTAGCTTAGATGGCTAGCCTAGGTTGGGAACTTACGAGTAAATGGAGAATGGTAAAACCTGACCAGAAAATTTTGCCTAGTAATGAAGTTCGACATTGACTGACGCCTGGCATGGTCGGGTGAGAAAAATGCAAACGGGAAATCACAATTATTCTTGATTGAAGAAATTCAAGAATCTTATAATCAAAGGATGCAGAAGCGTCAAAGATGCATAGCATTAACAATGTATCTGAGGGAGCACCTGCCTGTGTTAACAATTAAGCTATTCCAACATAAAATGTTCAATCTCATATGATCAATAATAACCACACAGCATAAACCTTAATAATGGTTATAATAAGAGCAATAAGTATTTTCCCTACAAACACGACCTTAACTGTGCCGACACCTTTGAGGCTTGTAACTTTCTAAATGTTTGGTTTCGTCCTTTTTCATCATTTCAAAAACATCTCATTTGTCTAACGACTAAAAGACAGCAATGGCAGAAGTCTGGAATGACAGACGATGGTTGCAGGTCCGTGGTTAGTTGTTAAGTTGTTACTAGGCGAAGAAAGTGTAGCGTCTCAGTAGGCAGTGAAGTAACTAGAACAAGTCTAATGGGGTGGTAGAAATGTAGAAAAGTGTAGAAAGCTGACTGGCGATATTTTGGATTTGCAGAATAGTCTCAGCGCGGATTTCATTTCAGCAAAGACAATATGCGAGACAAAAGCCTGGGTTTGCCTCAGAGTTGCTATGGGGATCAGCTACAATATGTAGTAATTAATTCTCGAACGACGCTTTCCTAGCTTGAAACAACAGAATTTACGGGAAAGGGGTCATCGATGGCAGTATTGAATGGAATTAAATTGAGTCTTTATTTAATGTGGGAAAAATTTTAGTAGAAAAATTGACAAACTTGTGGTCCTCAGTTAATGCAAGAATTAACCTTAATTTTGACTGGTCTATTTTATGTCGTCTGAGGTTGAAAGAAAGCAGAAAGTGCCCACGGCCAATATCTCCAAAACTATTAGATGTATGATAATGAAATTTTGACAGGATGATGGTATGCTAAATCCAAGTATATGTTGTAATTCTACTGTCATGGCAACATAATCTGACGTCATCAGTAGTAAAAAACCTCGAAATTTAAGAACTTCATAAAGTTTTTTCACGATTATTTCTTGCTTATCGTGTTGATAAATTATAGTACCAGCAAATTCCGTAAGGTCAGTTGGAAAATTGGTTCAAAGCATGCAGCGGCAGTGACCAATGTCATGTCGTAGTTAACTTCATACATTTTTTACTTCCGTCAGGAGTTATCCGTGATGTGAAATCGAGCATTGTTACTCAGTTGGTTACTTAATTTTGCATGAATCAACGAGGTGAACGTTTTCGGTCGCCCAGCAAGGCGATATATATAAGGTAGGTGTACCCACCGTATAGTTACAATTATCCACGTGACTGTGCGCGAATCTCAGACTGTAAGGACTTTCTCCAAACTCAATATTCTCAACCGCTCTTGAAATTTAAAGCTAAACTAAAGAACACATAAAATTAGGAAGTTTTTCAATATTTTCTTTGCCACGAATCCTGACTACTTAAATGGTATCTTACCAGCGCTTGCAGGAGTGAACACCTCTGAGTCGGGTCTTCAACTTGGGCACCACAACGTCGTGGCGACTGAAGCTATAAAGAAAGCCAAGATCACCGGGTGACAATGGGAATCGACCGTTTTATCGAACACAGTCATTCACTTTTCAATGTACAAGGCTCATACAGTACATAACTCTTTTCTGTGTTGATAGGGTTATTATTTTACACTAGTTGACACCAGGCGATTTTACTTGCCAAAGGGAGATCTCTGGGCATGAAAGAGTTGAATGTTTTGAAAAGTAGTGTAGGTATGAAAATGATGAACAGCACAAGAAGCGTGTTAGGGATGATGTGCTCTAAAAGCAGTATCAAAACGTATTGTAAAAAGTGGCAACTAATGCCCTATATCAATACGGCAGTAACAGCTGGCAGTTGATCGGAAGATCTAGAAGTACTCAACCAGCGTGCAGAATGCAGTCACGTTTACGGTACCGTATATAGTTCTAGCTTATTACTGCAGTATTGATCCAGTTTATATATGGTTTGATGTTTTTGAACAATCACCCTATCCTAGTAGAAATACAGGAAATATGTGCTTTGGGGAAGGGGGGGGAGGAGCGGTTCACCTCAGTCAGTTAGGATGTTTCCATGGCAACCAAAGTGAATATCAAAAAAAAATGACACAAGCATAGTTTGATATTTAACCTTTTACCAGGGAAATTTTATTTAAATTCATTGAATTGTGGGCAAGATATTGTGATGGCGCATTTGTAGTCAATAAAATAAAACGTTTGTGGACAGTGGTTTATTTGGTCTCATATTACAATCCAGGCATTCAAATTGGGTAAAATATTATTTCAACTTGTAACTGATAGTCCATACTTTTCAAAAAGTACAGGCTCTGCATGTTTTGGGGCCAAAAACTGTTAATTATCAATGGTCAAACTTTTGTCAATTTTAAAGCCAAATAAAGGTGACGTGCCCCCTTAAGCAAAGCCAATCTTTTACCATAGAATTGTCATCTGCACAACTTAAACCCTGCACACTTCACTATTTCTTTCAGGTCCATACTCAACTTTGGTATTTTACTCTGGCTAACACCAGATGATTTTACTCATCAAGGGGACACCCCTTGGACAGGAAAGGGTTAACCATGCTGCACTGAGATAAAAGTTTTTAAGACAGCAAGGTGACGAGGTTGAGCTTTGCAGAACATCGTGTTCATATACATGTGAATTTAAATCTATTTGTTTGTAGATCCTATGCAAAAATGGCCACCAATTGACATTAATATTCTTTTATCTGCACTTAAATTAGCCTAACTAGCCTCGCTTTAGCAAAAATATTCTTCTGAATTGTTCATATAACAAGGGTGGGTTCTATATATAAGAAATTTGACAACAGCTTCAGGTCAACTCTAAGTTAATTGTAAGTTAACATGAAAGAGCAGTTATTGACATCTCTTGAGAGACAGTGCAGTTTAAAATCAAACCAAAATGTCCAGTTTGTCAGTTTCTGTTGCAGAAAATGTACACAACACCTTATCACTTTCAGAATGAATAATAGACAGTGAAAAGGAATTGGTTAAAGGGGTTTTGGTTTGCTTCTGTATTTGTATTTAACAAGGTTACATCTTCAAGATGGCAGTTTACGTTTATCACTTGTTTTTCTTATTGCTTCATGTTGATGGACAGAATTCAATAACTTTGCTGCAGCTTTAGAGTCTGTGATCAAAGCCACCACTAATATTCCAGAAATATTTCTTAGCCTCTGTTCTGGTTCTGAAATTTTTATTTCAACTCATTGGTTTCCCCACCAAAAATAACTGGTAGAGCCAGTATATAAAAAACACTTATATAAAAAAGTGTATATTGTGGTAATGATGGAGACTATAAATAAATTAACATATATATACATATATATATATATATATATATATAACTATATAAATATATGTAGCTCTTTAGGTGCTAACTAAAAAGTTAGCACCTGAAGAGCTTCAATAAAAGTGAAAACATTTGGGCAAAATGAGTGGTTAATTTATTTATAGTCTCCATTGTTACCACAATATACACTTTATATATATATATATATATATATATATATATTGAGTTGCCTATATAATGTAGGCTTCTCCATCCTGCTCGTCAGCACTGCACTGATGAGGCCTGATTGGCCAAAACGGTTCCATCTACAGTTAGTTATATATATACATATATATATATATAAAAGCAATTAGAAAATATCCTAATGTTTTTGAGAAATTTAACACAACACATGAAGATGTAATAAGTAAAATAATAAACCACAATGGGTAGGTGGCAATTGATCATTGCTGCTGGGGGTCCAAGGTATTATGACTATTTTGTCTTTAAACCCCCAAAACAGTCACCTTGGTAAACAACTGATAAGCCCTTTGTGGTTTGTTTTTTGACTGATAACTTTACATGATTGTTTGGACAAATGATTGATGTGAACTTGTATACAACTACTAAATAAATGTTTTCTATTCATTTGCTACTTAGACTATATAGGCTAAGTAGCAAATATAATGTCCAGGTTAGCCTTCTTAGATGTGCTGACTTTCTATTTAATGGCTTACAACAATGCTGTAAAATACACTCAAAATGAACTCGTAATGCAAAACTAGTTAATGTTGGGCTATGGGGACAGCCGAATGTTAACTTAGCGGCATTCTTGAGGATATACACTATCTAGATAGTGTATAGCCTCAAGAATGCCACTGTTTTATCAAAGCTATCTACACTGGACCCCCACACCTTAGAATTCCTCAAATGTTAACTTAGATTATTTTTTACATACAAACAAAGTTTTTTGTGACACAAGTCAGCCTGGTAAACATGGCTACCCCTGCCTCATAAATGTAATCAGCTACTTAGACTGGAAAAGCAATTCATTTTCTTAGCCAAAAAACTGTTGTGTTATCAGTCCCCACACCAATAATATCAACACCATTCATGAAATACAAATCTTCCATTAAAAAAATGAATAGCCGTCATTTCCCCAGCTCTGCCAAAAAATACCAGAGTTGTATCTGATGGTCAGCTATGTAGTGGTAGTCCTCCTCAGATCAATATGAATAGCAGAAGGGTGAAAATAATTAGAAAATTATAAACAAATTAAAGTCTTTACATTATATAGTATTAATAGCTTGATCCTGCACCATGCTCCCTTTGAAGCCTACTACTGTATGTTCTAGAGATGGTATTCCATGTATCCATGTAGCGGTCCATGCACATGGCAAGACATTTCTGAAATAACATCAAAAGAGTCCATTTAGTATAAGCTAGTGTACTTGTCATTGTATTCTATCAGTCTTTTGTTAAATTTATTATCTGTTAAATAAGAATACAACTAGTGCAGTACAGGTATTACAAAGTTTAGCAAAATTTCTGCCATCAATCATGATAAATTCGGTATAGGAGCAATATAAATTCTTTGCCTTTAAATGAGCAAAAAGGTTTCCATGAACAAGAAAAAATTTAAATCTTTAAATATTGCGTCTGCACCCAAAATGAACAACTTCACCAATGATTTTTGACATCCTAACATTCATTTGGTCAGACCATCTCCAGCTTATGCACCCATAACCTTCTGGTAATGACTTTCTTACACCATTGAACTACAGTAAATGGACTCCTATGTTTGGTGAAAGACAGGTACAAACATGTAAAGATTGGTAGAACCTTGTACATTTAATATTGCCTCGCTAGCAATTTAACTGTCCTTCTTTTTGTGCAAGAAATTCAAAAGAACTTTTGCACTTAAGCTATATCAGATAGGCAAAAGAACATGCACACAAAGGAATACAGTGCAGTATTTAACCAATTAAGGGGCAAGGTCATGCTCTGTAATTTTACTCTGGCTAACACTAGACAATTTTACTTAAAGGGATGAGCCTTGTCCCTTAATGGGTTATTAAGGAAACATATGATTAAGGACTGTGGTATAATATTATCATAACTTCTGTACCCATTAACCCTTCCTTGCCATCAATGCTCCCTACAAAGGGTTTTTGTGCAACAACAAATAACAACAACCAGGGCAAATGAAAGAATTAAAGGAATAAAGCAAAATAAAAAGCAGAAGAGAACAAAAAACAAAATGCAAAAATTGATCCCCAAAAGGGTTAAGCCAACATTGCACTAGGCAAAAATTACTGCAACCTTGTGTCACAACAAAATTCTAACTACAAAAGTAAATACAAGTCTTTTAAGTTACCTTAATAGTTGCAATCAGTTGCCTTAATTATTACTGAAAGTAGAATCAAATTCAATTTCTCACTATAATTACAACCACAACAGTACACTCCTTTTCCTTGCAATTTTGTTGTGTCACAAAATTTAAAATTAACATTGTGTGAAACATTGCCTAATGTAAGGCAAATATCAGTAACAGACTGTAACTCAATTACATACTGTCACTGTATTCAGTTACAACTTACCTGCTCTGAACTGTCTAAAGACGTCCCTGGCTTATACACACATTTCTTGAAACATTTATCAGACATTTTCTGTAAACATAAAAAATTCTGTTCAACTGTTTGGTGATTAACCCTTCCCCTTTACTGCTGACCTTAAGAATGTTATCCTAAAGAAAGTAGAAGATTCCAGAACTTGTATCTTATAATATTAAGGGATGAACTGCAGATGTTTACTGTGGTTAAATTTCCTTCAAATGGTACGTTGCATCTGTGATCTTTTGATGGAATGAAGTTCAGTACTGCATCAGGTATTCAAACTTTCATTGCTAGATAACACAACTATGAACTGAGCTTAACTAGCTTAGGATCATGGTCCACTTAGGGTTTGAATTAACATTTAAAATAAATAAAACACTTCTCAATTTTTAGAGCACATAATTATTAAAGATTTTGAAGGAACTCTCATATAAAACAAATTGAATGCTTAAAAGTTAGAAATCTAAAATCCATAAGATTACAAAGTAAACACTTCCATGTTTGACCTATGGCACAACCAAATCATATAATATGAAGTAAAGATAACATGTACATAAACAGATATTGAGATCCACAGGGAATAAGAAGTAACAATTATAAAAAGAGGTAACAACATATACTATATAAGTAAAGTGAAAAGTAAAACAGCTATTGAGTCACTTTGATTATTTTAACTCAGTGTAATATTTCTGACAAACAGCATATCATAAACCAAGCCATTCAAACTTGTCCTTACATATACTTAGCACACCTTTTCAAATTCCTTAATATTAAAGGTTTATACAGTAGCCATAAAAAATCACCATCATCATGACCATCACTAATATCTAGAGCATTGCACTAGATTTGCAAGGTCGTAGATCTGATTCCCAGCTGGAGGGCATAAAGTTGCATTTTTTTTTGCAACAGGTCCCAGTCAGGTCTTAAAAATGCATCCTGACCCTCAAAATTTTCCTCTATCAATAATGTTGTAAACTCGACTGTTAATCAAGTGTAAATACCACAATGTCCATGGTCAGACATCTTATTTTACTTTAGCTGAAACCTTGACCCACTAATTCCCAAATGTCTCACAGCAGAATAAAGTCTGGCTATTATTCAATACATCAGGATACCAAGTTAACAAGCAGTGTGGTCCTAAAATTTTAGCCAGGTGGACTAATGGTTTTGAATGTCAGAAGTGACCCTGGTCCAGTAGGGTAATTTGGCGGTACATACAAGACAGTGGGTGAGTACTAAAGTAGCCCAGGGGTCTGAACTCCTCTGAACCCACTTCCACCACAACCCTTAGGTTAACTACGGTTTGGAAATGGTAAATCCCTAACCAGCCATGAGCAAACTAACGTGCAAAGGCCATTTTGCCATACAGAGAATTCTATTGGAAAAAGATATGTCACTAGCTAAACTTTATACTTTATTGTTCACGGGCCTCACTGGTTGAAAGACAGTATCGTTTGGACCGTTAGATAACAGTGGAATAAATATTTCGAACTCACGGATCCAGACAAAACAACCGGTTGAAAGTTTACCTGTATTAACTCTTGCGCACTAGCCAGAGCCACTTGCTGCTTCACTTGCTCTAAAAGCTGATCTTTCTGGGAACTAGTCAGTCTTTCTCTCGACGAAGGATAGTTAAAATCATTCATTGTTAAGTATTTTTTTATAACTAAGAAAGGCGGACCACACTTTCGCCGACTCTCGCTAAGCACATGTAAGTTTGAGCAATAACACTGCTTACCATCTCTCGGGATGATCTCAGTTGGCAGAATTTTTGATGTGCCAAAATCCACCTGTAAGTAGAAAAGCTTAGGATAACTCATATCACCACAGCATTTAATTTTTCACTTATTACATATTTTTAATTTATGTTCTACACATTTTCGAAATACTGGAGTAGACATTGCACCTAAATCATGTGAAGCATTAACCTCTCTTGATTTTCAATTTCTGGTTATCTTATGTATGCACATGTGTACCTCTATCACACAATTCATCGGCCGTACTGGTATTTCCCGATTGGGAATTTGGATTTTCTTTACTCATCAGAACACTACTACTCATATGCAGCAATTTTGTGCATATGCTAAAAGAGTGAGGCTATGCTGACCAGAATTTAAATTATTTAATTGTTCAATGCTTTAAATTTTAAAATTTTTGATCATGATTTCAACATAATTTGTGTTGATAGTTTATACAAGTTAAAATTACAGCATAGACAAAATCATCCATCCAATGGATTGTTCAAGGAATTTAGTGATCACTGTGTGCAAGGTGCAAACCTAAACCAGGTCAAGAGTACAATGCTATGCCATCGCCATCCACTTCATAGTTTAGACTTTGGTTTTAAACCTCAGCAAAACCTCTCAACAATTTCCACGCGAAAGACTTAAAAAATTGAACAAAAAGATACAGCTCAAGTCATTTTGCAAAGACATAGCCAGACTGTGGTGACTGTGGTTAGCTCAGTTACTGGTCTTTTGGGGTATGAAAATTACATCGCAACCGAGCTTAGACTCGAGCAAAGACTTAACCTGGTAACGAGAAAAACAACAGTTTTGTATTGTTTACAATCATTTTCATTTAGAGTTGTTATTTTCGAGTTTATTTCACCGTCTTAGCTCATGGATGAAAGCAGAAGTATTGTAGAGTACTATCCAGATCGCAGTGGTAGCAGATGTGGCTATTGCAAAAGCAGTGCTAGCAGCTATTCTCGAGGTACGTTTTTGCCCTTGCAACCGGCGAGGCCTGATTGACATATTTAAGCCATTGATTGTTTCCACTGACATAGTATCGTTCATGTGTCCTTTAATAAATGCCCCGTGAAACCAAATGGTGACCAAAAACGTCCCTTGGGAAATGATTTAAAAATAACTTTGTTCACGAAGATTCCGATTTTGAACCAGTTGAATGTTGATTCAAAATCCTGGCGTGGATGTGGATTGTAAAAGGAGTCAATGAGAATCTTTTGTTAAAGTTCCACCAACATGGTCATCATGATGTTTTAGATGTTCAGTCCAATTATTAAAAGTGGCTTCCTTCCCATTGGCTCCCTAAATGTTTTCATAATTTCCTTCATTGCTGTCATGATGTTTTTAGCAAATACTTGCTTAGTTTGTATCATGTTCTATTTGAAATTACAAGTATGAGATCATTTTCCAGGAATGTGGGGACACCAAGTGTCATGCCAAGATTATCAGGATTTGATTGATAGAGGATGGAGAAGGTAAAATGCCCAGTAGAATCAAGTATGTAAACCCTCACACTTGATCATGATATACCTGCACCATAACTACAGTACCTGAATGGGTGCATATCAGCTTCAATTGCCATCTTGAAAATTGTCCTAACACTTGCATTTTAATGTAAAGTTGAGTTCAAGAGGAACTATGATTTCTGCCAGAATACAGAAAGCTTAAAACAGAGAAAAGATAACAAAAATATCTCAAGGAAATATGTGAATCCTGATATTCAAAGGTTGTCATTCTTTCCATTTTTTACTCCTTTCAAACGAAAATTGATTCAGAAAGCTGTATTGTTAAATAGATTCACTTTCAATAATAACCTGAAAGAACTAGGTTTCACTTTATCTCAGTGTTATACAATATGTACAAGACAATTGACTACAATTTTACAGAGATTCATTCCATTGAAAGTTCAACTTGTTACTTTGTTAAAAAGAATAATTTGGTGTTAATGAGATGAATAAAATGAATAAAAAAGGTTTAAATTTTTTATGGAAGCTGGCTATTTAATGTTCTGGAATCTTTGACCATTTCTAGAAGTGGGAAATATCTTTACAAGTCCACCATGAGAAAAACCTGCTGCCCACTATATACCATAAGGTAAACTCTAATAATGTGTATATTAAGTAATAAGTTACCTTTTATGAATTAGTAATGTGTACATACTGCTATTGGGCTGTGGGAGTTTCTTCTCTAAAACCCAGGAAGGGTGAGGCCAAGTCTTGTCCTATTCACATCTCTGGTTTGACTAAATTATTGATTTAAACCATCCAACCAGTTTAAATTGTTAGAAGCTCTACAAATCTACTATTTTGCAAAAAGAGTGACAAAATTGCTAATGTTCTTAATACGTACGCTCTCAAGCTGTTCTCTCAGAAAAACTTTCTGAGTCACTGATGGGAATAGAATCCGTAACCTTCTGATCACTGGTGAGACGCTCTAACCATTGAGCTACAAAGACTCAGATGGTGAGCGAAGGTTAAATTTGTGTACTGGTTCATATAGATGGTAGACATATGTACTGCCAGTCTGCTAGTCTCGATATGTCGTCTTATTTTATGTTAATGATGTGTTTGTGGTAGCTTTGTTAATTATGTTCTTAATACATACGCTCTCAAGCTGTTCTCTCAGAAAAACTTTCTGAGTCCTTGACGGGAATCGAACCCGTAACCTTCTGATCGCCGGTGAGACGCTCTAACCACTGAGCTACAAAGACTCAGATGGTGAGCAAAGGTTAAATTTGTGTACTGGTTCGTATAGATGGTAGACATATGTACTGCCAGTCTGCTAGTCTCGATATGTCGTCTATTTTTCTGTTAATGATGTGTTTGTGGTAGCTTTGTTAATTATGTTCTTAGACGACATATCAAAGATAGCAGACTGGCAGTACATATGTCTACCATCTACACGAACTAGTACACAAATTTAACCTTTGCTCACCATCTAAGTCTTTGTAGCTCAATGGTTAGAGCGTCTCACCGGCGATCAGAAGGTTACGGGTTCGATTCCCGTCAGGGACTCAGAATGTTTTTCTGAGAGAACAGCTTGAGAGCGTGCGTATTAAGAACATAATTAACAAAGCTACCACAAACACATCATTGATTAACATAAAAATAGACGAGACATGTTTGAGGAAGTTGATCGTCCAGGTTAGTGTAGTCTTGAGAAAGACTGTTGGTTGAAGTGACTGACGTTTCGACAGCCTTAGCGGCGGTCATCTTCAGAGTCATCTTTTGACTCTGAAGATGACCGCCGCTAAGGCTGTCGAAACTTCAGTCACTTCAACCAACAGTCTTTCTCAAGACTACACTAACCTGGACGATCAACTTCCTCAAACATGTCACGATTCTCCCAGGTTCAAACCATTTACTTTATAAAAATAGATGACATATCGAGACTAGCAGACTGGCAGTACATATGTCTACCATCTATACGAACCAGTACACAAATTTAACCTTCGCTCACCATCTAAGTCTTTTTAGCTCAAAGGTTAGAGCGTCTCACCGGCGATCAGAAGTTTACGGGTTCGATTCCCGTCAAGGACTCAGAACGTTTTTCTGAGAGAACAGCTTGAGAGCGTGCGTATTAAGAACATAATTAACAAAGCTACCACAAACACATCATTAACATAAAAATAGACGACATATCGAGACTAGCAGACTGGTAGTACATATGTCTACCATCTATACGAACCAGTACACAAATTTAACCTTCGCTCATCATCTGAGTCTTTGTAGCTCAATGGTTAGAGCGTCTCACCGGCGATCAGAAGGTTACGGGTTCGATTCCCGTCAGGGACTCAGAAAGTTTTTCTGAGAGAACAGCTTGAGAGCGTACGTATTAAGAACATAATTAACAAAGCTACCACAAACACATCAAAAATTGCTAATGACAGCTTAAACCCTGTCCAAAAGGTGTTACATGGTGTAATGTACAGTATTTTAAATCAACTGACGTCAATTTAAGCTTCGCTTTTTGTACCTAAGCTTAAATACAAAGAGAACAGTAGTTGCCTCCTGCTGGTGACCAGACATAGCACCATATTACAGTGTGTTTGGTTACACATTGGCAAAGTGTTACAGCAATAAAGCAGTTTCCTTTCAAACCAGGACCACTTACAACCACTATGGGCCCCCAGAGCTGACAATCATTGTCTCTCCAGTCCTTACCCCCGCCTTAGATATCCCATTATGACCCTAACTTGCATGCTGCTCCAGGGCCTGGGTACAAGCCACAAACAGTTTGGGCTCCTTCAAAGGCTCAGGCTCCAGAGCAGTTGCTCTGGTTCCCCTAACTCTTGGTAGCCCTTGCTTTGTAGTAAAGGAAGTGCTGTACTGAATTTGGAGGTGTGGCTAGGAAGGGGGAACAGGAGGCTGACCTCTCCAAAACAAATATGATCCTGAAACACTATAAATAACAGACAGTTTATTAGCTGTAAACTATAAGCCCTCTGAACATTTTTTTGGCCTAACTAACAAGTCAGGTAGGCTGCGAGTATGACTAGAGCATGTTTGTTTGACAAGATCTTACTCTTTTAAAGGTGTGATGCTTTGAATTTTCGGCCTTCAAAATCCCATAAGAAAGTAATCAAGAAGGTGACGAAGTATTTGACTGGCGAATCCACAGGTACCTGTACAGTTTACTACAGAGGACAGAAGATCGACTCCACTATCGTCTCGTGCGCTACATTTTTGTCTTTACTTAAAAATATTGTCGCATCATCCGTGTATCTGCAACTGAACTGGCAACAGAAAAGGGAAATCATGGACAGAATATTTCATGATAAACGGACACTGCGAAAGTCAACTAGAGAAGTTGACTTGAAAAGGATCCAGAATCGCATCTTCGTGTTACCAGACCGCTGCTCTCAACTTTTCTAGTTGACTTGAGCTGTGTAGGTTTATCATAAAATATTCTGTTCTTGTTACCCTGAGGATGAGTCAGAAAAAGAGAAGTTAGTTTGTCAAATACTGTCTATTAAAAAATTTTTATCCACTAAAGATAACTGCAGCCAAATTAAATTGCGTTAAAATTTTTCAGCAGATGGTCAAAGCGCTAGCACTACGAACGAATCAGGTGAATTTCATATGGTGGAAGATTCAAACGAAAAAGAGGATCGTAAATTATGTTTAGCGAAAGGAAACGACAGTCTTACAAACCAAGAACCTAAGAAGAACCATTCAGGTAACGCGATTTTAGGTGGTTAGCGAGAATACAGGAACAACACATTAACCCTTTGACCCCCACAAGCAACTTTCTTATCTGAATCCGGCTATTGTCAGATGATGTTATTAAAATTAGCAGAAATCGCCGGCGTTTGAGGACCAGAAACTATTTCAAAAATCCCAACTCCAGGGGCCAGTTGTGCGAAACGATGAGTTAATGTTAACTACAGTTGTTGATAGTATGTGATCCATTTAGAAAACAGCGTGGTGAATCATGTGCATAAATCGTTTTAGTTATGATTTCATTGTTGTTTTCAACTGGAAACCTTTCTACTAACTGTTTAATCACGCAGTTACATCCATAGGCGTACGGGCCCTAATCATTTTGGGGGAACAGAGATGATCCGGCCGAATTGCTCTGCTCGAATGTTTAGTCAGAAAAAACCTAGGATTAAGAATTACATACTGCACACGGTATCTCTCTCTCTCTCTCTCTCTCTCTCTCTCTCTCTCCCTCTCTCTCCCTCTCCCTCTCCCTCTCCCTCTCCCCCTCCCCCTCCCTCTCCCTCTCCCTCTCTCTCTCTCTCTCTCTCTCTCTCTCTCTCTCTCTCTCTCTCTCTCTCTCTATATATATATATATATATATATATATATATATATATATATATATATATATGGCAACCTGAATGCACGCTAATATCCAAACTCTTGTTCATCGTTACCGATTTTTGAAAATTTTTCTGTTTTAATCACGCTTAGAAATTTATTTTTCCCAATTTTACCTGAGGTATTTCCCCGAATCTGGTCCTCTCCAAATTTTGGGGGGCAGTTGCCCCCCCTGCCCCCCGGCCCGTACGCCTATGGTTACATCTAACTTCTATTTAGCGATGCGAATGGTGACTAAATCGTGATTAAGAGTTTTACGAGGTCGGCCCCGACCGACTTAAGAGAGGCCTCCAGGGTCAATGAGTTGAAAAACATCCGAATTAGCCCAATTTCAGACTATTTTATTTAACCAAGGAAAGGCCTTAGGAGATCAAAGGATAAAAAAAATATTTTGATGAATCTAACTCCGAACGATCTTGTTCAGCTCAGGAGAAGCCTTCGGGAGTCAGAGAGTGAGAAACTGTTTCAATGAAGCCAACCTCGGATTGGTCCTGGTTGGGTCTATAGGACTGGTGGCACAGTGGTAGTGCACGTATCTCTCACCACTGTGACTAGGGTTCGGTTCCGGCTCCGTGCAGTTATCTGATTAAAGTTACCTTGGTCACATGTGAGAAGAACGTTGTCCAGTTTGACTCCACCTAGCATTTGTCCGATCGGCAAGCCAGACCGTTGAACGTTCTAACGGTTCTCCCGGTAGCCAAACCGGGCACACGGCCCATCAAGAACGCGAGTCGAAGTGACATTGCATATGAACTGCAAAATGCAATTTTTCAATTTTTATTTATTTCTGCTCCCTCTCCTATTTTTTTTTGAGATGGTATAGTAGAGATGGTATCCATCTCCCGTATTAATTCACATTTTCTTTCCAGAGAAAGCATTAGTATCTGTTGGACCAGATCCTGACAAGCCACGCTGTCAAAAAGCCAAGCTGATGAGGAAGGAAAAGAAGCGTCAGAAACTTGCTTCAAAAGGAATTGAGGTTAGATACTATTTGGAACTTCAGGTTTGGTTGTGCTTGGTGTGATATGGTTGGTTTGGAATTGTTGTGCGGCATCGTGTTCTGGTATGTTCTCTTGTCGTGACGTCACGGTATGACGTATTGTTGAGGCTTGTGTAGTGATGTGTTAAGGTTTGCCATGGTAGCTGGTGACATATGGTAATCTCGTAAGTTGGTGCATGATGAAATGTTCTGGTCATTTGGTGAGACGTGCCGTATATAGTAAGATTGGTGACGGATAATGAGATGTGGCATGGTTGATGTGCCTAAGGTTTGTCATGATGTGGTGCGATAGACTATGCTTGATGAGATGTGGCATAGCAGATCATGAAGAACTGCTGCAATATTTGATGCGATGTACAGTCGAGTCTTGACGTATGTAGTGTGCAATGTAATGAAACTACAGGTGATGAACACTTCTACCGATTTAGATGCCAGAACATACCAAACAGAACGAGACAGAACCAAAGTCTTTGGAAGAGCTTCTTTCTGCTCACCTGCCGTCCCCGCAATCAATCCACAAGCTTGAGGTAAGCCCGTGGTAGGTTAAGACCTTCGTGGGCCCTGGGCACCAAAAAATTGCCAGGGCTCACTCCCAACTCAGTTCAAGGATCTCTAGAAATAACATGCCAGGGATCTTTTTAAAAACATTTTTAATTCTCGAGTTTCTGGAATGTATTGGCTGCATCTTGGTGGCAATTTAATTAATGGTAATTAGAATTTAGAACATGACGATTGTCAACTAATCTAGGGAGATTTCGTGTGGCTTTCATGTGAAATAGGCTGATTCTCCTCTAAACCAGAGCCTCCTTCATCAATGCAGATGTTTATAATATTTTAGCCTTCTTTTTGTGAATTTGTTGGGAACATGGAAAGAAAAGGAATGCATGGAAAAAATAATACAATGGAAATAGAATGAAACGATTTTTAAGAAAATGTTGAAAAATTTTTTTCGCTGAAATTTTCACCAGTTTTTGCGTGGAAACTAGTCGCATCTCCGTTCGGCGCAAAACGTGAGGTATTTCATTTAATAATATGTTGATGATTTTGAAGCCTTGCTAGGCAATGCGAAATCTTCGTTACATGTAGATCTGTTTGCGAAACAATGAAAAGAAGTAAAGAAATTCAGCAGAAATGGAAAGGTTACAAAGGCTACTCCAAAACTCTCCTGGAAATTGGACATTCACGTATATGCATGGGGTAAATTCGTGGAAATTATTCATAAACTCCAATTGATCCTTGGAATCTTCCCCTTTTATTTATTTATTTATTTATTTTTTTTATTTTAAGGTGTCGCTTACTCACTCCTGTACTACTAATTTTGTTCGTTTCTGCCATATTAAGTTTCACATATGAAATGCTACCAACCTTTTAAGAGCCAGTGGCATAATGTTCTTAGTTAACGGTCCCCTGCTAATTGAAGAGCCCTCCATGACGTAACTTGATGCATAATACCTTTGAATTCACTCGGCAAAATCGTTTTTGTAGTGCGTATTAATAAAGTGTGATACGAACTTACCCGCGTTCCAGTCAACATATCAGCAGTCATTCGAGCTGTTTTGTAAATATCAGAAGGAGGTCCACCAAGATAAGCCTGAGAAACTAAATGAAAGAAGGGTAAAATTCAACTTTGCTCTTAATCGTCTTCTTGATCGGAGTCAGTCCAATTCACGTATATAGGCGGGGTTTGACAAGTTTCATTGCTGTATGGAACGCATAATTTCAGTCTATCTTTCAGTCACTACCACAACAGATGTTATTTATACCACAGAAAGGGAGGAGTGTATCCACATCGTCCCCTCCAAATCCGTCTCTGGACAACATTTGCTGCGTAAATTATCGTCTCGTTGCCTCTGCTTGGTTCTTGCCTGAATCGTCTTTCAACACTGTCTCGCCTTGCAATCATTTCACTCAAAGTATTTAACTCCTAAGGACTCCGTCTTCTCTTCTGGTGTAAAAGAGTCAACAAAAAGTTACAAAGGAGTTGTGTTGGTGTTTCGATGTCTTATAATAAGTCCTTAATAAACCAAACCAGCCCTGCAATCTTTGCCTGACCTACATCTACCATGTAGAAAACGAGTTCAAACGAGTTCGAGCGAGTTCAAATTGATTTTAGTACCTGACGTATGTGAATGTTCGCTCGAGATGACTGAACGTTAGACTGAAAGTTAATATCATATAATAAAGCTGACTCGTTAGCTCACTGACATAGGTTTTTAAGATGATGTGCATATGTACATGGTTTAAGACTCTTCAACTATCACGCTAAAATGACTTGAGACTGAACTCCCCTGTGAAATGATCTTTCGTAAGCGGTCCTTTCTGGTAAGCGACATTAAATGTCAAGCGACCTTGATATTTTAGTGGGTCACTTACGGGTGGGAAAAGTCAATCCCTTTACTGACAACATTATTCACACTAACACTAACTCTATTACTGTTCCTTTTACTGACGCTTTAGACGAAAGTTGTTAAAGTTGATATGGACAGCAAAGAATTTTTAGCCACCCTTGTTGAATCGCATGCCGTGTTTGCCAAGTACCAAATGAATGTACACAACGATTCACGATTTGAATGCAATTTTGATCAGGTAGCGTGCTTCTGTTTTCACTGTTCCTTTTGACTAATCCCGTGGATTGAAATTTCATAAAGAAGGTAAAAAGCAAGGACCAAGGTTACAGTGAGGACTAAAATTGTGAATGTGTTAAATCCTGTCGTTTAGTTGACTGACAATTTTACGTTATGATACGAAAAAGGTGTTTTCCTTATGCGATTGATTATTTCATCGTTTTCGTCGATAAATCCCGCACAGGATGTACGAGGAAATGCTCAACGTTGAGTTACCGTAAATTGGACTGACTTTGATCATTATTTTCAGCTTTTATTTACGTTAAATGGTTGCTTAGGCCCTGATTTTTTGAAGGCGAGCTGGCCCGGCTAACGGGCTAGCCCTGTGACCAGGACGATTATGTTTTGATACTACATGAAGTGAGCTGGCCCGCTTGCCAAACTGGGATAATCTTTATATTCTGGACAACCATTTTTGTTTGGATTTACTATGCGCGCATGCTCACTGATTATAAGCTAGTCATGTTGCTCAGCTCGCCCATTTTGATTATCATTGCATGAGGTGAGTTGGCTCGTTTACCGAACTGGCCTAGTAAACGGACTGGCTCATTGCCGCGTAATCACATTGTACAGCGAGTTTATCCTTCTTTGATCGGCAAGCCCGTTCAGCGATCTCGCCCGGCTACCGGACCTGCTCGTCTCACGTAATCAGGACCTAAGTCTCTTAAATGTCTGAGTGAGTTCTGTTTCTTCTGTGTCTCATTTCCGTCTTTTTGCACTGTCATTTCTGGTCGCATTGCTGATTCTTCCTCACTGTTTATTGTCCTCATATATTCAACCTCACCCCTACCATTCACAGTTCCTGCATTAGTTAAAACTTCGCTTCATCTTTCATTTAGTTCAAAAGATTCCTCGTAGACTCTCCACTCATAGTAAGTACTTTGATTATACTAGTTCGTTCGTTTCACATCATGAGACTGCAAAGGTCATTCCATTGCAGATGACTTGTTCATTGTCAAAAAGCTTAAAGTAATAAAAAATCAAACATCGTGGCTGAACGTCACGCGTGAGTGACGATGTTGCATCTCGCAACATCGTCAGAACCAGTGTGATAAACTATTTCTCCTTAAATAATCTGTCACACTGGCTCTGACGATGTTGCAAGATGCAACGAAAAGTAAGCATTAAAATATTTTAACACTCAAAGTTTGTGCTCATGGCTTTATTCTGCTTGTTTTTGCTGGCCATTGATTTTTATATTCAGATGATGGTTCCTGCCTGGTTTATCAGTTGCAACATGCTAAATCATTTCAACTATTCTCCTAGTTTGAAAAAAATGCAGATAGTCCTTCCACTGGTTGGGGATCATTCCATCAACACTACTACGTCGATGGAAAATTGATCGCTGTTGGAGTCCTCGACATCCTACCGCACTGTTTATCCTCTGTATATTTCTACTACGATACAGATTATTCTTTTCTTTCCCTTGGTGTATATTCAGCATTGAAGTAAGTTCGATATAACTAACTTTTAAACGTATTATTAAGGTTGCAATGTTAACGTCGTCGTCCGGAAATATTTTAACCCTTTCCTGGCCGGAGTTCTCCCGTCGACGAGCAAAATTATCTGGCGTTAGCCAGAGTTGAATAATAGAAGTCTTATGCCGCCGGTAAAGTTAATATGTAAATATGTATTTGCATATACATATACATATACATATACATATACATATACATACACATATACGTGTAAGTATACATGGACATGAACAGGGGTATAGACATAGATATAACATATGTATGTATATATGTACAGTATATATGCATACATATATATATATATATATAATTATATCGCTTACCTCAAAAAGTCACTACAGCCTGTTTCATCTTGAGAAAGAATCTTCTGGTGACCTGAAGATTCTTTCTCAAGATGAAACAGGCTGTAGTGACTTTTTGAGGTAAGCGATATAATTCTATTTGCTCTTTCTGTACGTTATTGAGCCCTCTTTGTATTTCGTAAACCTAAACGTTCACGTATATATATATATATATATATATATATATATATATATGTATGTATTTAAAATTAATTAAAAATGTAATTATTTCTTTGTTATTTTTTATTTTTAATATTGACGGTTAAACTTGATGGAATCTTGGATTCTGTTTTAAGCCGGCCACAAATGACATTTATAATTGTAAATATTATAATGTTCGTTTCAAATTTGATTAAATAAATAAGCAAATAAACAAATAAATAAATAAATAAATAAATAAATAAAGCAGCCCTGTGTATTTTTAATCTGTTATTGTTAGAGAACTGCAGTTTACCAGAGAATTAAACAAGACATCTGCCCAGCTGGAGTATTATTACATGGGGTTCTATATTCACTCATGTCCAAAGATGAGATATAAGGTGAAAATCATTCAGTTTAATTAAAGCAAAATGAAGTCTTCAATATAGTATACACCAAAACGGGGTGGATACTCGTTAATAACGGAAACAGTCGAAACTTTTCTTCATTGATACCGATACTTATTACCTTTAGTTAATGCTTTTGGTGAGACAGAACATCAAACTTCACATATAAGACTCGTAGGCGGGATTTGTGCTCTAAAGAAAAAATTGCCTATGTCAGAATGGAGACTTACATGCGACAATTGCATCACGTAAATGAGCCCTGAAGCATTTCTTATGAATCTTGATGATACATGTTCTGTCCCTTTTCGTTCTGGGTGTCCCAGATCTAAATTGAAGTACGGAGTATGGACCCAATGGTCCATACTCCGTACTTCAATCCGTCTGCGACATAGTTTTCTCTCCACTAGTCCTCGACGTGGTTACGCAACAGTTCGTTTCTTAATTTGCCCACAGCTTAGTCGTCCAGTTACCCGTATTCATCTTTTTAAACAGGCAAACTACAGTCCATCATACCTCGCGTGCCCCGAGTCCTATTCCTGGATTCCAGTTGAGAAATGCCTTCCTAAATTAGACGTCAGTAAATATTCCCGACTGGACGACACGGAGAAAGGTTAGTGATCGCCTATGTCCCTTCAGATCCCTGAATACGCTCCCGAGAAGTAATCATGACATTTTGAGTTTGAGAGGGCACCACGCGATTTCATGAAAAATAGAAAGTGTGAATTTGAGACGTAGAAACAAGCTCTGAAATAATTAGAAGGAGACTGATACTGAATGTCAAGCACAACAAAGTTTGAGAATCACAAACTATAACGAGACAAGGAGTTCAACCACATGGTATATCAACAATGACATTTTGAAACGGCTCCTAATTACCGTTAAGTCTAGTTTATCTCGAAAAAGGGTTCGTTGCCCAGTAACAAAAATTTTAAAGAAAAGAAAAACTGGGGATCATGAAACCTTTTTTCGAATTAAATTAGACTGAACGGTGTTTATGAGTCATTTTGAAACGTCACTGCTGCTATAGCAAATGCTTAAACTCATTCCGTTCTATGGTTCCTAGAATACCCTCTATGTATGACATTCGGTTTTATTCTTCTTGGGAAATATTTATGAGCAAGTTTTTGGATTTCAGATTGACATGCCGCACTCTTCAAGAAACTGTGTGAAACCACCCTCACTTATTCCCGGCAGGTCCGGACTTCCATTATTTTACGAGGGGTGCAACTAGAGTGGACTTGACAGGGCGCGACCCGTGCCTTTTTATATGAGAAATCTCATATGTGCTCTTTTAGAAACAGCTTTTTGCCATAATTTCCCAAAGCCACCTAAATCTACTTTACTAGAAATGATCAAAATCGTCCCGACCGTGTGTTGATACTGCCATCTGGCCCCTGCCCGAAACTCCTTGTTGCACCACTGTTTACTCTTGCTAACGTCTGACAATTTTAGCCGTCAGGGGAATACATATCGGGAAGGTGTAAAAACAGTGGCTCTTTGTGTGATATTTTTTGCTCGTAAAAGCGATGCCACTCTTTGAAATCCAACTGTAAAAAAGTCGTTTTTGTGCCCACTAATGCACAAGTGACGTGACATCCGAAAAAATCGTTTTTGAAAAGTTGCAAAAAGTGCAACTAACTGCATTTCTGATGATGCTAATAAAGAGAGGGGAATTAGGGACGAGAATGGCACACCACGTGATGATTAGTTTAGCGAGTCTAGTCTTTTTTACGTGAATCTCCTTGCTGTTGTTTATTCGTCTTTTTCACTATAGAGGATCCATCCGTTGAGATCAACACTGTCCTGGTACTGGTTCCAAGACGCGGGTTCATGCACTACGGCGTAAGTTCAAGCTCTTGAAAATTTCAAAGGTTGGTAACTGCCGTAGCTGATCGCAAAGATATCTAACGTTTCAAGCAAAGGCCCTTTACCAAAGGTCTTTCACTCTCTGACGAAGGGCATTTGCTCGAAGTGTTAGAATTCTTTGCGATCAGTCACGACAGTTACAAACCTTTGAACTTTTGATGTCATTTAACACTGTCTACGCAGTATCCTATTTTTATGTCATTGACAAGCTCTTGAAATGCTAGTTTTAAGCTTTTTCACTCTTCTCTAATACTACGTTTTTTTCTATAAACTTTATATTTGTTTCAATCAGACATACAGAGCAAGATACGGTCCTGAATACGACGAGGAAGTGCGTGAATATGCGCAATTGGTAGGACCAGAAGTGGCTCGAAGAATGGCTCTTTGGAGACAGTAACTTCTGGCTGGAGAAATCCTTGAAAGACCTGTTAATGTAAATATACGAACATAAGCTTATACGGTGACGCAACCTGGATTCCAAGAAGGAGTAGTGACTTTGACGTTTATTATGCCCTCCTTGCCGAAGGGTGTTACAGCGAAATTTCCTTCTTAGTTACCCCTCTACTGGAGGATTGCATTTGTTGGTGTTATGGTTTTCTCCGGTCATGTTCATCACTGATATAAAAAATTGATAAGAGACCCTCAAGCAGCCTTGAATACGAAAAGCAGGAAACCTGCTGACCGCCGGTGTTTGTCGAGTAAATAGCTTAGTTCGCAAATAGACTATTTCCACGAATTTTAGACATAACACAAGCTCCTAGCAGCCTTGAATGCCAAAAGCAGGAAACCTGCTGCCAGCCGGTGTTTGTTGAGTAAATAGCTTAGTTTGCAAATAGACCATTCCCCAGAGTTTCAGACATAACACAAGTCCAAGTCAAGAGGTCTGAATAGACAAGCACCAAACACAGAGTCGGTTTAGACAATCGTCAGAGCTACAAAAGGCAATGTTTTCGGCGGTCGGGTGAGATCGATTACGTGCTCATGTTAGCACAAGATTTGTTTTAACCGTAAGGTTAGGACGACTGACTCAGTGTTTCCTTGTCTAAAAGAAACTCGTTCAGGTGCACCTTCGCACGGATTGTGTTCGTCTGATGTGAAGTTTGGCATACAGACCTGGGGCCGCTTCTTCGAAACCCGGTGAGAACCCATTCATAAATGGTGCCGTATTTGATATTCTTTTTTGTGTGTGTCAATTACCGCCCGTAGCCACGTTTGACAGCAAGAATTTCGTTGAATTTATTGCACTACAACATGGTTAGGGGGCTAATTGAAATGTCCATGAGAGAATATCAAGCACCAATTGTGAATAAGGTCAGTAACTTATCAGGCGAATAATCGCAAGCAGTAAACAGCACTATCCAGGCCCTGAACGAACAAACTTAAATTCATCGGACCTAATCGCGATTGTTCGAAGTAGAGAAAGCATTGTTGACCAGGACTTGCGCGGCAGATAAGCTATCGCTGGTTCTCACAACCGGCCTCAGGTTTTAAAAACGCACACGCACACTGGCCCTCAATTTACCGATTTTATTATGTTTGCTCTATAAAGTGTTTAGCCATCGTAGTTAACCGAATGACTGTCCTGCGTAAGAATATTTATCCCCGGATGGTGACGAATTTTGAGGTCAAATGAGACGTTCCATGATTCCTAATTCTAGTCGAAAACGAAGAGTAACTCTCTCGTTTCCACGCCCGACGTGCCAAAGTATTTATTGCTTCTGAGGTTTGGCACAGCTGCGACCCATGACAAGAACTGTTTTGTATTGTGATATTCGAAAATAAACGGAACGAAGTGTTGGCAATGTCTTTGTAGTGTTCGTCCTTCGTGACCACAACCTGAATTAAATTCGTATCTATTATTATTATTATTATTATTATTATTATTATTATTATTACGTCTTTTACAAATGAACACACAGCATACGAGTGACTTTACAAGTATTGATAATTAATATTACAAAAGTAAGGGAAGAACTAATTATTAATATCATGACAAATCATTATATTTACATCATTATTCATAAAAATAATTAAAAAGACATCTGTTTAAAAAAGATCGTTTAAATCTTTCAGTTGTAACTTTTGGAAGAATAAACGGATGATCTCGATCTCTTAAAATCCTCTGTCTCTTTTCAGGAAGTAGTCCTTGTAAAACATGTTCCGGATCATTTACAATCTTATTAAATAAAATTGTATCTCTCTCTTCAATCAGCTCAGATATTTTGAATTTTTTTAACGTATACCCATAACGATGGACTCGTTTGAAGAACTTATCAATACGCTCCAGATGTTTATTATGTAAGGCAGAACCCCATACTTCAATTCCATAGAGAAATAATGAGATGATAAGTGAGTCGAACAATTTACTAAGGTAATCTCTAGGATAACCATAAGACCTGCATACCCTCAAGATGTACAGGGTGCTGCAGAAAAACCTCCCATATTTTACATGGCCATTAGTGTGATGCTTGTGAAGCTAGGTAGGTGTTAACTGTGTCTTCGTGTAGCTAATGTTTTGCCATTTTTTTTCAGTATCCTTCATGTAGCTAATGTTTACCATTTTTTTTTTCAGTATCCCGCATGGTTTGGACCGGTGCACACCGTGCGTTTGCTGTTGAAACGTCTATCAAGAATGGTAAATCTGTGATTGAAACACAGAGAGCTTTTCGCATTCACTTCGGGCTAAATCGAAATGATGCTGTTCCAGACAGAAAATCCATATTACTATGGACTGAAAATTTCACGGCCACAGGTTCAGCGTTAAAAAGAAAACCACCTGGAAGACCTCGAAGCGTTCGAACTCCAGAAAATGTCCAAGTTGTGAGACAATCTGTTTTGAAATCACCCAAACGTTCAGCCCGTAAACATGCTTCTGCTTTGGGACTGTCTGATCGAACTGTCAGGAGAATTTTACACACTGATCTAAAGTTCCATCCATACAAAATGATAGTTGTTCAGGAACTTCATGAACATGATTGGGAAAATCGCATGGCATGCTGTGAAGATATCCTTCAAAATGTTCCTGCAAATGCTGTTCTCCTTACAAGTGACGAAGTCCACTTCCATCTATCTGGTTGCGTCAACAAGCAGAACTTTCGCTACTGGGTGGAAAACAATCCTAAAGAGCTTCATGAAAGACCTTTACACAGCGAACGAGTTACTGTGTGGTGCGCTGTTGCAAATTTTGGTGTTTGGGGCCCTCACTTTCTTGATGACGAGGAAGGCCGAACGGTATCAGTAAATTCTGATCGGTATGTGGAGATGTTACGAACATTTCTGGAGCCAAAACTCACAAACCTTGGAAATTCGGATGTGTGGTTTCAACAGGATGGAGCCACTGCTCACACTGCGAGAAAATCAACAGCTGTTTTAAGGGAGTTGTTTCCAGGACATTTGATCTCCTTACGCGGTGATGTTGGATGGCCTGCACGCTCGCCTGATCTCGCCCTATGTGATTATTTTCTCTGGGGCTACCTGAAAGCTGAGGTATATAAACATCGACCAACAACAATTGACGAATTGAAGGCTGCTATAAGCCAAACAATTGCAGAAATACCGCCGGAAATGACTCACCGGGTGATGGAAAACTTCAGAAATCGATTACAGCAGTGTATCACGAACAGAGGCCACCATTTGGAGGATATCATTTTCAAAAAACAAATGAAAACAAACTGTATATCTTTACTTTAATGATAGTAAAATATTTTTTTAAATAAAATTTGTCTTGGCCTTTTTGTCAACCAGTAAAATGTGGGAGGTATTTTTGCCGCACCCTGTACGTACGACTACCAGCTTTTGACAATAGATTATCGACATGTAAATCTCAACAACGAGGATCATCTTAAAAGGTAATACTAAGAAGTTTTAACCATTTCTTGCGTTCAATACCTACTGTCGCTGGTGGTAATGGCTTTAAAGTTTCACCACTTACGAGCATTTCCCACGTTTTTGAAAGGTTCAGGGACATCCTATTATTGCTTGCCCAATTCTCAATGTTTCTAACTTCAACAGACGCCGAATCACAAGTTGACTTCACGGGAGCACAGATAGTCATATCGTCCGCAAATTTGACCAATATGTTGTTTTTCGGATCTACAGGTTTTACATCATTGACCATTAGTGAAAATAAAAAAGGACCGAGGATGTTGTTAATATCAACATATTCCGTTTCAATCCCGTCGACCACAATCCGAATAGTGGGTATGGTAGAAAGAGCATAAGCTATAAAGGACCAAACGCCTGGAATTCCCGAGTCTCTGCATTCTTTTAACACGTGCATTTCATCTCCTACCGTACAGGCCTCCAGAGAAGACTGGGTCGAGTTTCCTATTGTTTGAAAGACCCAGAAAATGAAGCCAGCGAAATTTGACCCGTGCCGTTACTGAGGTACCAAAGTCGTTGTAAATCTTTTTGCCCAGCACTTTCAAAAATATTTCCTGATCCTCTCTATGGCAAAATGGAACGACTTCGTAGGTCGAAAGACGGCTTTATCAACAGAAACCTCATATCGACCATATAGAAGTCGCACTGTTGATCTCACTTCCGGCTTCATTTTCCGAACATGGGATGATTGATCCATTCTTCTCTGGAGATCAGTGTTCCTAGCCCCATAAATGATGTGCAATTATTGTAAAATGGTGTATCTATTTCCTGGAGCTTTAAAATAAAATACATGCCGTCCATCTGCGTGCGTTGATTACCATGCTAATAGAGCGTCTTTCAGGAACTGATAACATGAACCATTAATTTTATCGAGGCCTAAAGCATGGTCTCCATATAATTGCTAAGATTCCTGAGTTCACAGTTTCCATATGATCGCTGCGATCGCTGAGTTAATTTTTTTAAGAGATCACAGGGATTATAGGGAAACCAGGCTTTAAAGTCCCCAACGCAGGAATCTATACTCAGGCCGGAAGTGTAGGGTACAGCAGAAGATACACAAAATGTAAAATTCCAATTGCCTGTAAATGGTCTGTATATCTTAGCTTCCCTTTTCAATTTTTACGGTTTTTTGACGGAATCTTATTCATAAGTGGGCAGACTTCACAACTTTTTTTGTAAAGTTCACCGTCACCTGCACGGAATGACAGACGGTTTTCTTTGTTTTTCTTTTTTTTTTCCTTAAGTAAATATCGCTTTCTTCCTGACACTGACAAGTCGAACATCTTAGCTTGACATTAAGAGATAAATAAACTGTTGATAAAAGCGTCCAGAGAAAGTTAATGTCATCAAAATGAATACTGTCCAATTCGGCGTTTCATCGAAAGACATCTAGAAACTTCCCTGCCAGGAATCCTACGACAAAATCTACAGTTCAGATCCCGTGAAGAATTATGCAATGATCTTTCATTGGGTACACAGGTAATGTTCAACCAATCCGAGACCTGATGATTTTATCTCCAAATGTGTACACAGTACGGCAATAAATGACACCACTTAGTTCTTAAATCATTTTTTCTGACCTCAATGAACGCGGCAGCAGAAGGTTTGAAAGCAGCTTGCCAAGTGTCAGGGCTGCCTTGTGTTCCATTTCTCTTTGACTTAGTGTTCTCAACAAAGTACGCAAAGATCATGCTGTTTGGTTGACTGGTTTGTTTCATATTCGCCTCACCTATGAGCTGGTGTAAAAACATGAAGGTGCGTAAAGTTTGAAGAATTGTTAAGACTTCGAATGATATTGGCTAATATTATACTAGGCTCATATCAATAAATGCATTATTGGGTTGGTACTGTAAAATTAAGTTCTTGCTGTGATCTCGTTTTTTGGTTAAGAACGAGTTAAGAAAGTTTCAGTTAAGGAAGATATGGGTACATTTTCATTCAAAATACGGCTATTTGAAATCCCACTCCAACCTCCATGTCCAATTGCTGTGGCAGCAGTGAAAAAAGCCTCGCTTAACTGCTCAGACATAGCTTAACGCATCCACGAGAATTGTACTGAAGTTTACGGTGTGGCATTTATCCATGAAAGTGAATTTCCGCTAAAACGATGACACCTTCACCATATGGTCTTACTTTCAATATATTTCTACAATAGTTATAATGAAAAGTCAAATTAACGCTTTAATTTAGGCAGGGGTTTTTTATTTGATTTTTGTGATCTATTTTACGTCGATACGGAAGTAAAAAAGAGGCATGGACATTTTAAACGCCTGATAGACGTAAGACCAACGTTAACTGTATTCACGTTGTTAGTTTCAAAGGTTGAGTGTTGCGTAGGCAGTGCGTTGGGATGTACAAGAACTTCAATTGCGGTAAACAGTCAAGATATATGAAATGAGAAATTGTCGTTTCGAGCAAAGGCCTTTCTCGTTTTAGTGAAACGTTCGTTAAGACAAAAAGAAGCCCCGGAGGTTTATGTATTGGTTATTTACCTGATTTTATCGTGAAACTTTGTCCTTTTCAGACGCACACTTCCTTCATAAAACCCAGTCGTGAACGGCCATGTACCACATCGGCAAAGCATAAACCTTCAAATTAGTTAGCTGTGACGTCTGAATTCAAAAGATTTGTATCGACATTTTGGTTTTGACACCCAGGCGAGTACATTTTATTCTGAAGGGTTTCCTTGGCGAACTTCTGCACCGGACTAGAAAAATAGACTTCTCTTACCTGCTTTGATTTTAACAAAAGAGGAGGCTTTCCAGTGAAGATTAAGGGCATGCGTTCACTGTTGACTTATTCGCTCTTTTCAATATTCAGCGCACAACAATAGAAATAAATTTTTCATGATTTACCAATTTTGAAGAAAACTCGGATACAGGGATACAATTTGTTTATGTAACTCAATGTGAACAACGCGTCTGAATGTATCAGCTAAAGATTTGTTTTTTTCACTCTGCCAATTTAGAAGTGGGCTAAAAGATGTTTAAACTATATTGGGAGTGCCGAACTTGGGAAATGAACCGCCATTAACAGCTGTATTTTTGCACCTGTCAACCGAGTCAAATCCGCATGAATACGCACTTGAGACTTTATTTGCTTGCATTTTCTTTATTTTGTTTTGAAAACAACACTAAGGCCGTTTTTCTTGTTTATCAGTCCAGTTTTTTTTAATCGCAAATCTGTCATTAACCTTATACAGATACTTCAAAGTTTAACAACTGTAAGGAGGTAATGGTCTTCGAAAAGACACTTACAATCGACTGCAGAGTCAGTTAAGGACAGATAAAACTGTAACACCGCATGGCTAGCGTAACGATATTACGGATTTTACATATCTTATTTTGCTCTGTGTTAACGTTGACTTGCCCTGGGCTGACAAATGACGTCATACTTGGAGGAATTTTTCCAGAGCACTTCGCCAAACTTACGCCACAAAGAGCTTCGAGAATCGAGCACAGATCCCCGTGCGGAGAACTGAACCAGGGAGCCACGGTGGACAAAGTAGCGATGTATTTTGCCGTCAAGAAAATCAACAATGACGATAGCATATTGCCCGGAATATCTCTAGGATTCGACATCAAGGATAGTTGTAGTAACTTGGACCATGCCATTCAGAACACCCTCCATTATCCGTTTGTCAAAATGAAATTTCTCGACAAATCGGTGAATTGTTCACCGCAGGGACTTAAAAACGAATGCTGTTTGGAGCATGGAATTGCAACGGAGGCTCCTCTAATGGCAGTAATTGGAGGTGGATATAGCCATATAGTGAAAGCCGTAGTAAATCTTGTTGGTTTGTTCAAGGTGCCGGTTATCGGTTACAGCTCTACTAGTCCTTCTCTAAATAAAATCGACTATTTCTTAAGAACGGTACCACCTGATACGGTCACTGCCCAAGTCATGGTCGAACTTGTACAGAGATTTCACTGGAACATTGTACTTCTGCTCTACGCCAGTACGGATTTTGGACACTATGCGGCCGACTCTTTCCGGACAGCGATTCGAGAAAAGAACGCGAAGATCTGCATTGCGTTCGACGACAAATTCTCACAAGCGTCTGGAGAGCGTGAGATCGAGAGGATTGTGAATGGTATAAAGAACACAAAACAGTCACGTGTTGTAGCTTTCTTTGGAACTATCGAGGACTTCGTGTTTTTTCATGGAAAGAGTAAGCGCCATTTAAATTTCAGTGACTACATGTGGATTAGCTCCGAGATTTGGCTAAGACCAGACCTTATGCGTATATCACCGAAGCTTACGAGCTTGATATCCATTATTCCCAAGCAAAGCTTCCCATTGGATCGTTTTTACGATTACGTACGAGCTAGGAAGGATGTCAACCTGACGTGCTTGCCGAACTATGACGACTCCACTAAGCATTACCGAGATATTGAAGCAAACATGAAGATGATGGGAGTAAGCAGGGTAAGACGGAGTAAACAGAACAACTGCTCACTTTCACATTCGAAGTTTATTCCGCATGTTTTCGACGCGGTTTATTCAGCCGCCATGGCGTTGCACAACATGCTTGAATGTGAACCAGGTGTATCTTGTCAGGAAAAACTCAAGAGAAATGGAAACAGGTAATGTTCAATAATGTAATGTTCTCTAGTAATATTATCGTTGTAATGTACATGTATATTATCAGCAATGTTCTCTGGTAATATTATCGTTGCTTCGCCTTGCGGGAATAAGCTGAGTCTGAAATGAGGCACAAATGGCCGAGTGAGTGTTTGGAAAGGAGGAATTGAAATTTTCGGCACCCAGAATGCAAGAATGTCGGACACCACGTGTATCTGTTCATCACAGCCCTGTCGTGGTTTGATTTAACGAAGAGAAAACACCTGGGGTTTCCATAGAAGAAGCACGGTTGAAACTTTAGAGGAACGATAGAAGTAGATTCCTCCAATTTCCACAACTATTCTCTTTCCTCACAAAAAGTATTTCGCGACCAAATCCTTTGGTCGCGTATCTATATGATAATGAATGTTACTTCCCAGGCAACAATTTTAAATGAACATGACAAAAGCATAAGTGAGTGCCGATTCAATAAAATGAGTGAAATTAAGCGTTAATGACTTCAAGGTTGACGTTAATGATAGTGTATTTTCTGGTAATGAACAACGAAATGTGTAATACACAAACATAGAAAAGCTGACCAACATTATATTGCTAATGCAAATGGAAAAAATGTTCTACTGGAAAAATGTTCATAAAGATGAAAAAAATTGCTAAACAATTCTTCAGGAAGCGATAACACAATACTTAAACTGTCCGCACTGCAGTTTTCCGACCGCTAAAAACTAGAACTTCTATTTTTAAGATAAACCAGTCTGCCATTTATTGACTGTTAGTTATTCACTTCTGCGCTCTTATGTTACAGATCTCTCTTGGATTACCTAAAGAACTTGAACTTCACCAACCCCTTGACAAATAATACGGTTTCATTCGACAGCAACGGCAACCCAAACGCAGTACATTACACAGCCGTGAAAATCGAAGTTGGAGAAAACTGGTACAAACTTGCCCCCGTCGGACATTGGGCATGCCAACGGAACAAAACAGCCTGCGAGGGGAGACTGGTAGCAAATAACACTGGATTGATTGACTCCAATTTTTTCAAGTCGAACTGTGGCCTGCCTTGCGCTAAAGGCGAATACAAATCCGTGAAGGAGAAATTTCCCGATTGCTGCTGGGAGTGCTTGAGGTGCTCTGGAAACACATATACTAATTCCTCAAGTCAAATGAGTTGCTCCGAGTGCCAGGATGATCACTGGCCCAACTCGAATCACACGTCGTGCGCCAAGATTCTACCAGAATTCTTGCACATGAACACCGCGTCAGGCATTCTGATTGTCGTGTGGGATTCCTTGGGGATCTCATTGTGTGTTCTGGTTGGTGTGGTGTTCGTGAGGTACAGTTCATCGCATATTGTTCGTGCTTCGAGTAGCCAGCTCTCGCTACTTTTGCTTCTTGGTATCACCATGGATTTTTCACTTCTCATTTCTCTACTGACAGAACCAACACGCAAGCAATGCACCACAATCTTCTTCTTGTCACACGTGACTAGCTGTTTGCTTACAGGGACGCTCTTTCTCAAAACGAATAGAATTCATAGAATTTTCAGGAAAAGTGCAATGAAAGGTAAGGTAGTGTAGGATGACCGGGTTGGCAACCCGAGCTGACGAAGTTGTTCACCGAAAAATATTTACAATGACCATTCTGCCTTCCCGGTAAACGATTGACAAGGCTGCTTTGTCGTCGCCACTAATGTTTATTAACTACGATGACTTTTTACCAACATGTTGCCACAACAAATTTTGTATATCGCTCAAAAATGGCATGTCAGACGCAATGATTTTTCTTAGAAAATACCTCGCGTTAAAATGTCGTTTAATCAACTTTACATCATTCAGAATTGGAACTGCAACGCATTTTTTAACAGTAACACAGTGTAACATCCTTCACGCGACGTGTGTTCGAATGATTCAACACTTTAATTCATCCGATAAAATACGCATTCAGACCACTCATGTCCTCCATTGTCTGTTGCACGAGTTGAATGTAACTGTGGAATGTGGTAATGACAGATGAACGATTGTCAAGCTCTTACCTCAGAAAAACGATTTCTGAGCCCCAGACGGGGATCGAACCCGCAACGTTCTGATGACCGGTGAGATGCTCTAACCATTGAGCTACCAAGACTCAGATGGTGAGCCAAGGTGCAAGTTCCGAGGTAAGGGCTTGACGATCGTTCATCTTTCATTCATTCATTGCATTCTTACTATTCGTGAACGAGGTCTGCGGGAAAAAATCGAAGGCAAATACTTTCGAGTACGGACCGAGAAAACGAGGCCAATAAGGAATTTATTACATAGCTCTCGGTTGGTTTTCTTTGCCATTTTAAACTGGGCTTTCGTCGTTGAATGTTGCTGTTTACCTTACCTCGTAACTTGTTGGTCTTGTTTCTTATTTCCACCAGTTAAACATCCATTTGTCGTACTTTGCTACAATTAGTTTTGAGCAAAGCAATAAGTGTTTCACCACATTTTATTATCCCAAGTTTTTCATGGTAAATGCTTAATTCTCCTTGAATTATACATTAAAATCAGCTGGAAGATTTTCCCCCCAAAACTAACGGGTCCAGAATAAAAAGCGGAGTCGACCGGTCGGCCCAACATCGTAAAATCTCGGACCGTTTAACAACCAATCAGCATGCGTAATTTGAGTACCGACCGGAAAACGAGCTAAACCAAATAATAATTAGGACCAATGGAGATCACCAAGATCCTTGGCATGTAGATGCTTGGCAAGCTTTAACATTAGCACTAAATCTGATCCCTTCTAGATCCACTCTGATCCACTCTTCATACTCTTCTTGCACGATGGAGGTTAGAGCTAACAATAGCAAAATGTAAGAGCACCTTGACAGTATTCTTGCGAGAGACTGGCAACAAAGTTTCACGCAAATATTTCATCTTTTATGCATTTTAATACTTCGTGTTTATTGTCTTTGCTTTGTTCTAGCACATCCACGTTGTATGGGCAACACCTATCAGCTGTCTATCATCCTGGTTCTCGTCTTAATTGAACTTACTTTGAGCGGCTTCAAACTTTTCTTCTATCCCAAAACAGGACATGTTAGAGTTACATATGTTTACCATGAAGACAGGAAAAAGGCATTTTTATTGTGTAACTTCTTAGGAAAGTAAGCTTTAAATTTTACTTATGCGGGTCCTATGCTCTTAATCCCTAGCATAACCCTGTACCTAGCAGTTTACTCTCAGTTACTACAAGAGTATTCACTTTACTTCACTGCCCTATATTACACCACACCTCACCACGCTACATAATTATATACTGCCCTGAAACTTTCTGTATTCTTCTGTACTATGTGCTGTGTTGTGCGATGCTGTGTTGTCTTTTGCAGTAGTGTACGGTTTTGCGCTGCGTTGAAAGTCCACGCGATGCACGGTAATGAACTACGCGCAAAGTGTAGAGCACAGCACAGCACAGCACAGCACAGCACAGCACAGCACAGCACAGCACAGCACAGCACAGCACAGCACAGCACAGCACAGCACAGCACAGCACTGCACTGCACTGCACTGACCAGCACGGCATAGCACCGCAAAGTATCACAACGCACAACGTATTATTCAGTCCACCCACTTTTACTTGACTTTAAACCACTCCACATTATCATCACCTTGCAACTGTACACGGCACTGCGTTGAACTGCACCATACTGTACAAGACCTCGCTTCTCTCCAATACTCTACTTTACATTGGAGTGCGTTGCAATTCACTGTAATGTTCTGCAGTGCTTTTCACGCCAGTCAAACCAGACTCCACTTCATTCCACTACACTCCATTCCTCCACATTCCACAAATCTACACTCCACAGTCCACACACCACACCATATCACTATCCAGCTCGCCTTCACGGCATATTTTGCACAATATAGCCCTACTAGACACAGCACTCCAGCTCAATAAAATATAACTTGAGACTTTGCACTGCACTTAAACACGAAGGTAATACAAGACATTTCACTACAACGTACACAGCAATCCTTTGTAGTTCACCTCTCTACGCAATGTAAGTTACCTAACTTAAAACTCCAACCATCAATGCACTGCTCTACACGATTGCAATGTACGCATTATATCCCATCCTGCCCCCAACAATATTTCCTATAATGTTTTAATATACCATCCCACTCCATAAACTCTAATCTCAGACATCTTCCGCTCAATCTAGCTTTTTCCAGAAGGGTCTCTTTGACGTTCTTCTTTGGAGCTACGACTGTGGCATGATCTTCATCTGCACGTATCAGGCATACCTCGTGAGAAAAGTACCTGAGAACTACAACGAAGCTAGGTACATTACCTTTACCATGGTAACCGTTTCCATGACAATCGTCGTCTACATTATCATAGACTCTGGCATGGAAGGTCATAACTTGGAGCTAGTTTACTGTATCTTCCAGACTGTTAGAACAAGCATCGCGCTCGGGTGCATGTTCTTCCCGAAAGTGTACATCATACTATTCCAACCGGAGAAAAATGTCCCGCATGATCCATTTCAATCAAAGCTTGGTACATTTGTGGAGGATGAAAGGACGGACAAGGTGGAGCCCGACGAGAACGCATGTAATAGTTCCTCTTTGGACCAAAGTGTGTCCTCCGCCAATTCTAACGCCAGTTGTACTACAGCCGTTATTGGAAGATCACAGAGGAAGGTCAGCGCCCAGACAGATAACACGAACAATAGCAGGGCATCGGCTGACTCCGCCAATTGAGGTGGCAAACGTAATGAAGACGAGACGACATGATCCACACTTCATATAATAGCTTTCCCGAACAAGTTCCAACCTGAAGGACTCTCGTATGATTCATTCGACAGCGAGAGCTCTGTCTTCAAGAATTGAGTAAAGGAAGTTTACACAAGAGCTTAGCTGTATTGTACAAGGCGCTCCAGTTAATTCCTAGGCTGATTTGTAGGTTTCAGCAAGAGGTGAAAAGGATCGGTCTTATGATAAAGGAACCATTGCGACTCATCACGAATCTGGTACGCGAAAAGCCTTGGTGGAGGCAGAGTAACTGGGAGTAGTTAGCTCAAATAATCTACCTTAAGCTAAAATTTTACAAGTCCGGCGAAGGAAATGCTACTAGTTTCAATCGTTGACAAGTTGACAGCGAGTGACACAAATGCTTTTTTTGCACACACCATCAGAAGATTTATCCAACTCTTGAACCCGTTTCATCGTTTGACTGCTCACACTGAGTAGTGAGTTGGTTTTTTAAACGGAATAATGAACAAGTGTTCATTATTCATGCGAACAAAAACACATCGAAAACACTTAAATATAGCAGTATATATGTTTGAATATAGAGCGAGAGTTCATATATAATACATGTACTTTGGCACTAATAAACGTTAGTTATTCACAAATTGTAAGTACACATCGAAGTTAATCCAAAAAGACTTATAAGATGACGCCGTACGTTTAAATATCTTTACTCTGAGATGAATGTTTCACATGAAGTACATGTGGGAACTCGGTGACATCACGGATGATATGTGGTCATTCGTCAAGGTCATATCCGCAGAAAAACGATTTCAGAGCCTCAGGCGGGGATAGAACCCGTTACTTTCTGATGACCGTTGAAATGCTTGGTGTGCCTACCTCACTGGCAACTCATATGTTGAACCTACCCCTTAACTAGCCACTATTTTTCTCGGGTCAGCAATCGTTTTTCTGAGAACATGAGCTAGAGGTAGAGATTTTTTTTACAGTCAAAGAGTGAAGCTGAGAAACACCGACGGATAGACGGATAGATGGATGGAGAGGTGGATGGAGACGTGGAAGGATCAGATAGGTGGGTGAACGGATTGTTAGATGGTTGGATGATTGGTTGGGTAGGTGGGATGGATGGATGGATGACTGCATCTATCATGAAGGTCCACATTCACCGTGTCGACGCGTGGCTCATTCTAACCCGACGAAAACTGTCAAGGTTCTACACAGTGGACGCGTAACGCGACGCCTTAAACATATGCCCCGACGCTTGAAAGTTAGCTGCATTTTATTTTAATGGTATCGTCCACATTTAACGTGTTTTGCTAACGCCGCAACGGGAACACGTTCAGTGTGAACGACAACATTAAGACAATATCGTGCTATTTTTCACGCGTTACGGGGTTGAGTCACGCGCCCAATGTGTACGAGCCCTTCGGGGTCAGAACAGTTGAACTAACAGACACGATACGATGCTACCCTGGCTTAAAAGTTTTTGAAACCTACTTAAAAAGCTACTGTTCATAAACTTTTAAGCCAAAGCTGTTGCTTTCATAGACTTTTAAGCTAGAGTAGCATCATACCATGTCTGATTCTTCACTGGCTGGGTTGGGAACTCGTTGGTTCAGTTGGACTAAGTTTATCAAAGCTGTTTACTTAAACGAGACTTGAATAATTCGCCAATTAACGTCAGACGATACAAGGTAGGCGAAACCGGAAATTAAAACATCTTTCAAGTCCTTTCTTTAACTGCAATATCAAACACTACCGGCTCGTTAATAGGCTGGTATTGCAGGTTACATGACGAGGCGTTTATGTATGTTGTATGACCATCGGATGACCAGCCATAACCTGAAAAAAACAAAAAAAAAACAAAACAAAAAACGATCAACTTCGAACAATTAGTGGCAATCGACGATCCAAGCGGAAATCTGAATCTTGTTATAAATATGACAGCCCTGACAATAATTTTGAATAAAGGCATAACGAAGGCCTAGATTGAAGTATAAGAATTGATTTAACTAACGTTTCAGTTTATGATTTTAGAAATTTGAGAGCTTGGATATATATGTTAAGATAGATGAATAATCGTCAAGCTCTGTACTCAGAAAATGATTTCTGAGCCCCAGACGGGGATCGAACCCGCAACCTTCTGATGACCGGTGAGAAGGTTGCGCGTTCGATCCCCGTCTGGGGCTCAGAAATCATTTTCTGAATACAGAGCTTGAAGATCATTCATCTACCTTAACTGACGTTTCGTCGTTAAACCCGCAACATTATCTAAATAAGATCATACTCTGAAGATGCTGCGGGTTTAACGACGAATTGTCAGTTAAATAAATTCTTATACTTCAATCTATGTCTTCGTTATGCCTTTATTCAAAATTATTGTCTGGGCTGTCATATTTATAACACGATTTCGAACAATTAGTCCAATTAGTTTATGGTTCGTCGAATTTCAGTTATTTTTTGGGTGAATAACTGACGCTATCAACTCACCCTCGTGAATGTGTCCAAAGATGTGGAATCTTGGCTTGACGTGATTTTGAACGATGTGAAGTAAGTTGGCACAACCAGCCCGAGTATAACGAGGACGACAAAGATCACCACGACCTAGAAATCATCCAGCAATATGGGAAAATAACAGATGAGAAATGGCACGAGATTACACTACAGCAAGGTTTTTAACCCTGCCGGTACTAATTACCGGTATAATCCAGAGTCTACCGCTCCCAACTACTATATGACAAAATTTTTGGTTCACGAACAAATTATAGTTTTCAGGAGCGCGAACTGTCTGATTGACCAACTCAACTCAACTGGTAATGTGCTTCTTCGTTCGAGGTCTTTTTCAACACATTAATCAACGATATTATTAACAATGAAAGAGGAATAAAACAACTTCATCAGGGAGAACCTACATACTTCTAAATGGAAGGAAGGAAGCAACGAAGGAAGGAAGGAAGGAAGGAAGGAAGGAAGGAAGGAAGGAAGGAAGGAAGGAAGGAAGGAAGGAAGGAAGGAAGGAAGGAAGCAAGCAAGCAAGGAAGGAAGGAAGCAAAAAAGGAAGGAAGCAAAAAAGGAAGGAAGGAAGCAAAAAAGGAAGGAAGGAAGGAATGAAGGAAGGAAGGAAAGAAAGAAGGAACATAGAAAGGAAAGAAGGAACATAGAAAGGAAAGAAGGAACATAGAAAGGAAAGAAGGAACATAGAAAGGAAAGAAGGAACATAGAAAGGAAAGAAGGAACATAGAAAGGAAAGAAGGAACATAGAAAGGAAAGAAGAAACATAGAAAGGAAAAAAGGGAAGGGAAGGAAAGCAAGCAAGCAGGTATGCAAAGGAAAGCAAAGTTGAGATAAACAGGAAAGGTTCACTAATAAATCATTTATACCAGATACATATTTCCACCAGACGTACCCAATGGAGGGCCATGTGTGACAAGAATGTCAATACCCCTTGGAATCTTTTTCCAGACTTCATTAATTTTGTCTCCTCGTGGCTTTAAAAATGCCCAGTCAAAAAACTCAGGGGTCCTGAAAAATATTGTGCTAAGTTTGTAACAGAATGACAAAAATCTTTTATAAAATAACAATTTGAAAATGCATGTTCTGATTGATTGAAGCTTTTGTTTCTAGAACTTGAGAGGAACATGGACAAGGTTTGTGGATGCTTGTGGTTAAACATAGTATAAACAACTTATATCTAGATGAACTAGGTAAATTAGAGGAATTTCTACATTTTGATTTATACTCTTCCTTTCTGGATCTGAGGGTTGTTGAATCAATTAGGGGTGGTCTTGTTCAGACATCTAGGGATAACAGTTTAGTTATAGCTGACACAATTTTCAAGAATTAATAAACACACACCAAGTAGTCCTTATCATGGAGACCATAAATAAAACTAGATGTGCAAGGGGGTAATGGTGCCAGTATTTGTGTAGGTGCCACAATTACTTGTATCATTACAGTCAGGTGGTGGGAGAACATGTTCAGGAGCACAATCAGGAATATCAAAAGGCAGGGGTGAATGTTAGAATCAAGGCACCTTTGGGGAATGTGGCCTTGCTAAATGAGGACAAAAAGTTATCACTAATTAGGCACATATAAGATTTCCTGCAAAAAAGGCAGAGGTAATGATCCCCACAATCCCAATCTTGTTGTGCCTCTGATCTCACGAGCAATTCTTTCACCTTGAACCAGCTTGAAATTTGCCTGTCAACTAGCCCAGCATGGAAAAGGTTACTTGTAACTGACTGAGGATAAATCTAGTAACTTCACAAGTCTTTTTCTTATGATTATCTGTTGAGTGTACTGGGAAGGCAAATTAAACTGTCAGAAGTTAGGTGGATGGATGCAAGAGCAAGCCACCATGCATTTAAAAATATGTATACAGTAGTATTTTGACGTACGAGTGCATTAACTTATGAGTTTTTTGAAGTATGAGCCGTCACTCGGTCGATGTTTTGTTTTGAATTGCAAGCCAAATTCCAAGGTATGAGCCAGCAAGCCAGCTTCAGAGATGCTGCCACTAGTTGGTGCAGCGAGTGGCCCCACAGCATCCCACCTTGCATTATCCCAAGCCCTCAGTCAGTTCATGTGGTTACCTTGCCATGGAAGCATCTCTATTGTGTTGTGCTTGCAGTTCAATTAATTTCAATGGGAAAAATTGCTTTGACATAAAAGCAAATTGAGCTACAAGCTCGGTCATAGTATGAATTAAACTCGTATGTCAAGGTACTACCATATGTGAAGATTATTCAAGGGCATATTAGGTTGGACATGTCTGGGGTCCATTGGATCTTGGCAGAATCACTTTGTATCATTTCTAATCAAATAAATATGAAACAGATTTTGTGTAAAGCTAGTAAGTATGAGAAAGTATCTCCTTCTGGCTTTTCTCCTTCCTAATTACATGTAAATATACCCAAAATAATGGTACAAGAATGCACCAATTAGATCATCACAAATAAAGATTAGGGGTCCACAGAGCCCTTGGGCCCCTTCCCATGCATACCCAGCAATTATACACAATTTCTTATGATTAATTTCAAATTACATAAGCAAATTTTGTGGGTGCATATGCATCTCAAGTCTGAAAAGAGTGAGGAAGATTCTTTTTGTGGATGGCAAACTTATAATCGAAGTGATTTCTATTGTCCTGATCCCAATATATGAATTTATCAAATCTTACCATGGTGACCCATATATTTGCAGACCTAAAACCTCAACCTCAGTGTCTTCCAAGTAAATGCAGTTTTTCAAAACAGCTCTCACTTTTGCTGAAGGTACAAAACAGTTACTATGAAGCCTTTTTGAAGTGTCCTCATGAAAACCAATGTCATGATTGCCAGCTATAACAACTTTATGCGGATGACTAAGGGTCCCCAAGTAATCGTTAAAAGCCTCCACATCCTTTATTTTTCCTACATTGGTAAAATCTCCAGCGTGAATCAAGACATCGCCGTTTGGCACCCTGGACAAAGGTCCTCCATAATTCGTCAAATTGTGAGTATCCGAAATACAAACGACTCTCACGTGTCCTTCTGGTTTCCGGGAATTCTTGGAAGGCAACTCAACCTTCTTAAAAACTTGGGACGTCTGTGCAACACTCCAAGCTTTGTCGGGATCGTCAGCAAATTTCAAGTAAGATGGAAGGTTAGGGTCCCATTTACCTTCATTTTCCATTCTTGGGGGACTTAATGGGTAACAAAGCGATGCCAGACGTAAGTTTAACACTTAATCACGCTAATTCTCCTACTTTAAGTCATCTTGGTCGAAATGAAACGCGACCTCTACGTAAAACAAGCGAATGATCCCATCTGCATTGACCAAATGTAAGCCATATTGTAAACACTTTGATTGTGGCGCCCGCAGTACATGAAAAGAAATCTAGTGCGAACCCATGCGTGAAAGCGTGGACGACTAAACCGAAGGACACGGTAGTTTTCACTTTTTAAATGTACTGATTTTTTTTTAATATTCAATGGTAAATGAGGGAGTTGGTGGACAAGCAAACAGGAGATATGAAAGGCCGAGGTAAGAATACGTGAGCTGCACAGACAGCAAATTAATATGGAATAATGGTTCGAGTTTGGAATCCGTAGGGACTGTGTGTAGTTGATTTGCATATTTGAAAACCCAACTTTGTTCACAATTTTGCCAGGGGTAACAGGTAAAATGGAGTTACCCCTAGGCTCGCTGCTGCAAGCGAAGCCTGAAGTTGACAGTGGTGTTCCCAGCTCGAAAAGACGAACAGCATCAATTTTGAAAATGTGCTAAACAGATGTATATCATCTTTCTAGGGGGGAAATTGGAAAGGGATTATGGTCAGGGTTAGGATTAGGGTCAGGGTTTGAATTATGATTCAGATTAGGATTAAATAAGCCCCAAGCGACGGTTAACCTACGTCTCACCCCGTTTTAAAAACTTTTTAAGAAATGCCTACAAATATCCAAACGTCTAGGTAAGGCACTTGTTGACATTCTGAGTCTGGTCCTAAAGTAGCAAACTAAAAGGTCACGTTCCTTGCTAAAGTTACCCAGGTTGATCAGACTTCTATTATTTTACTCTGGTTAACTCCAGACGATTTCACTCGTCAAAGAGGGAGGTCTTGCTGGGAAAGAGTTAAGCCATTGAAACTCTGGTATAAATCAATAACCGCAGAATATGGCCCTCTGTTGAAGACAATCCAGGACCCGCAATTGGTTTAGTCCTGGGTTTAATTTCCATCAATTGCCAAAGTTTTCTCAAGTTGAATTTTAGGCCATATTGTTTCAGTTTGATTTTAAGAACGCTGTTATGCCGTAATTCGTTCTCATAACTTGGGAACTAAATGCCGGGTTATGAAAGCACATTTAATTCATTGCCGTGAACACACAAATCTTCAAACAAATAAACGACGTTCTAAGTTGAAGAAATTGAATATCTTTTGATCGTCTACCTCCCTGATCAAATTCAATGTGCTCGTTTCGCTGAAAGTGTTTTCTTTTAATGCAGAATTAAGACGGCTTAAGTCCATACACCTCACGGAAGACATTGTCGGTAACGTCGTCTATGGGCCCGTTTACGCCATGCGATTGTCGTATTCGAAGGTTCGTCCTGACGTATGTAATATTGTCTCAAAGGCGGAATTCCTGCTCCCGATTCGTTAACTAAAGTAGCAGTACGTCCGTAAGGTTCCAGTGAGTTAATCGGATACATCAGAACGGACGATCGCATGGGATAAATGGACCCTATCATATACTTCTGACATCTTAGAACACAGAATACCCGCTCAGCTCTAGTAAGCTGCGTTCTCGACTCTGTTAACGGAAGAAGACGAAGATGCTGAAATGGCTCCAGTCTCCCTTCATGCGTTGCTGCCTGCTTGAAAATGGAGCGCCAACTCCATCGCCATTGCTGTTTATCAAGCGAAAACCATGATCCCGAAGTTGAGCAAAGGCCTTCTCCAGTTGGCTATGTCGTAAGAAAAGCCTGTTAGTATATCTATACTGATCGGGATGAGATTCCCTTGTTTCGTTCAGATCTTTGTCAAAGACTTCTTGGCAGAGAGAGACTTTTCCGCAGACAAATATTCGGTGAATCTTGCGAAAAGGGTGTTCGACTTGGGCCGCGTTTCGCCCGACCGTTATGGCGAAGTTTGCTCTCACGTGCAGGGAAATGTGTCCGCTGGCTGGTTTCCTTTCTTTAAGTCTTCGCGTGGACGCTGCATGACTTTGAATCAATCTTTTTAGGTCGTCCATCCGATAATACTCGGCTTCTTGAAGAAGTGAGTCGGCGTTCTCGAAGTCGTCTCTGAGCTCCAGTGTTCTAGTTCGAAGGAAGTTCAAGATATGACTGAACATTTCCCCGTCCCGATCGATGAAATAGCGGCCTTTCGCATCCTTTGATATCGGTATCTGACCGGTGAACATCTTCCCGATCAGATTATTCGGAAAACGAGTGAGAGTTGTCACTGTCGTGTCGTACAATTTCCCGCCAACGTTCAGTTCGATGTGCTCTGGAAAGAGCTTCCTTGGGAGTACCAAACTCTCATGCCGTCGGGGTGTTGTCCTCGGTTCTTCGTCCACGGAGGACAAGTCGCTGTGGTTCATTTTGCAGTTTCTTTAACTGAAGAAGACGAGTTCGTAGCCCGTAGTTTTTCTCGCCGAGCACCTGCCCGAAGTAAATCAAGCTGGACAACCAACAACGTGTATAAACACCGCTTTTGTTTTTTTCATTCATTATTCACTGTTAACCTTATTTCTGTCAAGTCTGTCAATCAAGCAAACAAGTCAGGGGGAGACAAATTGCTTGGCAGCAAGCCTTGCACAGACCACAGGTCAGATATACGTGTTTCCGAATCACCATCAGGGTAACAGGAAGAGATTGATCATCCTCGCAGATTTGCGTCAAGATTTGGTGGGTATTTCTTCTGCGATGTTAATAGCTCGAAGACCGGTTGTTATGTCGGCCGAAAACAACTGCCGTAATCGCATTTTTAATATTCATTCATAATATTCATAAAGAAGGCACGCTCCATATCAGACTTGATATCAGGTCGGTTCAGAACATTATAGCGACCCTGGATGACTAATACATTAGTAATGTGTGACAACATCGGCCGACTTAGACACCGATGTTTTATTGCATTGAAAGATGCATGACCTGTTCTGTTATACATGTAGAATGGATACCAATATATGCCACAACATACTGTCAGATACGAATTTTATCGCATCGTATTTTAGAGACCGGAACAGTTCCGCGGAAGACTCCGTGAAATTTTTTTCTTGTTCCCCTGCTGCGGCCTTTTGGTTTATTGGAGCTGTATTAGTTTGATGAGTTGGTTTGAGCCTCTCCTAGTTTCCATTTTACTTCGGGTTTTACTCTGACGACTGGCCTGGAGGCGCTAATTTTTTTTTACTTTGAACTGCTACTCAACCTATTGGCTTCTTAAACGTGGTGTTATATCAGTTTGATATGACAGACCGTTAAATGTTGTTTGCAGTGGTTATGAAGCACTAACTCTTGCAAATTATACTGCAATGTGTTGGTATTTATTACGCAGTAGAACCTACATACACGATTACACGAACCTAACATAAGCGCTGCAGCTATACTAGTAAAAAACCCCGCAGACTATTGCATGCACATACAAGGGATCCTCAAGAAGTCTGTTGACAGCTAATAGTATGTGTCACGAAATTATGGAAATGCACACAAGGTAGATGGTTCGACTTAGAAATTAAAAATATGTAAATAGAATAGCGACAGTAAAGAGGGACTCCAAAAGAAGTTGGGTGGAAAAAATTGCCGTACACTATTTAACTCGTTGAGAAAATCCTAGATGTTCAACCTTAGGTAGTTAGTACTCCCCCTTACCAAGAGTTTAGGACAAAAATTAGAATTTATCAATACCATTTTGTTTCGATATGATTTTGATGAAATTTCCACGTAGAGGGCAAGCGATATTTCATGTTTATCAACAATCTGATTGTCATAACAATAAGCCAGCCAAATATTGAAAACTTACTTTGCTTTCGTGAACCACTAGTAAGCAACAATTATAGTTTTCAACGATTCGCTAGTCGTTCTGCTTAAAAAGCTTTGAACCAGCCACTAATGTCCACAATTTCTACACACGAGAATTAAGGCTTACACATGCGCTATGATGAAATAACTGTATTAGATTGTTCAACAGTGTCCCACGCAACTCGATTGACTCATACAATTTGTCCCCCTGACGTATGCACCTTGTCCGTTAACATCACAATTCCTGCTTGCTATTCGTCTGCGAATGCAGAAACATGTCCTGAAGACTCTTGAGAGCAAATCATATCCATCAGGTTAAAAAAAATCGTATACAAGAACCGTACCAAGTAGATCAACCTTAAGGCCCGTTTACACATGCGAGTTTTGATACAATTTTGGTCGCGATTTCCGTAGCGATTTTCGTCGCGCTTACTCGACAGCTTAACATCGCTTGTGTAAACTAGCGACGATTTCAGTGCGATTTCAACGCGATTTGTCGACGTGATATCGCATCTCATGCAATTATACTGCGACAAAAATCGCAGAAGAAATCGCTTCAGATAAACCGAGTTCGTGCGAAGCTCTTCATTGAAGTGGCACCGAGAAAACCTTTTCGCAGGGACTATCAATTTTTCCCTGCGCTTACTCGTGAAATCTTCCTTCCTCTCATTCGTTATGTTTTGTTATGAATAATTGCATTTTCTGTTACCTTTTAAACTTATCTCTCGACTCCTTATCTTATGTAAACATGGCAGCATATGTAAACGTTTTCAATTAAAGACATATGTCGACAAGTGCGTACCCGCAGGGAGGGCTGTGTAAGCGACGGATTCCCTCCTTTGCATTTTGAAAAACAATTTTACCCATTATAATTGTCGATAGAAAATGTCCAAGCGACCCAAGAAATCAAAAAAATACTTTGTCTCACTATTATACGAAAGGCTTCCTTTTAGAGAAGCAAAAATTTTTCTCGGTGAGTTCAGATACATTTTTGCTCCCCCCGGCCTGGATGTCTGCATCGGAAAATTTGTTTGACCGATTGACCACTTGAGAAACAGTTGCCTAGTGCCCAGGGCCTCGCTACGTACGCTGCTCAATATCTACGGATTTACCCGCTCGTCAATATTTCTCCCAAAATGTTTCCACATTTATCCACGTTCAGGACACATTTCAGGAAAACCATGTTTCCCTAACAATGTTTCCCCGTTTGCTCAAAGCCTTATAGTACTATTTACTGGTTAAAATTTCATTACAGCTGTTCCAAACACGAAACGCAACGTCTCCCTGCTGGGATTTAATGTTGGTATTAAGCTATACGTATACGCTCAAATGAGGGTACTTTATTGATGCATCTGAGAACCATTCATTTTCAAAAACATATATACTGAAGAATTATTTACTTTCGTTTCTTTGAGAGTTTTACTACGGACAGCCTATCGGCGTATCGAGCAAACAGCAGCTGCAAGTCCTGGATGAACACTTCTTTGATTGGTTTGAGTCTCTTTGAACGGTATTGTGTTTCCACATTATGTTACTGCATGAGCGTGACCTAAGAGTGGCGAAGTGTGAAGTGTTCTGAGAAACACATTTCCTTAGAGTCCGTTAATACTCTACTGGGAAACAATTTTTCCTGCATAACAGTGATCGGTTTAGGGAAGAAAAGCGTAAAAATTTTTTGTGATAATTATGATATTAAGTCAAAAACAATCTTTTTCACCTGCTTTTTAAAAATGGATCTTATATTTTACACCAGTCTTATCAGTTCCTTGCCGCTTCACTTTGCCGACCGATGCCCAATCAAAACGAATGAAAACCTTGCTGGAAAAAATTTGTTTCGTCTAGCAAGATTATGTTTACATTGATGATGCATTTTTGCTCTGATAAAATTCGACTCCACAAACAATCTACTTTTAATCATCCTGCTTGATTAAGAGAGGTGTCGTGCGCATCAATAATGATTTAGAGATATTTATCTATTCTAATGAAACGTGGTCTGGAGATCTAAATGTTGTGTTTCTCGGAAAAAAGCTTTGATGTAACAAATGCCATAAAGAAAATCGGAGATTACTGAAAACCGGAGAGCCGAGAACATTTCCTCTCTCTGCCCCATCAACAACTTGTAGCAAATGTTTGCACAATTTCCCAGAACATTTGAAAATGAATTTGGTCAACAAAACAGATGCATATCTAAAGAACTTGTTTCACAGATGAAACGAATATAGTTGTATCGCGATAACGCGAACCTTCTGGGCAAATCGGAAAAGGTTAGCGTTATCGACGGTAAAATTACAAAGAAAATGACCAGAAGGCGGAAAACAATTTCACTTCAGTTTGTGCGAGCTTCGAATTATCAAGGGTTTAAGTTACTGGAAGTCAACTACAGGAATAAATTGTTCTTATATTATTATAAAATCAGCATCAACCTTTATGGCAGCAAATGAATTGAGGCAGTCGTAACCCTTTCCCAAAATGTTGTCTCCCCTTGATAACTAAAATCGTCTGGCATTAACCAGAGCAAAATAATGAAAGACTGATTCTGCATGGAAGGAATTTGAGGTGGTTACAATAACCAATCGCTAGTTGATAAGACAAAAAAGCAAAGGATCCACGTGTCATCTGTACTAAAGACTGTGCCCCAAAGTATTCTGGTAAACTGAAGGTTTTTAGATTGACTTATCAAATTCATTAATAATTCATGAAGAAAATTCAAAAGAAATGAATATTTGATCAACATTTGTAAATGCGGATAAAGCATTGATTAATAAAACATTAATGTTTTATCAAAGTTAACAGACAGAGGTAGCTCAAAATGAGCTATTTCTGCATAAAAATTATGTGTTTTTACCTTTTCTATGAGTTCCAAACAAAGTATTCATCATATTGTCTCAGAATTTGATAAGTAAGTTGAAATATTCGCGATCGATCTTTTATGGCGATTAACAATGGCTCGCCATTGTATATCGCCATAAAGATCTCCCGCTCATATTTTAACTATTACTTAGCATTCACGGATATTCGGAGATCGGATTTCCCCGACAAACGAAGCCGAAGTGACAGGGAATTCAAGGACTTATAATTTGAATTTATTTCCCAAAAGGACGCGAAAATCTTATCATTTACGGGGGCGGATTTAGGCGGGGGCGCATCGGACGCGCGCCCCCCCTTTTTTTGACTGGTTGTCATGTGACTTTTTGCTTGGTTACAAAACACAGGCATTAAACATGTCGACCACCAAGATTGACGATTATTTTCAACGAGAATCGGAAAGCAAAGAAAAGGCGAGTAGTAAAAAATTCAGATTTAAAAAAACAGGAAACGATAGTAGCATAAACATTTTTCCACTAAAACGCCACATATTGCCATGAATTTGTGCCCACCTTTCTCAAAATTCTGGATCCACCCCTCACTTACTGCTGTTGATGCACAAGCTTTCTCAATCATTTTTTAAGACCATGAGTAGTGTACTGACGAAGAATCGTACCCTGGTCTCGTAGCTTGGAGTTGCATGGGTGACCACGTTATCACAGCAGAAGGTACACACGCAAGAACGCACACTCTGTATCTGTTCAGAAAACTGTAGCATAGACCACTGGCTCAGATTTCTGGTATGGGATTGTTATGGCATGATAGGAATTCTGTACAATTTTTAACAAAATCTTGTTGCGGAAACGTGTTGATTGTGTTAATCCCTTCCTTTTAGGTTTATGTCTTAATACATGCAAGAGAAAAGGATCGATCAATCGCAAATTGTAACCGGTGTGTTCCCCTTCTATTGAAAATTCTGTTGAGAATCTGTTGAAGAACAAGACAGTCTTCAAGAATGCCAGCCTACAAGCGATGCTTGGACTTCGTCCTTTTTCCTAAATTACAAACGTCGTAAGTACCAGTTAAAACAATCATACAATTTTACTATCTTCTCACCCAACATCGTGATTGGTTAAAGTTGGAAAATCAACACCAGAAATTCAATGCTCTGAAGTTAATAGTTTCGTGCAATAGATTTTTCTCTGTCAATTTCAACCTCACCCTTACGAATAATCTCCCATCTTTTCGCATGTGAAAACTGTATCTCGCATGTGAAACTACGACAGTTTCACATACGAAATATCTCATTGATGTGTGAGATGAAAAGGTTAATTGTTTTACATATGATGTTCTTTGCTTAATATGAGAAAATAGTTATCTCACATTTGAAATATCGTATTATTAATTAAAGGTAAAAGTAAACTTTATTTAAACAGAGTAGTAGGCTGGTACCCTTAGATGTCCTGCATATTATTTTTTTAACTATGTTACAGTAAAAATCTTTTCAAGCTGATACTTTGGCTGGCTGGTAGAGTGGCTGATTGGTTGGTTGGTTGGTTAGTTGGTAGGTTGATTGGCTGGTTGGTAGGTTGGTTGGTAGGTTGGTTGGTAGGTTGGTTGGTTGGTAGGTTGATTGGTTGGTAGGTTTGTTGGTAGGTTGGTTGGTTGGTTTGTAGGTTGGTTGGTTGGTTGGTTGGTTGATTGGTTGGTTGACAGGTGGATTGGTTGGTAGGTTGGTTGGTAGGTTGGTTGGTAGGTTGATTGGTTGGTAGGTTGATTGGTTGGTAGGTTTGTTGGTTGGTTGGTAGGTTTGTTGGTTGGTTGGTAGGTTTGTTGGTTGGTTGGTTTGTAGGTTGGTTGGTTGGTTGATTGGTTGGTTGACAGGTGGATTGGTTGGTTAGTTGGTTGGTTGGTTGGTTGGTAGGTAGTCAGGTTGGTTGGTTGGTTTTGGTTAGTTTGGTTGGTTTGGTGTGTTTGGTTTCTTGGCTGGCTGGTTGGTTTGCTGATTGGTTGGTTACTTAGTTACCTTCATCTACAGTCAGTCGTTCATATAGGTAGTGGATGGTTAGTTTAGTGGTCAGTCAGTTACTTAGCTGGTTGGTATTGGCCTGATTGGTATTTTGATGGTTGGTTAGTTGGTTGGTGGGTTGGTTAGTCACTGTTAATAATTACCTCTTTATAAACTGGAGTTGGATTCTCGAAAAGAGTCAACATTAAACGCTTCTAAAAGATTTGCGGCTACTATCTCTGGACTAAAAATCATTAACATTAAACACAAACTAAATGCAGCATATATTTTTGCCACCAAAGTCTCCTGCCTAGGATGTTTCCTTCATTGGCCTTACTAAACAAATACAATCGCAATATTTTTATGGTCTTTTCGATCCTCACCGCGTTGCCAGACTAAAGTATGAACAACTTACGAAAATGTCGTAAAGCTTTGGTCCTGTGAATTGTAATCGTAATACCTTCCTTTACTCCCGTCATTGTGAGCTCTCCGGGACATCCTCAGAAAGCCACTACCTCGTGAATTGGATCTCCCTGGAGGTCTGGGCAAACTTTTATTCGCGTTGTACTCGTCGAGGTAACTGTCCAAGTACGCCATGTCTTGTGCCATTTCGTAGTCGTTCGATTCTCGCCGGACTGGTTCGTCGTCACCGAACGCAGAGTCGACGTGGTCGTCCGTGCGTGTGGACTGGGCGGAGTCGGAATTCCTCCCGCTTTTTGTATCCAGGAGTTTATCTCCTTGAACCTCTACGACTTCGACTCTTTTTTCGTTGGAATCGTGGAAAGTTTTGTCTCCACCTTTCCGCCGCTTCTTTTCCAAACACAAGCAAGCAAGAACTGTGACGAGGATAATGACAGTGCCCGCAGCTATACCGGCCAGCACGCTTAGCATTGAGTGCTTGGGTTTATCTGCAAGGGTGAAAAAGTGTAGTCATGTTAGTAAAGGCAGACCGGCCAACAAAAAGAGAATTTAAAAATCACGTCGTTAATGTTGTCACGAGGATCGCTCGGTCACTGACACAGTTCCTAATCGCCTGATTCAAAATCAATTTTGCTCCCAAATACTCGAAAAAGTTATTCGGTATGCTTAATGGAAAGAAATCAGATGAGAGTGAAATACTGATTCCCGGTCCCTGCTCATAATTTTTAATCGCTAGTAAACTTGTGGGCCGATTACATGGGAAAATTTCAGTTCGGCATACCGGGTTGAAACATTTTACTACAGTTCTCTCAATAGCGTGAAATGGAGTTTGTATACGATAAAGAATATTTTTCGAGTACCAGAATCTTGTATATTAAGACTCTACCGGAACCAGTTGCGAAAAATACGACTCCTTGGCCTTCGGCTGGGAATCGAGCCCGCGATACTGCGAGTCTAGTGCAGTGCCCTGTCTATTAACCCACTAAGTCCGTTGCCGAGAGCTTGGCCACGGCTGTAATAGCAAATATATCTTATTTCATCGTTGGCCCAGTTTTCTTTGTCCTCTGGAGGTTGATAAATAACTTGTGAACATGCATTAAGATATTCATGAACGTTTTGACAAAAATTCCCCTTTTCTCTACGTTTGTCGGGCAGTTTTGAAACTCCTTGGTAAACTGCACCAACGGTGAAATAAACAGGTTATATACTTTGACCTCGGTGTCTAAGCGATATGTCAACACTCAGGCTTCACCCTCAGGTCAATGTATAGCTTAATAACCTCCATCTGGGCATACAACCTTTACTTCTTGTCTCAAAAATGAAAGTTAGCCTGAAGTTAGAAACAGACGAGCACGAAGCCCACGTCTTCATAATTTCAAAAATTCTTCCAAATAATAGGATTCCTTTTGAATTTAATGCTCACGTCTAGTGCACTTTAAAATTTACTAATTTTCCTCTGTCAAACTAGACCTATGGGGTTAAACCTCTCATAGGAAAATGTTTAGGGAAAACTTTCAGGTTATCACTTTAAGATTACTAAATATTTGAGGTTATCGCAGACTGACAAACCAGGATAAAAAACATCAGCAAGTAATACTTTCTAATTTTCCCATCGACTAACGGTACTTCGCCAGTAACTCACCTTTAGCGATAACCAGCAGGACAAGCAACGATTGGAAAAATCCATGATCACGTTTTTTCTTTATCATTTTCGGTTCTTTGTCCGTCTTACTAGGCTCCACGATTTCTTGAGTCGTAGTGAATACCTCTCTGACTTCAAGAGCGGTAGAAACGACTGAGGTGAGTCTTTCAGAACGTCCTATTGTGGATCTGATATGTCCACGTGGCTGAGGTGTCCCTGGGGTACTCCGGGTATGTGGAACTAAAAATAGACCGTTTGGTTAAATGCCAGGATTTATGACGTTTACGTGTGTCATAACCAGGATTGTTACTTTACGAAACAATACTGATCTTACACCAAATGTTGGTTTATTATAGATACTGTGTAAAAAATCATTACATTGACTTCCCCAGCCAGTTAAATGAAAGTGTGTTTGTTTGGGTTTCTTTTGCAAGTTCCTTTCTTCCATTTTTCCTTCGTTTCCTATCCTTTCCTTTCCCTTCCTTCCTTCCTTCCTTCCTGCCTGCCTTCCTTCCTTCCTTCTCTCCTTCTGCCCTCCTTTTCTCCTTCTCTCTCTCTTCTTCCTTCTCTGCCTTCCTTCTCTCTCCTTTAATTTCTCTCCTTCATTCTCTCCTCTCCTTCCTTCTCTCTCTCTTTCTCTCTCTCTCTTCTGTCTTCCTTCTCTTCCTTCTCTTTCTTCCTTCCTTCCTTCCTTCTCTTCTTCCTACTCTCCTAAGCTTCTCACCCTCGCACTCCTCCCTCACTCTTACACTTCACCCGTCACATCCTTCTTCTATCCTACTTTCTTTTTCCTACCATACTCACCACAGAGATAAATAACATCGACATATTTCAAAACGCGTGGACATGGGTCTTCACCCAATTCACTGCTGCTGGCCAGAACCGAACATGTACGCTTGTTATCACATTTGTCTTTGATAATCTTCTGGGCAGTTTTTGAGATGCAGTGAGTTTCATTGATAGCTTTGTTAGCGCCTGTGCAACGATATTTATTGGTACGTCCGTAATTTGCTGAAAGTATCTCCAGTATATAGTTCCTTGGACAGTCTAAATAAAGTCTTTTCCCTTGGCAGCCATGCTTATCGTGAAAGTCAGAGTTCCGGGCTAGGAAAGGAACAAAACGATACGTTGATATCGCAGTGAGAACATAATTGTAAGTAATATTTCATAAACGAGTGCGAGTGTTTGTAAAACATGAGAAGATAGTGAAAATCACGAGGTCGTAGGCCGAGTGATTTTTGTTGTTCTCGAGTGTTTGTAACTTCGGTTAAAACGCAAGACAAGAGTTTATGAAATAACTCCTCAATCTATGTATGGGCCGTTTATTATCTGATTTCTTAATTATGAATCCGGTTTACGCGACCTTTACCAGGTTTCAAAACCCATGCACAAGACCAAATATTTTCGTCTGGTTGGTTAATTATGTCATGAATTATTGAGTTTGAGAAGTATAGATAACAGCATGGTTTCGAGTGCAATTTGGAAAAAACACACACGAGTAAGTTTTTCAAAGACTATCAAAGACTATCTATCTGAGAACTTTGAAAAACTCACAAGTGCGAGTTTTTCCTAATTGCACGAGAAATCATACTATTACCAATGAATAATGTACATTAAAAAAGTCATACAGGGCCAAAAAAGAAGGCAATTCAGAGCAAATTACTGTATTACGTTTTTTCTACACTGTGTTACCTTGAAATTGCACATCTCTTAGCCAATCAGATTCAAGAATTTTTTTGATGCAAATTATTAAGCTTTTAATTGACAACATGGCGAACTGTCATGTCATGTATATGCTGACAACTATGATTATTTTTTCATGTTCCTCGTCACTTAATTACTTAAACAGAAGCATGTATTGTACGGCAAGCGGAAGAAGTCTCTAAGTAATAGATACAATATGAGCGGCCAATCTGCCAGCCGAAGGCGAGCCGTAGAAAAACCCGTACAGATCGGACGTGAATATTGTATCTTTCTTGAAATACGAATACACTTAGGTGGCCATGTGTACCGGTTATTTTGAAGTTTCAGTTAATTTTAACCCAGAAAATCGACGGGAAAAGTTAATAATTCTAATTAGTATTCTGTATTTGATTCACAGCATACTAATTAGTAGCCAAAATCTTTTGTATTTTCTTCATGAATTATTAATGAGTTTTTAATTAATTTTATAATTAGCTCCTGTAGAAACGAGGCGGAAGAGTACATAAAATGATCCCGTAATAAAAAATTTAGGACTATATCTTTCAACCGTTGGAGCTTGTAGCCACGAGCGTATACATCTGTTCTAGAGGAAGGCCGTCTCCTACCAGATGTTTCTGTACGAAAACGTTAGCTTGAAGGAAATTTGAATCCATGAAGAATTGATCGAAGGGAAGGGGAAATCTGATAGATATGCAGATTTACTCAACGAAACGTCTGAAACAACGCTGCTAGTCGCAAGACACGTCATATATATTTCTTAGGGAAACCACTTTTGATACAGGAAGACTTGTGATAAATGCAAAGGAACAAAGTTTGTACGGTGTCTTCGAACGAACTTGACCCACAATTGATGCGTTTCCTTCATTTTATCCTTTTTTGGGAAAGAGTATCGATTTTTCCTCAGTGTGTTGACTATTTGTACAGCTTTCTCCGTTTGGCCATCCGACGACGCAATATCGTCCACCACGAGGTTTCGTAGTATACTTAGATTCAGTACAATCCTCGTTCGGCATGTTGACTGTGTGTGATTTGGCTTTGATCCTCACTATAACGTCACGCGCATGAAAATGCCAACGAGAAAAATTCGCATGAAGTTTGCGCTAAGATGACATTGAAACGACTGCTTACAACTATTCCCCTAAACAAAATTTCACTTGCAATGCCTCAAAATGATCGGCAATCTAGTTATAAAAAGACAAATGACCCCAAAATTTCGATGCATAAGCACTTTAAAACTTGCCGGTTATTTAACAAATTTCGAACCCTTCGAGTCAAAAAAAAAAAACAAACCTATGCTCGCTGAAGCTTGTGACTCTTTCTACAAACCGTGGAACAATATAGCAGTCTTTGAGTAGTACTGCTTTCTGACATAAGAACTTCGCTTTACAGGAAGAAAGTGAGTCAGGAAGTCGGACGAAGTGCATCAAAAACAGAACCGTGCAAAGTATTCCAAGTGTTTGAAAAACCTATGGCGTACCCCTCTTCGGAATCCGAGTTTGGTCTATTTTTGTCGATGATAATCCAGCTATTAAAATTCGGAATCGCTAATCTGTAAAAGCGGCCTTATCTTAAATCGGTTCCGGACAGCACACTCAGTCGAAATGTGAAACCTTCTAAAAACAAGTAAGAAATGACGGAAAACTCATTTAAAAAGGTAAAGCGCTTACGATGAAATTTAAGGACGTTTTTCCTACTGGAAATCTGAATCGATGTAATTGAAGAACCGGGCGGAAATCGTATTCGAAGGATGAAAATCAAGGCCCAGCACAAAATTCGTAAGACAGGCATATTTGCGTCAAAAGGTCTATTAAGATCTAATATCATTCTCTGATGATGTTGCGTCTTAAGCAACGAAACGTTAGATCTTAATAGACCCTTTGACACAAATATGCCTGTCTTACGAATTTTTTGCTGGGCCTTGATTTTCATCCTTCGAAATCTGAATCCTTACAAAAACCAGGCGGAAATGCTGGAAAACTCATGAAAATGATAAAGCGCTAACAGTAAAATTTAACGACGTTTTTCGTATCATCAAGCGAGCTGGTTTAATGTAAAAGATATAATATGAGCAGCTGCATATGGTTTACGAGGCGAGACGTAATAAATCTTGCACAGTTCGGGCGCCAATATTGCACATTAAATATGATACGGATACATATAGATCACCATGTTTGCCGACAATTTAGGAGATACAAGCCGTCTGAGCCGTACAAATCGTGGGAGCAGTTTAAGTGAATTTGGACAATTCTGTATACGATTCTCAACTTCTAATTAAACGTCCATTTCTTTTGATTTTTCTTCGTGAAATATTAATGAGTATTATGAGTGTTTTTCCTAGTGATAATGAAACATAACAGTGTTGGAGAGAATCTTTCTTGCTGTCTAACAATCCCGAAAGTCGATCCAGCATCTCATACAATCACTTTTTTTGGCTGACAGACTGACTATAAAAATTAAGTTTCTAGCTGGGCCAACTCAATCTTAACCCTGTAATATGAAATACAAATAAAATGTATACATAACATATCTTTGTGCTGATAAATCAATTTGTCTTTCTCTCTCTTAATTAATGAGTGCATATCCTATTTATAGATCCAGCCTTTAAAATGAGTATGCTATCACAAACTGCATATTCCAATTGATTTAAACCGGAAATACCGCTCTTACCTCGATAGTTACATAGACGTTCTAAATATACAAGAATCAAATTGCGTTGACTGTTTAAAGTTCATGTGCAAGTCGGTATTAGAACAAAACGACAAAATCACATACCTTCCAATCTGTACAAAGCCAAATATATAACACAGCATAACATAACAGCACGCAAAATGCTGCACGGCCAGACATGACACGGCAGGAGACGACACGATAAATAGAACACGGTGCGAGACAACCTGAGACACACGACACGACACATCAACGCAATAAAAGAAAGGCAGGCATAACACACTTCGACTCGTGTAATGAAGATTTCGACGCACCTTGAACTTTGTGTTAAATTGTTCTCTACACCGTAACTCTTCTATTAAATCTGTTAGTATTTTTGGTCGTGCAGGTGTTATTTTTAATGATAAGAAATATTATCATTTTGGAAAAGACAAATATGTAAGAACTTTACACACTTCAATTCACCAGTTTGCGTCCATATTTCCATCTTTCGAACAGTGTGCCCTTTAAATACCTTCAATAGGACTATGCAAGCTTAAAGCAAAGTTCCTTAAGTATTTATTTACTTTATACCTTGAACTTCAGTATGGTAAGAAGAATAATAGCTTGTGAAAACATGTCTTTGGCACACCTTTATCAGAGCACATAAAACCGCTTGTTGGGTCACGTCATGTACGTGATCAATCTACCCTTACACCATACAATACCCTTGTACGACTGTTCGTTCTGACATATACGATTATTCTATATACGCCTGTTTACGTTCTAATGTATACGATTATATCATATATATGATTGCATTGTTCATTTTGAACTACATACATATCGCTAAGTTAGCAATTGACTCATAAGCAGGATTTGTGCCGTTCAATTCAATTGTATAAGCTCGGACGAAAAACCGTATACGAAATTTGTGTCTTTCAATTTAAATAGGCCTTAAAGAAGTGACCCAGACAATGTTCGTATGTCGGCAATTTCGAGATTTCAAACTGATAACTTCCCTGGGAATACAATGTCAATAAGTCCTCCTCATGATCGATAATCCTCTGTTTTATTGTTTTGAATTTTCTACAGTTTTGTTTATTAAAATGGTGCAAAGTGAAGAGTGAAGAAATTGAATGAAATTCCTCAGAATTAAGTCGAGGCTTAATAACCAAGAGAGGGGTCTAATGACGCAACTTCATGTGAATTCCAATTGACAATTAAGAGCAGACCATGTGCCATTTACTCGTAATCTTTCCGGTGAAATCATGAGATCTTTGTCCGTTTATATCTATTCTCAAACTGGCCTTGACAACTGGCGCTCGTCGCTTTCTTTAGAAGCTAGTATTCTTTCCATTTAGTTTTTGATCATCTTTCCACATGTGTTCAAAAAGGAACAGTAGTTCAAGCTGCGTTTAAAGCAACAGGCCTCATGTTCTTTCAAACAGGCTGAACGTTTCCTGCCTGTTTGACCTATACAAACCAAGAAACTCTTGAAAGGGAACATATCTCATTTAGTTTGTTACCATTCAGATTTCATTTTTCTTTCATGCAGTTTGACTCCAGTAATGGAACCGAAAATACCGAAAGTGTCGACAAATTCGACTTTGGCCTAATGCTTTATTATCAAAATCTGACTTAACATTAAAGAATGTTTAGTCTAGCTGTAGTAATAGTATACTTCTTCGCGTTCCATTGCGTAGTTGCTCGGCAAAACATGAACAGGATAGTCGAAGAAAGCAGTTAATTTCTGTTTAGCAATAGACGCCAATTTAATCCTGAGCATCAGGTATCCAACTGGAATTTCGCCAAAAGTTAAATAACTTAGTCAGTACGTCAGGTTCAGCCGCACATATTTAAAGACAAAAAGATGAAGAAAACAAGGCAAGCGAAAACAGCAACAGAGAAGGCCTTTTTTTAAAGGTCATTCTTGTTTTCTAATGTCGGAAATACGACCTCCCACCTACAAGGATCATAGAATTAGTAGACTGATTCTGCACCGAGAAGCGTCCAACCTTACGTAAATACACCAGACAATTCAGGGCTTGAAAAATTCAATCTACGTCCTAAATCACAGCTTGCTGGATTGCCCTCCTGCAGTTACTTGGGCGTTTTGGCCCCACCATGTACCACAAGGAATGATAATTGAATGCACATATTTATTTCGTAATAAAAAGCCATTGCCAGCCAACAACTTAAAGAAGTAGAACAAGAACCATACTCTGAGGAATACCATCTTGTAAACTCAATATTTTGAGCTATCAGACAAGACGAAACCAATCACGGTGATATTTCGAGTTTATTTCAAAGTCATTGTCTGTAACGCATTAGGTTTGACAATGACTTTGAAATAAAGTCGAAATATCACTGTGATTTACTTCGTCTTGTCTGATAGCTCATATATTGAGTTTACAAGATGGTATTCATCAGAGTGCGTTTCCTACTTTAGTCCGTAATACTTCTTTCATTTTCGCACAGCTCTTCACATCAATTCGCGCTGTCTGTTTTATTTATCCATCGCCTGTCCTAAATTATGTTTTGTTGGTAATTCAATGATATTGGCCTTCATGAAAAGCAACTTGTAAATTGATTTAAATTGATTGAATGCCGAAGGTTAATGTCGCTCCGTCGGCTGTGCTCTCTCTTTCAATTCCCACTTGAATACACACAGCCCGATAAATCCTCAAATTGTTCCTAACAAAAGCCACTAAATACAGACAAGTGAAATCCTATTAAAAAGTTCCTTATTTTATAGGTAAATTACGCCTTCTATCCTATTCTTGTTGCTAAATTACACCGCCTGTGCGATTCTTTTCAACACATCATTCACGATTCATTCAGCTCCTTTCACGCCTTTATTTAAAGGTTATTGCAGAATACAAAATATTTATTCGCTGCTGTTTCACCTTCAACGCGATCATGCAAAGTGACAGTGTTAAGACGTCGAAAATAACATCACGCATGGATTCTCCTGTAGGGTCGTCTCACCAACGCACGAGGGACCTCATGAACTGCGATTTTTCAAGTGAAAGCTTGCTTATGTATTGTTTTTTTTTATCAGGTTAACAAATACACCAATTCCCCAAAGCCATGTGCTTCAGGAGTATGTCTGAGGGGGCAAAATAGCCGACAAAACTAAGGCGATATTGAGCTCTTGCGAACCTGGTCAAGATTCGTGAAGGATCTTACTGCCATAAATATTCTTTTCATTTATTTCTTTACCTATTCTTGAGCACATCCTCTTGACCATAAGCTCAAACCCCAGTCCTTCTAAGTCATGGAAAGTAGAAATGTTTGAAAGGAAGTTCAGTCAATGCGAGTGATGAAATATAACCATTTATGCCTTAAGGTCCGGGGGCGAATCATACTGCGTTTTTCCTTGACGCTTGAAGAAAAGCGGTTATGGATGTAAGAATAGCAGTGGCGACTTTGGTACCCGTCCTTTACGACGACCTTTTGATTTTGACCTGGATATCATCATCAAAAGTGTCCTCAAATAATTGTTAATACAGGCAGAGCATGGGTTTTTCAAAGATTAGAAGCCCATTTACGCCAGTAAAACTGAAACATTGCCACTCCACAAGCTCTATGGAAAGGGTTCCTGTGGTTTTTGCCATCTGTGTGATAGATCCGAAGGCACGTAGAAGACACTGTACAGTAATCACAAACAGCTAAAGTATTGCGCTTTATTGAAGCAAGGAATGTCCGTTTACCGTTCGCGTACAGACTGAACTCTTTTCTAATTTTAACCACAAGGGTTCATGGCTTTTTCCGTAGTGGAAATGGGTTTCTTGGCGCGCGCGCGTTAGCCTGTATATAATGAAAATCTTTTATGGATTTAGTACCAGTAAATCGGCATAAGAAAATAGCAATATTTTCACAAGAAACTTATTCAAGGAAACAGGCTGGTACAATTCGGAAAGGTTGTACAGCAGTCATAAGTCGTCGTTCTAGATATACGTGTCAAGATGAGCGCACTGTACGAATCATTGTACGAAATACGGAGGAAAAATAAGATTCGAGATGAAGAAGTAAAGTTGGGGGAGTCCGAGACTAGTCAAGGAATGGTGAGCGAGGTGATCCTGGCATTGGCCGCACTACTAGCATACTTATTTTATTACCATTCTCTGTTGACAACCGACGAACAAGTAGTTTCTTACCATTAGTTGGTGACACCATCGTCAGGAAATGAAAAAAGATGAAGGCTGGAACCACGCGCATTTTTTTCTCGTCTCTGTTACTCAGGAAACTTGACTTTTTACAGCGAGAACTCTTCCCTGACGCGATTACTGCTCGTGTACCGCACTCACTTGATCTGGAAAGCTGATACCTCGGTACTGTCGACGTTAATTAAATCAAATCTGACAGGATTTTGGAAGAAGGGAGGTGCTAAACGATAAACACGCGCACTAACCGCGCTCATATATCATTGCTGTTTGTCTTTTCCTCCGGAACTGTCAAATATCCTCAAAGAATTCAAACCTTAGTACATAGATGTAAGAAGCGGGGTGGGGGCGTGGGGGAACGTGCCTCTCTCCCAATAATGTGGACAGACTCCACATGAAGAACGGCGAGCCTCCATTGATGTGTAAAACGTACTTGGAAGTGAGAAGTTTAATTTTTATGTTAAGTACAAGGGCAGGCAGTACAGGAATCCATCCCGCTACTGTTCATATCGTCGTCTTGTTTGATTGCGACTAGAATTCTCATGTTAGTCTCCAAGCTATGGTACGTTCAACTTATTCTAAAAAAAAAATCAGTGCAATGTGTTTCAGTACAGACCAGTGCAATAGAGCGGACTAGAGTATCGGACACGACACGACAGGACAATATAATATACTATCCTGGTCTGCAGTCCAGTGCAGTGTTCGAAGCTGTACTAAACCGCATCCCACCAATCCGCGCCCCATTGCACCTCATTACAATACACTACAACGCACTATATCACACTATCCTACACTCCGCCACCCCACAATACACTGCACCGCACTACATCACACCGAACCACTTCACACCACATCACACCAAACTCCACTACACCACAATACACTGTACCGCAATACATCACACCGCACCACATCACACTACACTTCTCTACACCACTTCGGTCGCTGGTGTCCCTCTTGACATGGGTTGTACCCCCCCCATTGATTAGTTGGTTTCTATTCCTCTGGAGTATAACACATCCTCAGAGTCAGAACTGTGGTGTCAACTTTTTACGTATCTAAGGAGGGAAAATGTAAAAGAGAAGCGATGAACATTAATAAAATTAAGGTAAAAAAGAGTTCTGCGCAGTAAAGTGGTATTCGTTACCTCAAAGGTGTTTGATCCGTGAATGGTTGAAAATTGTTCGAACGCGCTTCACGATAACAGATCAATCTTACGTCTTACGTGGTGTAGTCGCTCTGTTCACCAATTGTTACCGTTCGCGTAATGGTGCTTATTCCGGCTAACATATACATTTACTTTGAGTTCCCCAAACAAGGTAACACCGCTTAATATTTAAATGCGAATGATTATCGGGGAAGGAAGCGCATTTCGAGTACGCAGATGGGAGCGAAATCAATGTATAAGTAACCTAGGTGTTAACGGTTAAAAGAGCTAGAAACTCAATCTCGAGACCCTTGCCAACGTAAATACAATTTACATTGGTTAGCTCTAGGCAATTCTTATTGTAAAACGTTTCGACTAACTCTCTGTCATCTTTCGGAAGAAAAATCGTGTTCGTCAAAAAGTTTTGAACACTCAGTGGATCCGCAGTGCAGAGTGCAGATTGCCTGGAATCATTAACTTTGCAGTTATGTTGTGCCATTTGGAATGAGAATTCATCCTATCCAGCAAAAAGATGTACTGGAACTTTATTAAAATTGGGATGAGATCAGAACTTTGCGACACTTCCTTCTGGGAAAAATTTTCCGACTTGGTTTTTATGCGCTTTTATTGGTTTTATCAAATGAGCAGTCTGTAAGCCTGTCAGTTTCTTTGAACCTTCTCAGTGACAAACCGTCCTCACGATGCAGGGATTTGGTCAGAAGGCCAAACCTTGCTTTATCCATCCAGACGCGCTTTTGGTGGTATTTTAGCCGTCGCAAAAATATTCTAGTAGATTTGAACAGATAAGAACTTTCGTTAAGTTATGCATTTGAGCAGATAACTCAAGTGGCCCTATGCAAGATGACAAACATGAACTTTATATCGTTGAAAGAAACCAGGAAAAATTGGCACTGGGATGATTTTGTGGAGTACACACATTGCCATCATGCAAGCTAAAAACGCTAAGTAAATAACAAAGGAACAATAAGATCCAATGAAACAGCGAATACGAACATTACGAAGATCACGTCCACACTTATCTGTTTTCAAATCTGTTCGTTTTCTATTTTAACTGAAAATGCGTCAAAATGTTTGGGTCTACTTGAGCATTCTATCGTGTACATATTTATCTGTGTATCAAATTACTGCGGAAACCCAAATAGCAATGATCTCCAACCAAAATAAAATGATCTTATACTGGAGAACTGGGTCCAACACCGCCCTTCATAATAGCCGTTTTCATCCGTCTACATGACAACACTTCGTTTTCAAATGTCTCCATTTTCCCAGGCGTTTTCGTAAGTCTCCGTTTTCAGTAAAAACGACTCCACCCTCTAATCGTTCACGTGTGGACGGAAACTAGGCCAACATTCATAACAAAGTGTGTGTTTTTTTAAGAAAACGCATAAGTAAGGACGCGGCCGAATGGAAGAGAGATTGGAAGAAGTGCTAGAGATTGTAAGAGACAAGAAGTGGTAAGGTCTCAAGGGAAACGTATTAGCAAAAAGCTGGCTAGTTCGAACAAGACTTACCCTAGATAAACCCGTTTGGGACGACAACTTCTCGCCTAATGTAAGTCAACATAACCCTGATGGAAAGCTAGTAAAATCGAGATAGTTTACAGAACAAGCAATGGAGATTTTCCGCCTGAAGAGAAGTTTCGTTCCGAAAGAGTAACGTGAAAAGTTAGAGGAGATGAACCCATATTGATCAAACTGCATCTGTGTGTGATTTCAAAAAAATTAATTATCATCTTATCTCGAAATTTTTCCATAATTGACTTCCGCTGTAGCTGGACAGCATAAACAGCGATTAAGGTGATTAGGGCAACCTGATGTTGACTGCAATTGGTCTTAATTAAATTTTCTGATACTAGGTTACTTTGATATCTTAAGGTGTGACATACCTCAGTAATTATGCGGAAAGCATCAGTTCAGCTTAATTCCATAAAATTGCCATATAACTATTTAATACGGTTTACTCCTATTTAGCATACCAAGACAGTACTAGTTTTAGAACAAAAGAGATTAGATACGTTGCCTGTTTTAAGCTGTTCAGATTCGGCCACGCACCTTATCATTTAACGGACGTTTATACACGCATATACCTGGAATCCATTTCCTGTTTTTCGAGATATCAATAAATATGTTTAGCTCAGGGGAAAATAGCAGGACCGCCAATTTGGATCAGTCATATGAACCAAAGATCTTCCGGATATGGAAAACTATTTACTCAAAATGCAGTTATAGAACGCATGCACTTGACGTCATAGCCGCCATGTTTCTTTTGTTAGGTACACTAACATGGCCGCCATGCCTCTAGTCATACCAAGTCATTCCAGTCTCTGGAGGCTCAGTGTATATGTTGTATTCCTCAGGCGAGATGTTTTCGCACATACAACGTACGGGCTGAATAGAATTTCCACCCATATGGAATTTTTTTACATTTTTAAAAAAATCTGTGCAGAATTCATTTATTAAAGAAACAAGAAACTGAGATGTCCACCTTTGTAGAAATGAATATATTCGTGTGTCTGTATAGTTTACAGCCCCCTCGTCGGGGAGCCTTAGCCACACTGTCTGGGAAAGATTAACAATTCGTCTGGGATTTTTCACTGATGATAAAGCTTAGTCGACACGAGCACATTTTCTGTGGCAAGTTTGTGGCAAGAAAATGAGTCAGAATTTTATGTGACAAATGCATTTGCCGAAAAACTGGCGTGTCAGTTTTTGTGGCAAGGAAAAAATGTCTTATGCAAAAGTTTGTGCGTGTGCACGACCCGTCGCCGAAAATTTGCCACATACTCGGGGGTTGGCAGTGGGTGTTTCGGTTTAGTCTCCGCTGTCCATAGTCATTTCTGGCGCACAGGCAAATGAGTTTTCAACGCAGCATTTGCTGTCTTCATACGCGAGCAAATATCTTTGTCACAGAAAACTTGCCACAGAAAATTTGCTCAGGTGGACTAGGCTTAACACATTTATATATTGTACAAACTAAGACTATTTGTCATTGATTTTGCCAAGAAAGATAATAGACTCTTCTCTTTATGTCAAATCTAAATGTAAACTGTTTCTAGTCGGTTGTTGCGATTATTCTTGCGAAAACTAACATAAAGTTTTCGAACTTCAAATAAGGAAATTATTAAAGGGGGGCGTTCCTGGCCCCTCTGGTTTAGCCCCCCAGTCGTGGACGTTAGCCCCTGTATTCGGGAAAATCCTGACGCCACCCCTGTCGTGTGCATCACTACATTACGTCATATACTGACCAGCGTGAGGGGAGGGACCGCGTTATGACAGACAACGCGCAGTTTACAAGACCAGCTGTAATATCTGTCAAGCCGCTGATGTGTCTGAGAGTGGCAGTAGCAGTAGCAGTGGCAGAAATATGACTGACTGACTAACTGAATTCAAAAAAGCAACAAAGAACGAGTACATAAAGAATCACTTTGAAGAACATCATCGATAAGGCTGAAGAATGCCATCAGTGAAATTGACTGAGACCCCACTAAATGCATCCGTGCCAGCTCTGTAGCATCCACTACAAACCGCGACATGCTCTTGAAAGTTGGAGACCTCAGAACAAGAGCCACTTAACCGATAACAGCAATTATCGGTGCCTAATAGAAGATTTGTTCACGACTTGAAACATGGTCGAGGATAATAGACTTCAAATGACTTCTCAACTACAGGAGGAGTATGGGGTTTCGATACCCCTTCCATTTTGAGTGAAGTCTTATATGTGCCCTATTAGTAACAGCTTTTTGCCCTCATTTCCTAAAACCACGAAAATATTATTCGCTCGAAGTGATCAAAGTCACAAACGGTGGCCGGATACCACCATCCGACCCCCGACCTTTGAAATTCCTGGTTGCACCCCGGACTGGCTAACCTTGAAGAACTCATGGAGGTGGGCGTATGCGCCCATCACACCTTCCAGGGTACATACTTCGAATTGGAGAACAAACGTGGTGTTGGAGAAAGCCTATTGGTGTTGATCGTTAGAGACTAGTTAACAGTGATGAAGCTATAAAATTTGTGGCACCAAAGAGACAGATCACGAGACGTCATGTCCAACTATGGCTCTAGGCACTCCGGGGACATGCTTTCCCAGAAAATTTTGGAACTCTTGGATCTTTGAAGGGAATTCTTGACTATCAAACAGAGGAGCAGGAGGAAAGACAGGCCACTTCAACTTACACGTGTAGCCTTAACCCTTTAACGCCCAATGTCTGATATACCAAACACCTAAGACAAAAACGGGCACAACTAGGAATTTCGGAGGGCAGGGGTTGGATGATAGTGTCAAGACATCGTCGAGGGGACTTTGATCATTTCTAGTGATGTAGATCAACTTGGGTGTAGGAAATGAGAGCAAAAAGCTCTCAATAACAGGGCATATGATCTCCCAGAAATATGGTAGTGGTGATGATGCCTCCCAACCCCACCTCTTGTTGCGCCCCTATTGAAAGAACAAATGAGATAACAAAGCAAAAACAGAGAGAGAACAAAAAAACAAAAAAGTTCAGCTATTTTTAGAGTTCACTTTGTTCTTTTGAATTCTTGTCAAAGACGATAATAGCTCCACACAAAGAGTAAAACTAAGCTGAACATTGTTCGAATGAAGGAAATTGAGGCTAAACGTGAATAATGACGCGTTGTGATGCTTCTCTAAGAGATCCAGAGTGCCCACCGGAAATTTTACAGTACATGAATGAGGCAGATACTGTGATGTCTTCTGTAATTATCATGGCACTGGAAGAAAATGTATTGACCCTAATGTCTCAGAAACTCCTTAGAAGTACATAAGGAAAGAACTTAAAAATAAGTTGAATTGTGTTTTTCAGGATATTCAGCTTGTTCTTGTCTGTTGTTTTGTAACATGGTTTATGAATTATTGATTTGCCAAACAGTCGCTTTCAATTGTTTGTCTAAATTCAAACTTGTTTTAAAACGCTTTATCAGGTTCTGTTGTCATCAGCTTTGAATCGAAGACCTGAGCTGTGTGACACGAGAACTCCTCTGATTGGCTGATTGACTAGACCCAGACCTTAAGTAACCACGTTTTTCTTCCATATTCATTCATTTGTTTTTAATTCAGTTCCAGTGACTTTTCCCTGATGTACTTCAATAACTTTTTATCTCGGATTCTTTTCTCTGGGAATTGAAATGTCAGAAATTCGACGGCGTAGAAAAAAGGGAAAGAGTGACCAGGCTAAAGTGAATGAGGGAAATCAAAACGTCGACAGTAGTCTGGCCGTGGAGGAAAATAATGAGAATGACATTGTAAGGCATCGTAAATGGCTTTACCTTAGTATTGTAGTAGGGTCGTTTACTGCTTTGTTCGTGGGTGTCCAATACGCAGGATATATGAAGCAACTGCACGAAAACGATATGTGGTTTTCAAACATTAAGGTAAGATTATTCTCTTAAAAGCACATCGTTTTGTAGTGGTCAGTTCGTGAGGTGTTTTAGTTCTGGGCTATGTAAATAACTTGGTAAATCCTCAGATAAATATGCAAGGAATTGAGTTTATAACGCGTCTCGATGAACCACGGAATATCTAGCTTTGAATAAATTTCAAGGATTATGATCAAATTAGTCTAGACTTCAGCCCATCTTCAACCATTGTGTAGGCTTTAAAAATCTAAATATGATGTTTATATAGTGTAGGTGTAACTATCCGTGGTAGATTTGGCGTTTAGGGCTGAATCAGCGAAAAATTATTTTAAACTCCAATCAAAGATATTTTTCTTCAAGTGCAAAACACTGTCAATGCAAACATGGTTGATGCCCTTACCTGTATTTAGAAACAGATCTAAGGGGACTGGGGACAGAATGCAGCATACCTAGGAAGACCCGATTATGGACCAGTTTCATAAGTACTCACAGTGTGTTATACTATGTGCATAGCCTCAATCTTCATCCCTCTGAATTCTGTTTGGTTTTATTGTTTGTTTTAATTGAAAAGAATTCAAGGCAATGCATGTAAAATAATGCATTGCAGTATTTGTACAGTAGATCTTTGGACCAGCAAACTGCACACTTTGCTCAACAGAATGCATCCCCCTGGCTTGAAAAATGGTCATCCTCATACTCTACCTCATTTGTTTGCTCTTGTGTGCTGCCTTTGTTGCCAGTGTCTGATGAACTTATAAAAAGTTAGCCATATATTGTGCTATTTTTGGGGGAAGTTATTTGTGATTTCTAGGTAAAAGATGAGCCTGGAATCAAGTGATCACCATAAGATTTATATCCTGTCCTTTCCCTTTTAACTCTATGGAAATTAAGATTTGGTGTTGCAGCATAATCTCTATTTTTAGCTAAAATGTATTATTATTGCAACATTAACATTCATTTCCATCGCCCTCTAGCAATTAGAAAGGGAAATCTCATTTCGAACAGAGTCTGGATTGTATTTCTCATATTATAAGCAGCTTGTATTAGCTCCCACCATTTCTGAAGGTAATGTGATTGATATAATAGTATGAAATAAAATACCACTGAAATGTCCACCCAAGGAAATGTCCCATGTTCTACCTGCAAAGCTGTTTAAATAGACAGTAGTTGATGCTACATACATTGTTTTAAATGGCTTAATAGAATCAGCCAGGGGAATTATGTGGGGTGAAAAAGTTGATGTGATATGCATTGCAGTGAGCTTAAAAACTTGATTTATATACTGTTTCAATTCTGTGCTAATGGTTTTGTCAAAACTGGTAGTCAGGTAGGACAAAATGATTCCAGAGACTAATGTTGTTAAATATGTTTTTAATAGCCAGAAAACATGTAGCAGGGGAATATATAAGAATGGTGTTACTGGAGTCTGGTTTTCTGTATAAGGATACAAATTGCATGTTTCTGACTCAAAAGTTTTAAAATTATAATTAATATACTGAACATCAAAAACATCAAAGAGCTAGCCCTATTTGAAAACAAATGATTTGTCATGGTCCCATTATCCCTTCTTCTGGCTATAGTATCAGTATAGCTTGAGAAGGATCGAAGCATTAGCTTTTGGTGATTGTTTTTGAGTTCTTAATGGTTCATGGATTCTATTTCTGATTTCAGACTTTCATGAACTGCTTTACAAACCCATACTGTATATAGATCTTATAAATCCTCAATGCCCTTTAAGTTATAGGTTTCCACAATGTAAAGGGAATTATATAATCATCATTACATACCTACTGTAGGTTGTCAGGTTGACATTGATTATTATGATTGATGATAACATTATAGAGCCCCAGAAAAGTTTGTAAAATTACAAAGATAGCTTTTGATTCAAAAAGAATGGTCAACTCTTCACTTATTTAAGATCTTATTGTCCTTATGTTTTTATTTCTTCAGGTATCTACAGCTTAATGTATGACAACAAAACAGAACATTTGAGAACAATAAATATTCTTGAAAGGTTTAATATTTATCAAGAAGTCTTCCTTGGAATATTATACAGATTGTTGCCAATGAAGGTAAAGCTATTCATGTAGATACAAATAGGTCAACAGGGAGATGGATAGGCAGATGGATAGGCAGATGAATAGGCAAATGAATGGATGGGTGGGGAAATAAATGGTTGTATGGATGGATGGATGGAGAAATGGAGGGATAATGGAATGGACAGGTGAATAGGTAGATTTATAAATGGACAGATGGATGGGTGGATGGATAGATGAACATACAGACAGATAGAGAGGTGGATGGATGGATGAATAGATGGACATCTGGGTAGGAAGAAGGTGGGACAGACTAATCGATAGATACACAGATAAGCAGATGGGTGGAAGGATGATATAACAAAAGGATAGATATACAGACAGACAGATGGACTAAAAGATGAATGGTTGGATATATGGTGGGTGAACATGTGTTATATGGGTGTCATTGAAAGAAGGGCTTGTAGGAATACAGTATAATGAGTGCGGTTTAATGTTTGAGAAACATGAGAGCTTGGATATATTAAGGTAGATGAACGATCTTCAAGCTCGATACTCAGAAAATGATTTCTGAGCCCCAGATGGGGATTGAACCTGCAACCTTCTGATGACTGGTAAGACACTCTAACCATTGAGCTACCAAGACTCAGATGGTGAGCTAGGGTGCAAGTTTGATAAATATGGTTCAATAAATAGGGTGCAAGTTTGATATCAAACATTAAGCCACATCAATCATTAATATATAGTGGCTTCCACTTAGGTCGCACCGCACATATATATGGAACTTACACCCTAGCTCGCCATCTGAGTCTTGGTAGCTCAATGGTTAGAGCGTCTAACCAGTCATCAGAAGGTTGTGGGTTCAATCCCTTTCTGGGGCTCAGAAATCATTTTCTGAGTATTGAGCTTGAAGATCGTTCATCTACCTTAGTATAATGAGTGGTGACAATGGGGTTAGAGACTGCAGAGCAATGAAAGTTTACCATCTACTTTATATTCATTTGACTTTAGGACTCAATTGAATATGTGTATTTCTATATCAATACAATATTTGGACTTCATGGGCTGTACATGGTGTCACTCTTTTTTGCATCTTGGTCACTCAGTGGATCCTGGCTGGCTGGTTTATTGGCCACTTTCTTCTTCATCTTCAATAAGTACTTTAATTCCATTTCATGTTTGTGTTCTTCAGAGGGAGGGAAGTTGGGAAAGAAAGGGAAGAGATGCAGATGGAAAGAGGCAGGGAAGGAGGGAGAGGGTACTAGTGGGCTGGTGGAGGAGGTTGATAAAGGCTTGTGGGAAAGAATGGAGTGTGGGAATAAAGAGAGAGAGGAAGAGAGGACAGAAAACTAGAAAATGGAGGAAAGAGAACAAGAGAAATTATAGGTTTGTGGACATCAGTGAGGGTTGTTATTAGCATAATAGGGTCAGTGGTACAATTATCAATGGCTGGTTCCCCTTATTATGTCAGCTAAATACAACTACTAGACCACAATGCAGTTTTTTCATCTTCCTGCAAACATGGAATTCCCAACATGAATGCAAAGACAATTGCTCCAATTAATATTACATACAAGATTTGGAAAGGCATTCTGGTAGTTGTATTCAGCAGACGTATAAGGGGAGCTGGCCATTAGCTGAAGAGTTAAATATTAGTTGAATGGTTTGTAGAACAATCCTGTAACATGCTTTTTGCAGGGTTTCTGGTTGTTATAACTATATATTACTCCTTTCAGAGTGGATACTACAAGATTGTCTTTTACCATTCCTCTTCGAGAAAGTTTTGGCTTTCCCTTCTTGTACACCCAGATTGCATTTGTCACAGCTTACTTCAAACCAAATCTTTCCTCAAAACTTCAGGTAAATTAGCAAACTAGAAAGAAAGAAGAGAGGGATACGAACAGGAAGGGTGAAGGTCCGAGAGTTGTGACACTAATAATGACAATAATAGTAATGATGATATGATTACGATGATGATAATTAAAACAATAACGATATTGATCACGGTCATACAAAGTCTCCACCAGATAGATGGTAACACGTTAAAAACTTTGAAAACATGATTGAAATTAAACCTAAATTTTACTTGGTCCCAAGCGATTACCAGCACAAATGTTAGTTTTCCTACCACGTGACCTTACTAAAATCGCGTTGCTTGGCCATTTTAAGGTTGTATAATTCCCTCGTGAGTTCAGCTCAGGAGGGAACTCATCCGCCCATCCCCCATCTGGCGGAAACCTGGCGGTGGCGATGGCGATGGGAATTGTTTATTCGAGACGAGACCAAGATTTCCAAAAGTAGGGTGAAACCCAAACAAAAGTTTTTGGCTTCACTGACTGGGAGGCAACGGACTGACTTCGGGAAGGTTCTTTGATTTTAGAGCATCGAACGCACCAAAAGTGCATTTCCTTGCCGACATATTGCAAAAAATAAAAACACGATTTTCTTGAAAAAGTCTACACATTGAAAAGCCACAGTATATACATCGTCCCACCAATGAGGGACAGCTCAACATTAATTCAGGTATGGCCGGTGATACTGTAGGAGCTTTTTATTTTACATAGCATGATTAATTTATTTTGTCTTCTCGTCATGTTTTACTTTTTGAAAATCCAATTTTCCTTTTTATTTTTACAGACAATCTGCTTAGTCCTCATATCTCTGTGCACATTTCTCTTCGTCCTGGTTTGGCAATTCGCCCAGTTTATCCTCCTCCTTCAAGGAATGGCTTTCTTTGGCGTTTATTCCTTGGACTTCGTTCCGAGTCACAAGGTACACCGCCAACCAAATGCAACCTTACGAAATATAGTTAGTCTCTAACGCGACCGATTATGGTTGTGTTTCTGTACGTGAATTCCTCACCAAAGCTTATAAAATGGAACGTATTGATTACTTACCTGAATGCGCGAGTTTTTTTGATTATTGGCTCGTATTTTTGATTAACGTAAAGTGTCTTATTTATCCTGGATAACCCTATCTGCTAGCTTAGGTGTTCTCCCTGGAGGTCCAATAAGAGCCACCCCTCACGGGTCCTGTGTTAATACAGGAGGAAACCGGAGTACCGGAGAAAACCTGCGGTACTTGGTAGAGTCAAACTGGACAATACTCTTCTCACATGTGACCAAGGTAACTTTCATCAGATAACTACACGGAGGCGGAATCGAACTCCGGTCACAGTGGTGACAGACACTTGCACTACCACTGTGCGACCAGCACCCCATTTTGTAGCATTAGGACTGACTTTTGTAATTTTGTAATAACTGTATCAGACTGTTCAAACCTGCTGCCCAGTGCACTTATTAAATCATTCATGTGTCAGGCTTGACGCTACGAAACGCAAAAGAATGTCGCGTCTCAGTTACTTTTGTAGATCAGTGAAACATTTTGTGGGGATTTAAGTTTGACGTAAGTTCACATATCGTCAATTATTAGTGTACGAGCTCGTGCATGCGCATCATTAATGCCAGATATTCATGAACCAAAAAGGTATACATGGATATTGGGCGGTTATCCAAGAAAAATATACGTTTGGCCTATATTAATGTTCAATGTGTAGTCAAGGAATTTTTGTTTTATTTTGTTGTCTGTTCTACAGGTTCGCAACTTGTTCATCACTATCAGTGGTTCTTTGTTGGCTGTTTGTGTCCTTCAGTTCATGAACGACATGATAATCAGGTCCCTCGCGTTGAGCTTCTCTGTTGCTTCGTTGGTCGTAATAGCAGCCCAGGTATTGTTCCTGTTGTTTGGATTAAAGATCTGCCGGTCGCTATTGGGATATACCCGGTGGACTGAAGAATATTTTGACCGGGAATACTTAAAAAACTGCGTAGTAGGAGGGAACTTATTCCTTGTTAAAAGTAGAAGCCTTTGCACGGTACTCAAAGCCGGTGTCCAGATAGTACTGTGGACCACTTGAACCTCTGGTGAGCAGCCAACAATTTGAACCTTCGACTTTAGAGTCGGTACTACCGTATCACCAGGACCCTTAGCCGAGTAAGTCGACTCTGGAACCAAGACAAAAAAGCTACGTACCCATACGTCCTCTTGCCCGAGCACTGTGGCATGGTATCTAGTTTGAACAGGGTCTTGTTTAGGCAGTAAGAATAGTACACGACATCAATTATGGTATCTGTAGAAACTTTTTTACCGGGAACTTGAAACACTCCTCTCTAACATTCTTGTTTATTTTATTTATTATTATTATTATTTTTGATTTAAAGAGAGAAACTAGCTCCCGAGGAATAATATCATGTTTACTTCGTCTGCTGGCCAGCGTATCCATCGTGTTGTTACTGACGTTTGTTTTTAACGCGCTGTCAAAGGTATGATCTGATGTGTAATTAGTACTTTATGCGTATTGACATGAGTTTAAGAATTTGGTTCAAACCGGGGACAAATTAAACGTAAAATGACAGGCTTCTTGTTATCAAGTTTGCTTTATTTTTCCTAGATTCTTGTTCAAGCTAGTTCTGATGAACACATTTTCAAGTTTCTCCGCGCAAAGTTTGGATTCACATCTCAAAGGTTTGTCAAAGCGTTTTAATTATTACATGTGCTATGGGGTTTTCGTTGAAAAGCTTGTCTTAACAGTCAAATACTCAAGATCTATAGGGCTGAAGATGGGTGTCACCGTACCAAATCTATCCCATTTTGTTAGAAATCTGGAAAAAGATAGATGTCCGGAATTGTTTTTATCGTTATTTAGTAATTCATTGTGAACTGCATGTGCGGAGAATCAACAAACCTTGTAGAACTTCTGTATAGCAACGCTCTGCCCTAGTTTCCGTAACCTTACTTAGCTCACCTGCACAAAAAAGATATGGGATTCCGGCAATCCGGACACCGAATGTTCTAAGTATCAGGAGGAAACAATAAGGTAAACAATTCCCGATTCGGAGAAATACCGCGCGGCTGTTAATTCTGCTCATAATTAGCACCAGTAAATGTTGACGGCAATGTAGAAAAAGTGATGAGATTTTAATCAAATACACAACAATCGTAACTCCGAATAGCGAAGTCATTTTATTAGAGATTCTCCGATATGACTAGATTTTAGTCGTCATGAGGAATGCTATTAAATCACAGAGGTCAGGAATTCTTATAGGCACAGAAAACTACGAGCTATTAATAGAATATTACTAAGTTGTGTATTTCATTGCAATACTGAGTGGTTCCCGTAGTTTTTGACGAGATTTCTTTGTTTTATTTTGATCAGGGACTTCGACGCCATGCTCTACCTTTGTGAAATGTCTTTTCGTATGTTACCTTTCGATACATACTGGCGTTTGACCCAAGGAATTGTGCTGCCATGCTACGTCGTAGCAGTGTTCACTGGTCTTGGCTTGCTGGGTATAGCCGTGATCCAAGGATGGAGGTGTGTACTGTAAACTATGGTAATAATATCTGTTCATATTTAATTATAACCTTCGCACTAAAATGTGACGCCGTGTAGCTGAACGCTTAGAGCTTTATCACACTCAAGATTACGTGTTCAGTTTCCGTCTCGGGCTCAAAAATATGTTTCCAAGTAAAAAGCGTGGGAACAATCGCATTCAAAGAAAAGGTCTTTTGAAAGATTTCCTTTCCTGAAACCGGGGTGAATTTGACTATTTCGTCGAGTTTAATTTTTTTTGTTGCTCTCTGTATAATGGCTAAGCATTATCATTTTAAGAGAAAATTTCATGAATTGACCTACACTGCTGAAGTCAACTAGAAAAGTTGTCTTGAGCGGGATTTGGACTCGCATCTTGGATAAAACGAGCATACTGTTCCCAGTTGATTTGATAGCTCAGTTGGTTGAGCAGCGGTCCGGTTACCCGAAGATACAAGTTCGAATCCCGCTCAAGTTAACTTTTCTAGTTGACTTTAGCAGTGTAGGTCAATTCATGAAATTTTCTTTTCGTGCTACCCTGATGATTATTCTGAAATTATCATTTTAAAATTTTTTTCAAATTTTAGACTGGGAAACGAGACCCCATCTTCAGACAGTGTCTGTAAAATAATGAAAATAAGACCGGAGATAGTTTATCACCTAATCCAAACCGTGTTTTTTGCTACAATGGCTATCTCAACTCTGAGATTTAAGTTTCTATGGATGCCTCATATTTGTGTCGTCGGTGCTGGAATATTTTGCAACCAGTCGTGGTGGAGATTCGTTTTCTCCAAACTTCGTATGCCTGGAATGAAGGTAAGAAGAGAGGAAGGGAAGGTTGTAAGACGGAAGAAAGGGGCAGAGAGAGGGAGATTGAAGGGAAGAGACAGAGGAAGATGGGTGAGGGAGGAGATAGGAGAGGGAAGGAAGGTAGGAGGGAAAGGAGGAGGGAAAAAGAAAGAGAGAGAAAGAAAAAGGAAGGAAAGAAAGAACAGGTAGGGAGAGTAAGGGGAAGGGAGAGATAGAGGGAGATGGGTGAGGGAGAGGGAGGTAGCAGAGGGATTAGAAGATGGGAGGGAGAGAGAAAGAGAGGAAAGAAAGAAGAGGTAGGGATAGTGAGGGAGAGATGGGAGAGAGAGAGAGAGAAAGAAAGGAAGAGAGGAAAGAAAGAAGAGATATAGGGAGGAGGGAACGCTGGTGAGTTAAGTTTTACGCAAACGAAGTTGTCCCTAGGAAGGAAGATGGCGACGTACGAACGAATAAAGAAACTCATGACATAAAAAAGAAACAAACATTGAGAAAATGAATTTATATTTTTATTTATTATAGGGCCAAATAGCTGGCCATTGTGTTCCGTTGCTATTACTGGGATTGGTTTTATGGCAGGTACACAGTAAGCTAATGCTACGGGAGTGGTTCTGTATTGTGTCTTTGTTGTGTGTCTTTGATGTTCATCAGATTTCGTTTTCCTTTAGAGGCTCCAAGGAGCACTGGCGGAGATAAAAGAACTTAGGGAGTTTTATGACCCAGATACTGTAGAACTTATGAAGTTCATAAGGTAGGGGAAAGCAATTAATTTCAGTGTTTTGATATTCTTTATGGATTATTAAACTATTAAACTTTATGGATTACTAAACTACTCACGAAATAAGTTCCGCCATACTTAAGCTGTGACTGATGAATTGCCGTGTGTATAAGCCACAGAAATATTATTTACCACTTTGTATGAAATGTTGTGTGCAAATAAATGTTATAAAAATTCAGTTGGCTCTACAATGCAGTGAACAAATTTTATTTGGTAAGTTTTCTGTATATAGCCAGACACATTAGGTGTATGTTATCTCCACACTGACATTATGCATCTTCAAGTAATCTAAGCAAATACGCGGTAAAAGTACGTCACGTTTTGTCACAAACAAAAAGAAGAACAATGCAAAAACAAGTTTTGTATGTAAATAATTAATTTTACAAAGCCACTGACAAGGATTGTGCTGTAAAAATGAAATGAAACAGTGCAACTGGGCCGTGGAAACTGAATTCTTGCTCGGCAACCATAGAAATCAGTAATGTCAGTTTTTGGTCGCTTCTTTGCTTATAGCGGCTTGTACAGTCGCAAAGAAAACATTAATGTGCCACTCTTGGTATTTCAAGGGAAAACAATACAATGTCTAATCCCAATTTCTCAACTCCTTCGAAAAATCCAATATGGCGGACTGATAAGGGAGAATCAAATATGGCGGATTTATAAGGGCAAAAATTTTGTTAAATTTGCCCCTTGTCACGTGATCGAGTACGCATTCTATGTCTAGTAATTCTATGGTATAAGCTTGTGCAAGCCGGCAACCTCGTACTCTTTTTGTCTTAGTTCACACCTTGAATCCAACTGACCTTTCATATTTTATTCTTGCTTCCTTCACACTATTTAAATCAGAGACGCTTCCTGTGGACGAGGAGTTGAGAATCTTTCTCAGTTAACTGTACAACTGTTGTATCACGCATTGTACTCAATTTTTACTACCTCTTCATGATTCTGTTCCCTTTAAGGGAGATTTCCAGCCATAATTAAAACGTCAGTAAAAATGTTAGCTCGTGTCATCTTTGATATCAAGTTTGATATTTTTCATATAGCACCACCTTCAATTTACCCGTGTAATACATGTTTGTATTTCATCTTTTTAGAGAAAAAACTCCCTCTGACGCTTGTTTTACCGGAAGTATGCAACTTTTGGCAGGAGTAAAATTGTGCACGGACAGACCAATCACAAACCACCCTCACTACGAAAATAAGTTTCTCAGGCTTAGGACGAAAGACGTAAGTCTCGCGGATTAGTGTCAAGGGAAAGGGACGGCTAACGTTGAGCTTGGATCAAGCTTGTAACGCTACAGGGCTCACTTCACATGGGCTAAAGTTGAGAGTTGGGGGTCTTGGTCCCTCATAAGAATTTTTGACCAATAGTTAAATTTCACTAGCACTCCAACTAATTCTGCTGCAGTACATGGTTTTTTTAACCATCAGTCAGTGCGCTTTTCCTTTAAAAACTTTCTCGAACTTGATTAAGTACTTGGCTTAAACTTTTCTTTACAGTTACAACGGGAGAACATATCGAGTGAAGTAATTTAGGAACACACCACGTTTTTTGTCCGTAAAATTATCCAGAAACTTGTAATATGGCCTGCGTGTGCCACTTGCTAACTTCTCAAATCATTTTCGAGCACCACTTGCACCGTAGCTTCTGTTCCTCCTCTTCCTCCTCCTCCAAACAAAATGTTTTTGGTAGTGTTTTGTCTTTGGTGGGGCGAAAGTAAGTTCTTCCTTACCACACCAATTAAGAGAATACAAGTAAGTCGCTTTTCAATTATTTCAAAAATGTTGGTAAAAGTAATTATTAAAGTAATCTATATTTTCCGAATTTTACGGGATTTAGGTCTATCAAATATACGCCCGTCGCACTCCCGATGAAGTCCATCGCATTCTGAGGAAACACGGCACGGACTACATCATACTGGAGAACAGCATCTGTTATTCCCGGCTCGAGAAAGGTTGCAAGCTGAAAGACATCCTGGACTACGACAACGGTCACGTGATCGAGGATGGCGAGGACGAGAAAGGACTAGTTCGCAGTGCCGTGCCTCGTTTTTGTGACGCTATCAAATGGGACCATAGGGGGTTTTCTCCTTATTTTAAGAAAGTGTTTGAGAACAGGACATTTTACGTGTACAGATTGACTGAAAAAAGTCGAAGGAAAACGAAGTCTACTTGACGGATGGTTGTCATCAAGCATAACTACAAAGTACGAAATAAGTTAAGTAAACAAAGCTACTCTCCTCCAGTCGAACATGCTCAAGCTTTTTACACACGAACAAAAGTTTTGAGCAACCTGTTTTGACTCAGTTTTAAGTGACGCTCAAACTTGAAAGACGATGACCTATACTGAAAGTTGTTCATCGGTATTCGAGGATCTTGAGCGAATGGCTGGTTTCCTTTAACCCTTTAAGGGTCAGCGTCCTGTATACAGGACATTAAGAACAAAAGACCAAATGGAAAAACAAAGTGAAAACAGTGAAAGAACAATGAACAGAAGACAATGAACTCAGCCTTTAAAGGCTTAAGAGCCATTTACACTTGCGATTTGGCACGTTGCGATTGTCATCCTGGTGTATGAAATAAACTCGCAAGAGTCTTTGTAGCAAGATATCCGCTTATGATTCGTTGTAGTTTGTCCTCGACGCTCTCGTCAGCTAAACACATACTCCAAGGCACAGAATCGCACGTGTAAACAGCCCTTTATACATCTGCTGAATACAACTACAAAAATGCCTAACGAAATCTTGTTTGTAATGTTTTCATTCGCTGTGGGAGTCCAATCTTTGCATGAAAAAGAAAAAACCGCAAAGTATTCTGGTAGTTATGTTCAGCTGACGTAATAAGGGGAACCGGCCATTTTGAACACGTACATTCTCAAATTCTTGTCGCACTCGTTCATGATGAGATTCAACCGAGTTCAATATCATCGAATTTGAAGAGTCGAATCAATTTCTACTTCATGGAGATCGCGCGAAAAATGTTATCCATGTCTTGGAAAAACGTTTTTACTTGTAAAGAAGTATTATTGAACATACTGCAAAACAAATTTTTGAACCGCTTCTAATCTCCATGAAAGATGAAAAGTTTCTTTTCATATCTGCTATTCATACTTGGTAAGAGTTAATCTCTAAAAATAGCGCGGTGGCTTATTATGTAGGGATTTGTGTTGCCATGTGACTATAACTGTTAAATTTATTTATTTAAACTAATTACAGTTTTTATTTACAAGAGGTGTGAAAATATCTGTACCAATCTTTCAATTTGATTTCCTGTCACCACAATTCATAGAAGAACGCGCGATCAGTTGGTTGTGTACAGTGTGCGTGTGGGCTCGCTTTTTAATGTCCTTTGGACTCTGACTAAACTTTCATGCTTGTGTGCACAACTTCGAATTTATGTTGTTGTTTACCTTCGACATTTGATTTACCTTCGACATTTGAGAGGTGCTTGCTTGATTGGTGTTATTACATACTGGAAACGCGACTGGACTGGCGTAAGCACGTTTAATTTCATTTAAAACAAGAGAAAAACGTGTTTGGAATGAAAATATAATACTCAGAAACAGGTACGTGTCGGACTTAGCGAACAGATTTCAAGTGTTGTCACAGTGCTAGTTGTTTTTTAAAATAATACTTACTTGAAGTGACTGTAACGGTTTGACATTTTTCATTTGTTGTCTCAAGCACAGCCGTTATCACCATAACTTGTAAGCCAACTAAAAATGAAAACCATAATACTCGCCAACTCGGCTTCAACATTTCGTTATCTTTTTTTTTGTTCACCCGAAATAGCAGGCTAGTCATTTTTAACTGCTGTCGCGTTACCAATGAAGAGATCAAGTACTGTTCTTCTCTCCAGTTGTACCATGGTTGTTTACTATTTAGTACTAACGTATGTTGCTTGAGAAGTCGTACTTGATTTAGAAATTGGAATGTCATTTTCACTTGGTTATTTTGTTTTTGACAGTGGCTACCCCAAAGCTAACACGTTTACTTGAGAGAGATCAAGTGATAATGGGTCAAGTGACTTCAACTTATGGTGGTAAGCCACCAAAAGTTTTGAACAAATCTAATTCCACTCTGCAGTTTGAAACTGGAAAGAAAGTGTTTGTGGAGCCCAGAAAAGTCCCTGAAGAGTTTGCCGGTGAGACGTTTTGAATTTGTTTGATATGTTAAAACAAAGACAGCAATTAAGATTCCTTGAATATTTATGTATGGCATAAATAACATTCTTCTGATATATGGTATCTTGATTTGGTGTTTGGATAAAATTCCGAATGGCCACCTTGGGGGTGAAAAGGTTACTCTCTCCCCTTTGATATCTCTATCCTCTATGGTCTCTGCCAGACATATTTATTCAGAGGATAAAAACGATTTTGTTTTGTTTTGTTTTTTTCTGGAAGGCTAAATAACATTAATATTTAGAGATAACTATATGCTAGGCCAGTTTAACACATCTATTTAAATGCTTCTCCAATGAAAAAGCCTCAAAACTTGTAATTGGCTATTGGTAGAAAGCTTTAATTGTGATATTCAAGTGACTGATAATCATGTACTAAAACAGTTTCCCCAAATTCAAACAAGTGCTTTCTGCTTTTTTTTCTATCCACCAATCAATGCTTGTCCATAAAAAGAGTCCCAAAGTAAGCTTTTGTTGATTGGTTCTGCAGGTAGGGATGTAGTTAACTTGGGTTGTGACTGAGTAAAGCTGGTAATGTTCTGAAGAAATGGTCTGGATTCTTGGAATCCATCGTAAAAACCCAGCAAAATTTGAAAGCAATTTCTTTTTCCAAAAAGCATGATTTATGATTTTTACCACCAAGGCATTATGATTAAACTGTCAAGATACCTATATAGTAACTAATAAGCCCACTCACTTTTTAAAATTTGTCCAGTTCTTAGGTGTCATATTACTGCTAAGAATATTGCATGTTGAAAACCTATAAAAGCTATTACTTAAGTAAGGTTTCTATTTGGATTCAAAATTATGTAGAGATTAGTATTGAAGCTGCTGTAGATGAAATGAAAGACACATCCAATCTGACTGGATATGGTGTTGATGATTTAGTGGATCTTTCATTTTCTGAGGATCTTGATTACACCTCAGATGAAGAGCTCACAAAAACTGTACCCACCGTATTTAGATGGGAGAATGGTGGTAATGAGGTTTTCTTGTCTGGAAGTTTTACTGACTGGAATGCTAGAATTCCCATGAGTGCAAGGTACTGATGTACAGTATTATTATTATTATCACTATTATTATTATCATCCAATATCGCAGCACACTTTCCAAAGAAAGTGGTGAGGGGTCTTATCATTATTAGTATTTTTGTTATTATTATTATTATTACTAAGATCATGATAATAATGCATACAGTAACCACAATGAAGTACCAATACAACATCAGTACATCTGTGGTACTTTCATTGAAGTATTGTTAATGACTTTCTAAAATATAGCAAATACTGGAATAGTTCAATTATGTACACTGATTTCTTAATACCCATTTCACTGAAACAGAAATGTTCTATCCTCACATTTGACTGACTGTATAGTAAGTAATGAGAATTAACATTTTGTGGTCAAGTGTGTAAAGGAGTGTTTATTTCTTTGTTCAAGTTTCCATGGTTTCAAGTTTTATAATAGATACATACTTAAAATATATTACCAAAACACAACCATAAATTCAAAAGAATATGAAATAGCAGATCCATTACTCCTTCAGCTCTGAGTTACCATAGCCATTCTCCTGATATGCCACCAAAGTATTTGTTCCATTAAATTTCTCCTGAACTAATAAATCCATGGAGGCAACTGAATGAACAGGTTTCAACAAAAATTAGCAGTGTCTAGCTATCAAGTTCTATTTTTATATGATCATGATCATGACATACCGTACTGTCTTCTGATGTAACATGACTGTTTGCTAATTCTGCAAGCTGAGATAGTTGACTTAGCCAGTTGATAATGTAATCATAAACATTCATTCAACAACTTAAAAAAAACCCAACTATTGTATATATTGTAGCCACTATAACTAGTGAGGTTATCAAAATAAAGTATAATACTATGATGAGAGCACTATTAATCAGCTGTTTTGTTAGTACAAAGCCTAGTATCCCAGCTGGAAGACACAGCAAATGTCTGGGCACCATACATATCCCAAGCAGCTACTTCTCACATGAGATTATTACAACATTAACAAAAGAGTTGCTTTTTCTAACCTGTTGCTATCTCTCACAGCAGTTGTCTGGCCAATTGCATACAAGACCTAACATTTGTAACTTGCTTACTTGAATGAAATATGTAATTTTCTTCTTTAGCCAGGGAGAATTTGCCACAATAATTGAATTGCCAGAAGGAGAGCACCAGTTTAAATTTCTCGTTGATGGAAAATGGATTCATGACCCTAATCTGGTACATATTCTTGTGTAGTTTTTGTATGTGTACTGAATGAATGGCTGGGTAGCATGTACAGATATTTACTTGAATGTGAAAGATGGCCAGATGAATAAATGGACGAATGGTGTCATTTGGTGAGTGAAGTGCAGACAGGTAGACAGATGGCCCGACTAAGTGGGTTAGATGGGGATTTGGGGAGATTTTGGAAACAAATGGCATGTTTTCAGTTGGTTTTGGTGCAACTGAAATCATCCAGCTTGGAGTGAATTTTCAAATGATGCACATGACTTGGATTGGAATGGTGCAGTGATAATAGGATGGCAGAAAAGCAAAAAAGTGGTCTTACTTAAAAGTTAGTTTTTTTCGTTTGTTTAGTGGATAGTGGTTGGTTGGTTCGTTGGTTGATCGGTTTGACAGACGGTTCGTTGGTCCCTTGGCTAATTTCTTTGCTGTGTGGTAGGTTGGTTGGTGATTATTTACCAAGTTAGATGGTAGATATCGATAGCTTGAACATTGATGATTGGGTTGAGATTTTAATACTGAGAACAATTCCCTGTTTTTGTAGCCGACAACGGGCGATAATCATGGAGGCCGCAACAACGTTGTATCGATCCAGAAGTCAGATTTTGAGGTCATGGAAGCTTTGAATTCAGATGATAAGAAGCCGTTGAGTCCAGTTCTTAGTCTGGCGTCGACGTCAGGATCGTATGGTCAGCAGATCCCTTCCCACAACAACCCTGTCGTTGTAAGGGACAGTGGGATGCACTCCAGTGTTCCTCCTGCTCTACCTCCCCACCTCTTGAATGTAAACCTTAACAAAGGAGTTGTAAATGTCAACGAACCATCCCTGCTTCAAGAACCCGATCACGTCTCTGTCAATCACTTGTACGCCTTGTCGATTAAGGTACAATACGTTTATCTTACAGAGGGGGAGAATAGGGTGCTTAATAAATCCAGAGAGGGAAAATAGGATACTTAATAAATACAGAGGGGGAGAATAGGGTACTTAATAGGATACTCCTATTACTAAAACCTATGTTAAGGGCCGTTTAAACTTGCGACTTTGTGCGTTGCGATTGACATCTTGGAGTATGTGTTAAACTGACGAGAGCACCGAGGACAATCTCCAGCCAATTATGTGCGGATGTACCAAATGAAACAAACTCCGAATATAGGCATCTTGTAAACCCAAGATTTGAGTTAAAAGGGACAAGACGAGTAAGAAACGGTATTATTTCGATTTTATTCCAAAATCATTATCAAACCTGAGGTTTGGAATAAAATCGAAATATTACCGTTTCTTGCTCATCTTGTTCCTTTTAACTCATATCTTGGGTTTACAAGATGCTAATATTCCGAGTTTGTTTCATTTTGTATTTCCTTAAATTGTCGGCTGGTAATGGCTTATGTGCGGATATCTTGCTACATATACTGTTATGGGTTTGTTCAATGCACCAAGATGACAATTGCGGCGTACGAAATCACACGTGTAAATGGTTCTTTAAACAGTGTATTTTCCCGTGCTCAATGATGCGGAGTTCCCTCGAGAAGAAATATTCCAGCACCTTGCAGTCATAAATGTTTGAAAAATTGGATCACTTGTTGAAGGAGAAAACCTTAGTTCTAAAAGCATCAGTAACAGGGGCCACGGAGCGGCTTTTTAAGTGGGGGGGGGGGGGGGGCTAAAGGGAATGAACGGATGTCTTTCAATTTGCGCGAAAATTTTTAGGGAGTCAAGAGGCATACGGTCTCAGCACAAACCAAGATTTGTATTTTAGTAAAGCTGACAATCGTCAGCTTAAATGTCTTTGTGCAATGTCGCTGGCTTTACCGATTCTATCGTTTCATTAATTTCTGATGCTACTTCGGGATTCTTGGATACATGATTCAACAGGAAAAGCTCTAGTTTCTTGGCTAGACTAACAGACCGAAACTGATGTTGTTTAATGTGTTTTGTTTTTTCATATTCTTATGTATCTTTTAATCTGTAGACCCAAATAAGAGGGCATAACTGATGCGTTACACTTTGTTATAAAAAGGCATTTCTTTTTAATAGGGGCACTTTTCATGCTTGAAAAGGGCACTTTTTGCGGTTTCAAAAAGGTTGGAGGGGCACAATCGTTTTGACCACCGTTGGTTTGGGATTGTTTAAATTTTTGCGATGCTTTGGACTACATTTTAAAATTAGCAGTTTATACATGCAATCTATTAACATTTAGTTTTTTTTTGGTGTCGAATTCCATTTTCTGAAGATTAAATTATTTTTGTTTGGATAAAAAGTCGGGGGGGGTGGCTAAAGCCCCCCAGCCCCTCCTCCTCTGCGGCCCCTGGTAAACGTGAAAATGACGAGTGTTTGTTCAAAATCATTTGAAATCTTGATCAGGATATTAATACATAACCCACATAAAGGACAAGTACCACTGAACATATAACATACTGTAGCCAATAACATTGAATAGGGGGACGGGGGATACCACGAAAATGAAATTTTGCGCTGAAACTATAACCATCCCAAAACATGTTTTTGTAATTGAAATTTAATTGGTGCGACAAGCGTTCTCGTACTGCGAAAATTTAAGATTGTGGCTCTCGAATGGCGAAGATTTAAATCGTATCGCTTTGAAAACCGTATTAACAATGGTGAATAGTTATACCAGGCGGCTCTGAAAAGAACTAGAGGAACTCACACAGAGTGAGAAAATAAATACTAAAAAGAAGCACTATGCATTTCGGCAGACCACTTTTCAGGTGCAAACGTCTGCTAACTGTTGAGTAAGGTAACTGTTCAACAGCAGCAGACGTTTGCACCTGACGAGTGGTCTGCCGAAATGCATAGTGTTTCTTTTTAGTGTTTATTTTCTCTTTCTGTGTGGGTTCCTCTACTTCTTTTCAGAGCTGCCTAGTATAACCATTCACCATGGTTAACGCGGTGTTCAAAGCGATACTGAAATTTGTCACCACGACCAAATCTTTGTCTTATTTAAATCGTAGTGTACTTCTTAGCTCCTCCATTCGCAAACTTTGCTAGCTGTAACGCACTTCGAAAAAGTCGGTTGGCTCAGTCTTTACATTTTTGAAAGTGTTTAAAACCCACACGCTCTTCATAGTCATAGACTATAGTCGAGAGGAGCGATAAAAAAAAAAAAAACCGTAACCAATAATAAAAGGAGTTAGAAAATTAACGTCCTAACCCACTACTGGTTTAAAATCACGCCCGGCTGGCTTATTTTCCATCTGAATAAACAAAATACTTGGTTTTTATAAACTATGTGGTCAGTTTCAAGATACTGTTAATAAAAAACTGCTGCCCTTTATTCTGTAAGTGCAGTCAGGCGAAGTCTTTGACTGAGCCCAACACACGGAACCAAACTCGAAACTGTTCAGGCAATTCCTAAGCCTTGGCTTACCGGACAAGATGTCCTATCAACAATGCTGGTATCGTAATCCGACCTCGACCGGCAACGTTACAAAATTTATTACCGTCGCCATTCCAACTAACCACTGCTTCTAAGTTTTCGGCTTGTGTCTTGCAGTTGTTGCTTTCATCGCGTTACATCGAAAGTGAATTGAATGTCCGGTGAATAGAGGTAGTCGTTGCTGATGGGTGGGCATGACCAAAGGGAAGTCTCCTGGAGGATTAACCGACGAGAATGAAAATTTTTGGGAATCTGGAGTATGCTACTCCATTTCTAAATTATAGACCCGTGGCAATCCTCTTTTTTGATGAAATTGTGTTGTCATGTTCACAAAGTGTATTTCTTATTTATCTTTATTTTGAAATGCTTATGCTGCAGGATGGTGTAATGGTTGTCAGTTCCTGTCTGCGGTACAGAGACAAATATGTAACCACGCTCCTGTATCGTCCAGTTTCACTGCCGTAGTCGGATACCTCAGGATCTGTACGTTCTTGTTATCTGTCGTTAGTCCGTCATAATATGCAACCCTACTGCCACTGATGTATAACATTACAACCACGTAGACGGTTTGTTGCGCACCTTCATTTCCATTACACCGACAAGGATGTGGTTGACGATGTGAAGACAACGGAGAGAACAAATTTATGAGCAACTTCTCAAGTCAGCAAGTTTTTGTCCAATGCCAAACAGATGACCAGGATTCATCAAACGGCATGTGTCAGTGACATCGCACAAGCCAATATGACAATTTTGCTTGCAATATTTATATTAATGACGAAACGATTTCAAGGAGATAGAGATTTATACTAAACTTGTGACGAAGGAAACGCAGGTGTTTTTTACCGACGAGAAAAGAATGGCAGAGCCACAAAACATTAGTTTCTTATTTTCAGTTTACTTTTACCTCGCGCGACCATTAAGCTTCTCGCTGTAGGGAATGATGTAGAGGCGGGGACAGTTCAACGACTGCGCTCTAACGGTTCAAGATCTTTTTGTTGTTCATGGTCTATACGATTTTCAATCAAACACAAGTATTTTACTTTTTTGCGTGCCAAGGAAAATTGGTCGCACTTTCCTTAATGACACCCTCGCGCCGCAATTCGAATTGATCTTTTGGCGAATTCGGTGAAAAGTCCTTTTTCGGTAATTTTTGCGATGATCTTTTGCACTTCACTTGTGATTTATCTATTAACTACAAAGCGATATACCTGCGTTATTTTCATTTTAAGTATTTTTTTAGCAAGGCCGTCCAATAGCTTGCCTCCTACCAAAATCGTTTGGTTAAATTTCTCTTGGGAAGGCTGAACGCAGTTGAATCAATCTCGAAATATGACTCGATGCTAGCCTAGAAATCCCCAGTCTTACGACTTTAGAAACCTCTAGCCGAATAGCGAACACGGGTGTGTGGGTTCGAGAGTGATTATAGGAGAAGAACTGCCGTTGAATGTCGTCCTGGAAAGGTAACATAATTGCTAGTAGTATCAGTAGAGAAAGGGTTCAGGACACCATTTTCTGTATAAATCATTGGTAAAGATGATTCTGGTGAGGTTATCTCTGCTGCCGGATAGCTTTCTCCTGTAAATCCTTCGTAAGGTTGGCCCAAGTGATACGGTGATGCTGTAACTGACTTTTAGTCCATATAAATAGCAAAGTTAACACTGGAAAGAGAATGATACTGCTTTCAGGGGACATTTGGTTCTAAAATAGGATACTGCGTAGTTAGTGTTAACGTAAAAAGTTCAAAGATAGGTAACTGCCGGGACTGATCGCAAAGAATTCTAACGTTTCGAGCAAAGGCCCTTAGAGAGAGAAATGTCGAAACTTTTCTCAACACGCTTTACTCTCTTGACGAAGGACCTTTCCTCGAGATGTTTGAATTGTTTGCAATCAGTCACGGCAGTTACCAACCTTTCACATTTGGTACAGTTGTCTGAGGGTGACCAAGTTGTCAATGACAGCACTTCTCCACGTGAATAAGTTAGCTCAGGGGTGAGGGTGAGAAAGCTACCAAAGACAAATTTTACACCCAAATGTTCATAGTTGGCTCATGGTGGATTGACTCTGCTCAGTGCCGTACCGACGGGTGGACATTGGGACGCTCTATGAGTTCTATGGGGCGATATTTTCAGGAACAAAAATTCGACTTTTCGTCTTTTTATCTAGATTCAAAAGTATTTTGCAAAGCTCAAGAAAATGTTAAATCAATGTCTCGACTTTTCATTAATTGACGGCTTCGCACCTGTCAAAGCTCGGAAACGCCTATTTTAAATTTTCAATGACATTTTGAGTAATGAAAAAATAAAAAAATATAAACACTTGTTTCTACATAAGCACCTCATTTAGTTGTACAATTTTATGAGCTTAGGGTGGGTTAGACGGGGTAGAGGGCGCCCCCGGGGCGAATTACCACCTAGATATGGCTCTGACTCTGCTACCAGGGACAGCTCAAGCAAATACATTGACATCTCAAAATTTCCATTTATTACCACACATCACAAGATGCTAACACCACTGTTTTAGTAATGTATGTGGCAGTCTCTTATGACCTACATGCATACCACCATGTATGGTTTTTACACTGGTAAAGATTATATTTAAAATTCATCTGTAAGTGTTGCCAGTTTTGCAACCAGATTCTGTTCAAATACTATCAAATGCAATTGGCTAGATCATATTAGTTTCAACTGAGCATTGAATGGTGGTCGTAGACATTTTTCCGTTGTTCACTGACACTAACTCTCCATCTTGTCACCTTGTTGTCCAGGCGGGACAACGTCCTTGATCTTGCAACCAGTCGCTCTTGTATCTAAAACAGAAGAGCTGAGCCTCAGTATGGAATATTGTTTGCAAAGGCACTGAGTGATACCACAGCATTCCAGATGAGAGAAAGGTCTCAGGTCATTGACCCAACAGAGATGACTACCTGACCTAGTGCAAATGATGCAAACTTTCTGAGAAATGATGGCAAAAATAAAAAAAAAAGAACTGAATGGTCTCTGAGACTCCTTTCCTGTTGGGGGCTGTAGCCTCCAAAAATTTGACCATTCTCATCTCCTCTGTGACCCTTTGCCTCCAAAACTTATCTGGAATGCCTTACCAGGCATATTGTATTTATTGGCAAAATGTAAGGTAAATCATTTCATTCAGTACTAATAATTATGAAAAATGCAGTAACTATTGAGAAAGAAACCTAAGAGCCAACATTCTAGGTATCTATCTTTAAGTCTTTATTGAAATACTCAAAACAAACATCTGAGTTTACATGTTAAAATGCTACAATTAGATATTACAGAATTATTTACATCGATTATAAAATTACGGAAGTAATAAAATATAAAAATATAAACAGTTCATATAAAGTTAAAAAGACATCTATTTATAAAAGCGTTTTTAAACCTCTCAGTTTTAACAATAGGTAGTTCAAAATCTAACTGACTTAGTTCATGATTACAGGGGAAAAAATTGTTGGATGGGAAAATCTAAAATTATTGGCATTAAAGCTGGAAAATTCAGAGTATCTAACAACATGCCAGTGCTGTATGGTACTATATATGGATTTCTAACATACTATTTAGATCCATTCAATCACTCCTGCTGTCTCCTCTCAGTCAAATATCAAATCTATTGCAGCTTTAAAATAGTCTACCAGAATACCAATATATAAAGCCCTACACAATCATCAATTAACTCATATTACAACTTCCTGCATTGATCACAGTGTTTTCGATACTGTCATTTCATAGTACATAATGATCATAGCATTACATCTAGGCCCTAGTATCCATACCAATTGTCTTCATATCATCATACATTTAAAACAATATTCATGTTAGCTCTTACCACATCAGAGGTTACACTGATTCCCCTAGGTTTCCAATACGAGTGAACCCACAGACCAATCATATAAGTGATTAGTATGAACAGAGAGACTATTATAAAAATAACAACAACCTAAACATAAAATAAGAAGACATCAGACAGAGAAAGAGTTCAGGGACCCAATGATTATTACTAATCTGGTCAATGGTGAATTTAGCTAACATAATGCCACTAAACTAAACTAAGGACCAGAAGTTTCACTCTGCAAGGGCAAAATATCACATGTATAAATTGTCTGGTGTTAGCCACAGTGACATAAAATTTGGATTCATGACTTTTATTAAGAGGGCAAGTCCCAAGAAGCTTTGGGTTCTTAGACTTGGAGCAGGACTAGTCTATAATACTTCAAAATTAGGTTAGTCTTTTATATTATTTTTCTTTCTACACATGAAGTCATTCCAACAAAAAATTTACAGGTAAAAGGAGTGAAGACCAAGCCGGCCATATGTAAATCTCTAATGATTACCAGCTACCAGCTTCGAGTGTTTTGGTAAAAGGGTCTAACTTACAGATATGCACCAGATTTCATCAAAACATTCCAAAGCAATAACATAGTTTTGCTCACCAGCAAGTTGAAACATTTACCTTAATGAGTGTTGTGTTCCGTGCTTCATACTTGCACTGGCATCTAAGGCAGATACTCTCCTCCAACTTAACCACATCTTGACATGTGCTAAGAAATACAACAGTAAAACCAACTTGGATCATATTGTTTATTTAAGTGAAATAGTTAAGAACTCCATTCAAGATTGCAGCTATATAATCTTCTATCTTCATATCATCACTAGTCAAATATCAGTTTAACCTGAAATGGCCACATACTGATAGAATTTTTTCTGGCTAATACCAGCTGCTTCTGTTTAGCAGTACAAAATGCATGTGTTGTAATGCCTAAACAGCTCCAGACAAACCAGATAATAATTTTGGTAGTTTGTTAATTTTTCATATTTAAAAGGAAATCAAATGCAGTAAAATGCACAAATATGATTGTGGAAAACTTGAAGCTAAGGTATGGTGTACAGAGGCTATAAGTGAAATGGGAAGGCATGTTTTTAATTATTGTGACTGAGTAATGCAATGAAAGTTATTATATAATAATAAAATGAATATCTACCTACCAGTCTTCAACATTAACATACTTTACAAAAACATTGTTTTGAAGCTTGTCTTTAGGGCAAACACACTTGCAGCGTACATCATCATACTGAGCCTTATTATAAAAAATATAACAAAGGTAAAAATCACATCTAGTATTCCTGATTAGGTTCCTGTTATTTTAACTATTATCCATAGATATGAACTATTTTGGTTCCAACCCCAGTTTAGATCAAAAGTTATTTGCACAAAACTATGCTTCCTACTGGGAAGAACAGTGTTATGAAAAAAATAGCTTAGTTTATAGCCCATATGACCTATTTATTTTACACCACATAAATTTTTAAACTGAAAGATTTAGTCCTGTTTCTCAGGAGTTTGTTCGGCCATAACTGTTGCTTGATGCAGTGCTAAGTTAACAAAATGAAAGATTGTAATCCATCAATTTACAAGGTCCACTATAGGTATTTTACTTTTAACTTTTTAATTCATTATTATTATTATTCACGTAATGCATAGGTAAGGTATTTGCAATCTGAGCGGTCATTAAACATGAGGCGCTATAAAATGATAGAAATCGTGTATTAATATGAACCTAAATATAGCTTAAAAGTCCTGTAGGGGCATGCTAATCCAGTCTACTTTACATTGTTGTAAAACGCTCAACGTACTGTTTTCCGTTAATCTTTCTATAACACTTAAACCGTCAAATTACAGAATTATTGGTAGAAGAATAAAAGAAGTAATATCTCGGAAATAAAGATCGTATTCAAAATTGTTGTGCTGTTTTGATATGAAAATAATATAGAGCAAATTTATCGGTCAATATTCAGTATATGTTTAATTGTCTTCAACGATCGTATTTAATTGTATTTCATTCCTTCACGGGAGTGATACAACTTACTTGCGTTAAATCGAGAACATACACCAAAACGATGAACCAGATGAACTGCTTAGACAAAATAAATTCATAATAACCATAGAATGGTTTCATGACCGTATTTCCCTTTGGCTATGATTCTTATTATATCTAAATGCCATACCTCAGAGTTCTTTGTCAGACAGTCAGCGCTATGAAATTCTGTAAAGTACAGCTATTTTAAGTGGAAGGAATAGAGTACGAACAACTGACATGTCTTAAATTAATCGCCTACGTCAAAAAGTTTTTCAATGCAGTCCTTCTTACAAATGAAGTCAGGGTTTGACAACAAACATAGCTGCTCATAGAAAGTAATATCGTGCTGAAGTATGGAATTTGCGTTAAGTTGTCAGGTAAACTGGGCGACTTATGTTCAGGTTTCTCGCGGGGGTAACCAGCTCAGTTCAGTTAGAGCTATTGCACATTTGTTTGAAGCTTTTTTTAACATTTCTTGCTGCATTGGAAAAAAATATGAACTGAACAGCAACATTATTTCACAATTGTTTTGGTTATTTCGTTTTAGGAAGGGATGAGAAAGAGAGACTCCTGCAAAGGTCCCCTTCCTGTCTTCCTTTTCTTTTCTTTTCATTTCCTTTTTTCCCCTTCTTTCCCTTTTTCGTTTCTTCTTCTCCGTCTTCTTCTCCTTCTCCTTCTTCTTCTCCTTCTTCTACTTCTTCTTCTCCTCCTCCTTCTCCCTGACCCTCTTAAGAATAAGCAGAGGTGTCAATAAGGGTAGGGGTTTGGCCCCAAGTTATAAAAATGAAGGGCCAGCTCCCCCGACGTTTTAGATGTATTAGCCGTGATAACCTTTTTTGTGCCAGAAACGTAATCGTTACGAGGATACAAAAAAAACCAGGCTGTAATAACGTTAATCCCATTTACTTTCCACTTTTTTGTGCCACCTAATTAGCTTCCCTTTCAAGACCATTGGTAGAAAACCAAAATTCTAAACCCAATTCTTAATAACCAATGTTCATTTTTGGCATGGTAATCAAATAATTACGCCATTTGTTCCCCTCATTTAAACATTGTAGGCGTAATAAATTAATCTTAATAACAGGCAGGATTTTTTGTGTAGCGATTTTACAAACATCAAATGCTTTGAAGGAGTTAGTTTAATTGAATTCGGCTAGACTTCTCCATTTGTTCGATCTTTTGGATTCACTCCCTACTTGACCAATTGGTTTAAAGGTTCTTGTTCCCGAACCTGTAACCTATAAGACACAGGAAAATAGCTCTCTAGCACTGCATATGATTAATGGCCATCGCACTTCCGCCGTTGGCATAGAGGCTTCTGAATTAAGGTTACAAATGTTATAAAAGGTAATGGAAGCAATCGCCTGGGAAAGAGACTAATACATTTATCTTGTATTTACCATAAACTGAGAAACATTTCATGTCACTTTTTTCTTCTGAAGAGGAGAGGCGTGTACTCGTGTGTAAATACACCACAGTTTAAACCAATTCAACCATCACTTTTATCTGCCCGGCCCCTCAAACTATCATACTACCAAGCAATCCAACGCCATCCACGTCCTTAGCCTATATTTATGAATACTTTGGTTTTTTCTACAGTAAATAATTTCTTTATAAACTTGTGTTTAAGGCTAAAACCTTAGTATCTCAGATTTAGAAGAAAAATTAGTCGAAATAAAAATAAAATAAAAGGTATTGCATACAATGCGTCGTTACGAGACATCCCAGACCCCAATTAGTTCTAATCAGGTATATGACAATAGCAGTAACAATGGTCTAGCGGGAATTAATCATGTAATATTTTTTTTTATAAAAAGGATATAAGATGATATAACGAAATTTCGATTCACATGCTTTGTCGAATATTCTGTAGCACGGTAGCAACAACTAAAGGTCGTACTTCTCAGCCCTAACATATCGTGATGGCCATAGGTATTTTGGCAGTGACTGCTTTGTGTCTGGCCCAGCTGACTTTTCAAGGTTAGTACGCGAACTCTTTTATCTCGAATGTAATTGCTAGGAATAGATTATTCTTGCCATAACACCGCTAATCTTTTACCACCATAAATCAAAATAAATAGTCTTTACGTACAAGTGTCATGGATTTCTTTCCGACATTGGTCAGTCCGTAAAAATTTAGTGCCACAAGTCTTCCAGCTTAACATTACATCTTCCCGAAAAATCAGACGCCAGTTTCATTGGATCGCATAACTTCTTTACGGTTTTACTTGGGTAAAAGAATTCAAGCGACGTGAAAATTAGTAAGAGATGTTGAGGATATTGAAAGATCCAGTGTCAGTGAGTATATTCAGTTGTTCACGGATCCTGTCAGCCTGATTAACATGAAGGGAAACTTACGTAGTGACGAACTATGGGAAAGTCAACTGAAAAATTAGGCGAGGATCAACAGTACATAAGAATGCCTTGTTCCACATAAATCATTTGGAAATGACATCAAAACATTGCTGCACACCCCCACACGTAGGCTACATTAAAATGATTCTTAACGACAAATTTTAACGCCGAGGAAAGTAACAAAATTTAGCTAAGAATTGTTCACGTGTGGTGCTAGTTGTTCATTTTATTAGATGGTGAACTTGGTTGATATGCAAAGTTGGCATGTTTGGTTTTGTCTCAAATATTTGAGACTCATGGATCAACTACGAAGATTTCGAACTAAAGACTTCTACGGTTTATCGCACGTGCTTACTCCGGCAAATGCCACGATTTTCGGATTCGGAGAAATATTGTTGTGTTACCACTGTTGATCCGACACAGTCAATCTCTCAATTTTTCAATTCATTTTTTTTAATTCAAAATTATCTCGGCTTGTTTACATTTTGTTTTTACAACCAATTACCCAAATTTTCTGGTGAGCAATCTGAAGAAAAATTTCATTAGAGGAGTAGGAAATAAAAATATTATTTATATACACAGCATTCGTTTGAAAAGAAAGTAATTATGAAACGTTAAAGATTGTGGAAGGACTTACCGACAACATTTATGCTATTGGATGAGAATCATTCGGACTGCATATCTCCCCTTTTCTTATGAAAACGGTTTAACTCCATTGACTGATTCACATCTGGAAATGACAGTTTATTTAAACAATACGTTTGGCAACATGAAAACAGCGAGAAATGCATACATTATACGTTTTAGAGTGTCAGCATTTCATTTTGTAAAATAACAGGCGTTATTACTTTAGATAATGCGTTGTCGCATGTCTTACCCAGGTGTTTACGAAGCCATGAATATTGTCCTGTCACTTTATATTAGAGTACAAATAGATTGGATCGAATGATTTCACAGAAAATCGAAATAATTAAGGAGTATTCTCGAGTTCATGAGGTACAGAAATGCTGTTTTACGCCATTTTGATTTTATTTGGTTTTGTTTAATTTGCCACTGGTATAATATATCATCGTTTTCTGGGTGGGGTCATTCTCCACGGGGAAACTTAGAATTTTCTGGGTCACTGAGGTGGCATTTCACGTATTGTGGGAGCATTCTTGAATGAAATGCCACGGTCTTAGAGGAAAAACTGCTGTTTTCTCTTGTCTGGCATGGGCTAACCATGGCAAGTAAATTCACTTGGACGCATAGTCCTCTTCCGGACAAAGATTGTAATTTACCGGTTAGAAGATACCATTTACTTTAAAAGGGTTTTTGGTTCTCTTTCAGTTGAGGTATGCCATGTCAAGGTCGAAAAAGTTGGTTGCTTTGCCGACAAAACTCGTCCTCTTGCAAAGCTTCTTCTTTTTCGACGTGATAAATTGGAGGAAGAGGAGTTGCGCACCTCTCTACCACGGTAATGTTTTTGCTTTCAACATGTATCTTGATTTTAAGGGCTACGAAAGCAGACTTCAAAACCTTTCCTGTACGATAAGGTCTTTCGTTGGAGGGTAAAGTTAACTTAAATTCAAGTGTACCTTGAATAACCTGAATTTTTTAAGATCAAACATAGTTTTCCTTGCAACTAACGTGTAGTATCTTACACTTGCAGGTAAACGAGAACCCACGAGAATGTAGCTCGTGGCGCATGGACTTTCGCTCAAATTCCCCAAACTTGCTGTGCATCACTACGCCGCGCCGCTTATTCGAGCGAATACGGTAGTCTACTTTGTGCCACCAGATTTTTGAAGTAGTCGCTACAGATTCTTGTTTTGCTAGCGGTCGTTTGATGTATTGGTGTTTTTGGTGTGTTGCACACATTTACGTCTTACCGCGCTGTTCTGCCCCAATCACAGAATGCAAATTAAATTGTGGCTGTGGGTAGCTTATAGCCGTTCATGATGTGAAAGCAGCTCTTATTTTTTTTATAACCTGATTTAAATTTGTTCAACTCATTTAGCCTCATTATAGTGCCGATTTTGTTCCTCAAAAACCTGAGGACCGCTTCGTAAGCTGGCGATCCACAGCTGCCCCCTTTTTATCGCACATTGCCATGACCCTGAGTGTCTAGCTTTGGCATTTTTACTAGATTTCTGTCAATCATGTCGATCTGTCTTTGCTTAGCCTTTTGTGCGACTGCGCTGTTCTGGCCCAATCACGTAATTACACATACATTGGACTGCAGTTTTACGCCGAATGCTGGAGCAGCAGTAAACCTTTGCCAGACTACGATAGAGATGGACCGAGTAGAAAATGTTATGATCGACAATATGACAAATGTAAGGACGAAGATGTTGCATGTGTTGGCGCGGGATATACAAACTTTGTTTACAAGGTCACAACGTCGCTTCCAGGTCAGTGATTGCATCCAACTTTGTTAAATTGACGGCAGTTGAAAGCCGCTACCAAGAGCTTGGCTACATGTTCTGTAAAATCCTTTTCTGTAAATTCCATTTCATTTGGTTGAGGGTAAATGCGAAATATTGGCAGTTTAAAGGATTTTTGGAACAGTGAGAAGCCTGTAGTTAATGCATATGAGTATTCACGTTTATCTTTGATCTAAGTGCAGGAGTGCGTGAAAGCATTTTTTAATATGACGTCGTTCTTTTTTTCCGTTCAACAAAAACCGTCCTCCAAAAATATCCTCCTGCAGTCTTCAAACTTTCGCCCGAGAAAATTTCGCCAATGTTAAGAACCATTGCTGAATAAACTTGGATAACCACGATAAATCCCGTCCGTCGTTTACTTCGGGTCGAAAGGAAAGCGCTAAACGTAGTACCACTGGAAGGCGCTCTCTTTCTCGTGTAACCGGTCGTGCCTACCTCACGATTCGTCTTTTTACACTTAGATAATACAACTCCATCTAATGAACTGAGAACGTCACCAACTACGTTGCTCAAAACGAAGCCAACGTCGCCCAGCTCACCGTCGACCACCAAACGACCATGTACAGACCAGAACACCCGATGTACGGAGCACAAAGCATTTTGCAACGATAAGTACCCAGCAATGTTGAAACAATGTCCAAGAACATGCGGACTGTGTAAGTAAAATATTCCCAATACAGACAATGCTTGGAACAAAACTCTGAAATATAAGGGCAATTTGAAGATATATTCAAAGAAGATCATTGGATATTATCATTTTAGAATGGTAAAGCAGGTTACTTAAATAAAGCTAGTGTCAAGAAAGTTAGTGAGAACTGTATTGGTGCATGTGCTGCACTGAACTTCATTCACGACCGCTGGGGTGTTGGCATGGTTGGTGGACGATATTTCACGTAGGGTGGGAAGGATAATTGCTTGACAACCAATAGTAGTCTGAAAGTGTTTAAGAGGGAAATGATTTAGTGGTAAACAGCTAAACAAAAAGACTGTTGAGACCGTTTTTGTTGGGTTACAAGACGTATTTATTTATGATAACTTTTGTCATATCAACCCTTTACTGTATAAAGCTCCGCACCGTGCTCTTGCTGTACTGCGTTTGGTCTGTCTTGCTGCTATATATAAATTCCCCCCCTGCATATAAAAACAGTGCGTTCCAGAAACGAAAGCGCGACGAGGTGACGACTAAACTTAGAGAATTTGGCCACTGACAGACATGGATCGCCTCAATTTCTTATGAATGAAAAACAGACTAAGCCATCTCGGTGGTGGAAATTTTGAAATCGGGAGAATATTTTATATTGCTATAGTCAACTTTATTGGCAATTTTTTTTTCAAAATGGGGGTTCGTTCGAGAAACTAGCTCAAACATTCATCACAGGTTCTTCGTCCGATTTGAAAACACCTCGCGATTCATTAAAAAAGTCGAAAGAACTCTTTGATCTTCTCATATATATATATATATATATATATATATATATATATATATATATATAGCGTACGCCTGAGCGCGACGCCGACCCTGCCTTGTCACAGAGTGGCCGTTTTTATACTACAGACGTTTCATTCGTCTGGACGACTTAAGGCAAAGATTCTTAGGTCGTTTGATTTAATTCGTCTTGTGTTCATCTTGTAGAAAGACGGGCAAAGAGGAACTATACGTCTAAACGACCTAAATGATTTAGTTCGTCTACGCAGACGAACTAAATCATTTAGATCATCCAGACGTTTAGTTCGTCTTTGCCTGTTATTAGAGGTCCAACCTCGGGGGTCCGAGAGTCTCAGTTTTTCAAGCGTATGCAATCTTCCTACAGAAGCAATCATTTCACGACTGTTTGAGCAAACGTGACTTCTCACAAAGCTGTCTGAAGAATATTCCAAACTCCAAAGTTCACAAGAAAGACGATTATATTTGCTCTACAGTGTGTATATTTTTTGAGATGACTAGCTGTTGAAGATGGTTGCATGCTAGATTTGTGAGAAGGAACTAAGCATCAAGAATTCGATGAAAGTGAAAACGCTGGGGCCGGTTGTATTAAGCTGTGATGGTTTATTCCAGTAATCAATCCCAGTGAATGAATAGCATTATCCATGCTTTGAACAACCGAACTTAAATCCCGATGTAATAGTATAAGGCTGCATTGGCAGCGTTCAGCGGCAGATATAAGGCCAAAAAGGTCGGGGGAAATACCGAAACTTGGAAGAGAAAATGACCTTTCAAATGAAGGCTCTTTGTCGGAGTGAAACGTGTTTCGCGCGTTCACTCGTAATGTCAATATCTTCTATTTTAGGTTTTCGTAGTTCCCTAACCCTTTTGGCTTTGAACTTATTATCCACGCTACGCTGCTATTTGGGAAGGAAAATTTAAGTTTGGCTGTTCAAAGGGGCTGTTAATAGTGCGGTTTGTTCTATAAACTCATTGATCGGATGGGCCATTTGGGATACGTACAACCGGCCACTGGTAGCTGCCTTTACGTATAGTAATAAAACTATTTCAACCAGGTCTTTTCGCGGTCGTGAGCGACTGTCTTTTGACCGGACATGCTTCCTCGTCGTCTTCACTGTTATCCAACAAGCCTTCGCCATTAGAAAGGCAGACTACGGCCTGACATGTAGTTGATATCCCAACAGCTGTCAAATTTTTTTGGGGGAAAAAAAAAAGTTGTGAGTAATAAAGACGAAGGCTATTCAATATTTTTATTGACTGTTTTGTGTGTAAGTATCAGCAGGTCTTTGTGTTATTTTCGGGTGGAGCAAAATTAAAATTAGAAGAACTGCAAACAGCACTTAATTCATTATTTTCTAACAATCAGAAACAAGTTTTGGTTAGACTGAGTTTTTGCTAAAGCGCACTTTGGTGAAGATTCAACATAACCACACTTTGGGCCAGTTGGTTGGCGTTCTCAATTTCCTCACGAAAATAGCAGGTCCCAAGAGAATGTTGACATTTTTCCAATTATGTCTATTTTGCAATATTTCTCCTCGAAAGTACATTTTTGAGGTTTTCTTCACATTCTTGGATAAAAAAAATTCTCTCCAGTTAGTTAGTCCATGACAGCTCATTAAAAGGAATCATTTTCTTTTTCATTTTGTTCTTTCTTGCTGAAAACTTGTTTGTTCTCCAATTCTTTTTAGCTCATTAACCCACGCCCACTAGCTAAACTATATTTTGGATACTGCCAGACAATTTTATTCAGCTAAATGAATATAACTAGTCAATATTGTATTTCACTGCTTTTAAATTTTTGCCTTTCCCTTTGAGAAGATGAACATTGTACTGTTTTCTAACAATATTGCTTACAAACTACCAGTAAACTATTGCCACTTACCAGAGCACCTCAAGATTGAAAACTTCTCCATCTGCTTTACAAATTTTATGTTTACATCAACAGTTGTTGTTTTAAGACTTCTGAAAAACCTTTAAGAAAAAAGGACAATTTTGGCATCCTTTTATCATTTCACAACAGAAAAATTAAACTGCCCTTGAGTCCTTGACACAACTGGAGCAAGATGGCAAACATGTTTACAACCACTTTAGGTGTACTGTACCTATAAATATTTATAACAGTTTCTCTTTCTGGAGTTATACAGTATCTTTCTGCAAATAAAGCTAGTCATAGACTGTATCTGTGGCTTAATGAATGGGCTGAGTTCTGTTTGCCTGGTTTAGCTGTTGCATTGCAGAGGCTGAACAATGTTTAACACTCAGAATCATCAGTTTCATGAGTCATGATAAGCTGTGTATTGCACATGTTCATGGTTCCATTACAAAGCTGCACACTTTTCAAACTGCCTGAAATTCTTGTTGATATGATTTTGTATCTGTGTTTGTAAAACAATCTTACTGTATTTAAACTGTGCGTGTACACCCTAGATGTTGACAAGGAAACTGGGTACTTGTCTTATAGGTGTTTACCCCAGAATATCACAGACTACCTTTTATTAAATGAATTTACCATTTCCCAGGTCATAGTTATAGATGCTTATTCAATTATATTTTTTAAACTGATCTAAATTTAATGAGATGTTTGCCATGTGGGAAACTTATATCCACCACAATATGATCTTAATAGTATTGGATATTTATGTGTATGAAGTTCTACAAATAGGCAAACATACCTGCCAGAGTACTGTGATGGATGTGACTTCTGAGATCCACTATTCTTGGCAGAAACTATAACAACATTAAATATTTTAAGCTATTTCATTAGACACTAGCAAGATTTTTAATCTTGATACAGTAAATGTATGTTATATTACATCCACCTCTTAAAACTACTTGAAACAAGGTGTCTTTTTTCAAGACTGTTCAAAGCAACCAAAAGGCAAATATACTGTAAATATGTGCTTCCCTGGACTGGAAAAGGGACTTTGTTCGATTCCTGGTTTTCATGATAATGTTGATCTAAATCTCTGCCCAGTAATGAGCACAATAAACAACCTTTTCATCTTTAGAAGTCTTTTGTAAGAAGAGTAATTCTATTTAAGTAATTGGAATTTAGTTCTTCTGACATTGAAAAAGTGTCTACAAACAGTAAAACAGATAATGACTAAACACAAAGTGTCAACCTTGTTAGACTAATGCCACCTGACTTGTCAACTTTCCTGTCACTATTTCAGTTTATGGCCTGTACCCTAGATCAAATACTTTACCTGAGTTGAGATAACTTCTAGCTTTCCTTGGAATTTGATTGGATGACATGTGTCGAACCTTCTATTCATTTAAAACAATATAAAATAAAATAAAATATTGTATACAATTTTACAGTAATAATGATTATGATGATTATGACGGTGATCATGGTCATGGCAACAATATTGCTGATTCAAAATAATTTTATGAATAAATACCAGTCAGTACATTGTAAATATTTAGAAAGTGTAAACAATTTTGAGAAACCAACTTACTGGTAATGTATGACAGTGCTTCCAAAACTGTCTGCCAAACATAGTGATTAATGAATAATAATAAAATCTAAAACTTCTAAAGCTTATAACAGTTTCTGGAAAAGGTAAATATCTCTAAAATTTCTACTGTTTCACTTGCAAGATGTTGCAAATGCCTGCACATGCTCAATAACAACTAAAGAAGCGTACCTAGAGGCTTGGGTTCTAATGTGAGGCGTATTACCTTCAAGAGCTTAAGGGAGAACAAGTTTGTGGTCTTCTGATTTTCTTTCGATTCGGCAGTTTCGCGCAATTTTCCTGGCAAAATAATGTGGGAAGTTGTATATCCGACATCCCGCGCCGTAGAACTTGATGAAGAAGACGAAGAAGAAGATAGGTACGTGTTTGATAGTCATTTGACATCACCAGTTGTACGTCTGTCAAGGTTCCTGGAGACCAAAGAGGGGTCATCTCCTTTCGCGTGCAAACTCTTCGTGATTGCCTTTGGTCGGATTGCTACAACCTTTATCGAGGCACATTTTCTTAATGCGGATACTCAAGTAGTCGGGCTGGTTGCTGGAGGAAAGAAAGAAAGGGACTTAAACACTTTACTACAAACCGGTTCATCTGACAAGACATGTTTTATTCATTCCTCGATTGCTACGATAGGATCGAGACAAACTGAGGTGTTATTTTGTCAGAGCAAGGTTGAATATCCTGCAGAGTGCAGCCATGGCTGGGCAAAGGAGGTGAGTCCTTTAGACGCTTGATGTTCCCTACAGCAAACTTTTCTAACTACATGTACATGTAGACCAGACTGCTAACTTTGCTAACTGCACACAGAATTTTTTTTTTCTTGCCAAAGTATGCGCACATATATGTCACATATGAGACAAAATGCACACACAGCTAGGGGACACCATGTGTCAGAGAGGACGCCTCAGAGGATGGTTTAGGATTAGCTGGATTTGTTGCATGATAAAGCAATAAGTGAGGAAAAATGTACCTCATTAAATAAGACTTCCTCCTCTTTGAAAGATCAAATTGTGTGCAAAGGACTTCAATTCTTAAAAAATACGCACATCATCTTGAAAAATACACAGAGAAGATATTCCATGCACACAGCAAAGTTAGCAGTCTGGGATGTAGAATGTATTCAGTTCAACAAAAAATGTGTGCCTGGCCCCACTGAGCCCAATCAAACATGTGCACTTAACAACCTGTCCTCATTCACTACCAGTCTATCTAAAGATATAAAGAAACCATAGTAAAAAATTGTTTTATAATGGTAATGATCAGTAAAACAACAAGTCAGGATAAATTGGATATTAGTCATATAAGCTATTACACCCACAGTCGCATTTAGTTTAACCCACTAAAGGATAAAGATGCTCTTTAGGATTTTATTCTGGCAAACTCCAAATGATTTTATTCAACCAATGTAAGATATCCTGTTTGATGGATTAATTGGCAGTCCAGTTAACCTGTTGAGGGGCAAGGGTACACTTCAGAATTTAATTCTGGTTAAAGTAACACCAGACAATTTTATTCAGCAGAGTGAGATGGTCTCCTTCATGGATACTTTGCCAACTCAGTTAACCCATTTATAGGCAAGGATGCACTGTAGCACAGCTAATGCTAGCAAAATTTTAATTAGCAGAGTGGGGTGTCTGCCATTTAATGGATTAATTTACATGTACTTACTAATACTATGCTTGAAGTTTATGCAGGTTGCACTTGCATGTTCCATAAGAACCTCCATTAACCAATTTTGCATCTGATACTGTTATGTTTATGCATGCAAAACTGGTACACAGGAGATTTTTGAGGGTACAGCAAAGTTAGCAGTCTGGGTAATTTTCCTAGTGTGGTAATTTTTAATGTGGACATCATTGTGCAATCACAGGGTGGGAACACTAGGTAAATCCCATGAGCCCCTACAAAAAGAAGTGATTTTTGACATTTTTGAGACTCTTTATAGGTACATACTTATTTTCATAAAAATAACCAGGAGAAGATCAGTGATGAGAAAAAGCAAAATAACTAATATATTTGTAGAAATGAAATTTTGAAATTTTGGACATGTTGTCTATTGTAGCTTTTGAGAGTGAGGGCCAGTACTTAGGTTTTGATTGCCATTTGGATAAATCATGAACAAAGTCATTGTCTTTGTAAAGGCAACTTTGTATTGGGATAGTGGTTACAGGCCACTGCATACCTAGAATCTTTCAGGTGTGCCATTTGCCACTTAGTTAAACTTTCAAAACTGTTCATGAAGTTTTTCGATTGACAATTCAGTAAATTCACATCTCATTTCCTTGTAATCTAATAGATATTTTCAAGAATTAAAGCAGATAAAGTCCTGGTCATAACCACACTGCCTGCATCACGCTCTCTGAATGATTCCAGTGAGAGTGAGTCAGATCATGTTTTTACCTTAAAGACCAACACCTGGAAAACAGCTGTTAAATTTCCTTTTCTTAAGTCACCCAATGTCATTTCAGATCTTCCTGCAGCTGGTAAGTGGAACTCCGAATCTTGAGTGTTTATGCAGGTCAGGTGCATTGCCATGTGATGGACTTGCAGAATCCAGACCCCCACTTCTTTTCTGCAGCCAATTTCTAATTTGTCTTAGGCCCCTTCTACATGATACAGCCGTTGCATATGATTTACAGTACTAGAGAACAGTTCCTACTGATTTTTTTCTGAAGACTATTGTGACTAAATTGAATACACAGTGTTCTAGCTAGGCCTAAATAAAAGGGCACTGTGCCGTTCCATTTTCACAAGTGCTCCATTATCATTCTGGTGAGCACCCTGTCATTTTTCCTTCTCACCATTTCATTTTCCTTGTCAATATCATATGGTCAGCAGTGTACTAAACATGCTGTTGTGGTTGCACATTGCAATCAAATGTCTTGTCTAGATCATTGAAATGTGTGTGGTACATTTACCAGCAGTACTCTAATGAAATCATCAATCGTAGACTATTATTTTACATTCAGTACTTTTGAAGTCTTTTTTAATAGTGATGGTGCTTTTGAAAAGAAAGTTCAGTACATTAGGTAAGCGGTGTGGCTCTTTGGAGGGTCCTTCAGCTCAGAAATTATTATTCAAGAATTGGCATCACTTTGCAGTACATTCTTCATACATGTGTGCAAACTTCCTGCCCTCTCATTTTTCAGCCTAGCTGGAACACTGATATGTCAGGATGAACAGTCATTTGTGACAGTTGCACTATGTTGATCAGGCTTAAATCTGATCAGAACCTGGTGGCAGCAGGGTAATAAGCTAAGATCCCCAGAGGTCATCTGACAAACTGCAATAATGTTTTGAATAAGCTGCATGTACAGAAATGTTTTCATAATAATCTGACACTGCTGAAGTCAACTAAAAAATGTTGACTCAAGCAGGATTTGAACTTGCACCTTCAGGAGCATCAGGTTATCATGACAACATTTCTGTTCATGTACAGTATCTCTGAGGATGATTCTGAAATAAAAAAAAGGTGCATGTAGTACCAGTGTTTTTCCCAGGACATACATTTAGCACCAGTGATACTCAGATGTGCAGTGGTTTTGCAGCAGCGAACCCATGAGGCAAATTTTTCAGAAGGCCTATTGTCATACAGAGACAGTCAAGATCATGGCTAATGGTCTTCATATGCTTGCTGCGCTCAGATTTTCAGGAAACATTTGCGAATTCCAGTTGGAGACCAAACCTGCGATCTTGTGATGGCCAGTGAGACACTGTAACCATCAAGGCTGTGTGAAGAGGCAAGGATACAATTATAGACAGTACCGGTTCAACTGATGGTGCCTCGAAGCCGCAGTCGTATTATGACGTACCACTTAGGCAGGTAATGCTTGTGCAGCAGATACAGTACGTCCATCAATTAAATCACCACATAACCGTAACCTTGGCTTTCCATTTGAGTCTAGTTATCTCAATGGTGGAAGACTTGGAGTGTCTCACCAACCATTATAAGGTTACAGATTTGATCTTGGTCTGACACTCACAGACACTTTCTGAGAGTTTGAGCTTGACAAAGGTTTGCGGATTGTCAATCACTACTCCAAGCTTGCTCGTTCATAATGGCCATTCCGTTAAACCATGCTTATGGAACAGCGCCTGTTCTTCAGAAGTTCACATTAACAAATAGTTTAACCGTATACTGTATTTCTTTAAACACCTGCCCAACAAGATACTTTTTGTACTTCAGTTTTGACCCGCTGCCAGATATTCAACACACCAGCTGTTATGTACGTGGGTGTCACAGAGACTGACAGCGTCGATTCAAGAGCAATGGGGATGTTCGATCCACTACTTGAAGAAGAACCTCTTCGAGATGTTTCAAAGGTTTGTAAAAATGTCCTGAAACAATCATAAACTGGAGATATATACCAATACCATTGCTTGCCCTCAGGAGCAATATGTTTAATTTCAAGCAAGAGGTTAAGACGCGCAAGATAGCAAAAAGAAAATAGACGCTAAGAATCGAGGACACGGAATCACGGCAAACGTAAAACTACATGTACCACGATTTCACGATTTTTCTCGCAATTTTTATCGCTTTTGCGTGAAAGTGTGCAGCTTCTCGTTTGCCATCAACTCGAGACTCATTTTTAATATTTCGCCTTAATTTATTTGATTCTTCAGAAAACTTGGACGGCATCATCTCATACATGTTACAAAGGGAATACGGAAAAGGGTTACTAGGACAAAACGAAGAAGTTTTTTCGTATGAAAGTTCAGAAACATTTCTTCGAACATTTCTTGATCAATCTAGACAGCAAGGGACACTGTTTCGGCACTTATTTAATGTCTTTGAAACGTTTGCAAAGGCATCTTTCAACCCCTTCTTAATATATTCAAAACTCTTAAAAACCCAGAAGAAGTTTGCCTACAAAACATTTCACGTATTCACAGTAGATGCAATTCGGAATCTGCCGTTATTTGTTTACCTTGAAAATGTGATGCTCAGTTTTTCTGATAATTTGTCGTTTTACTTTCAGAGACCCAGATCAGAGACATTAGAGTTCATGAAATCAGTGAAGACAGTCAGTCCACATTTGGACAGTAATATGTATATTTAGGGATCTACAAGCGATGTGAAACTGGTCATCCATGGTTGCAGTGGTTATGTCGATTCAGGACTCAAACTTGTCCGATCATTGCTCAGTGCATCCTGAAGAGAAAAAACCAATAGGACTAGTGAACGAACTCCTAAGACTCAAAAAACAGAATTAAAAGAATTGGCTTTGACGTGATGGAAGCACTCAATTTACCCTGAACTGGACTTATCTAATTAATATCTAAGAAGATAGTTGAAAATTATACTTATCTCGTGGTGCATCAAAACACATTTGAAATTTTTATGTATGATTCTTCTTGAACAGTATTTTATCCTCTATTAATAACTCAGTATAGAAACATCGAAATAATGTAAACAAATTTAACTCCGAACAAGGGAGCAAATCTAAAGAACTTGCGTGATAAAATCTAGATCTGAACATCGTTAATTGGTAAACTCTAATATAATTACAAGCTGTGTTTTAAGTCGACTTGGTTCGGTGCAGTTTGGTTCCAATAACTTGGAAAACGTTACCTAACTTATACAGCGTCCTCAAGAACTTAAGTTATTCAAATTTTATTGTGAAAAAAATGGCGTTAAAGGATTAAGCATTGCAGACAGTGTGCGCCACTGGAAATCTCATTTTAATCCCAAGAAACAGTCGACACTCTTAGTTAATCCTTCGCTGAGATCCACGCTTTTGAAAAGCGTATCAAACAAACAAACGTAAGCTTTCGTTAAGCAACATTAATGAACAGTAAACGTCAAGTTTTAAGTTTTCGCCAAGCATCAGTCGTTGTAGTATACAAGAAAACGATTGAACAAAACTGACATGGATTCTAACGGAATAATGTCGAGAGAGACGAGGAACAGCGAAAAACGGGCTGCAACTGGTGGTGACAGTTTTCTCTACTCCAGCGAATTGAAAGAGAGTGGTTTGTCTACTGGAATTTCCCAACTCAGAAGGAGCAGTTACTGCAACATGGACAATCCTTTCCCGGCCGTGCCTTACCCGTCGTTGTGTGTGACCGAGAGCCGTATACTTCGGACAAGACCGAAACTGTTACGGAAGAAAGAGTCAGAACTTAGTCGCTGCAAGGAGTTGCTTTTAAAGAAAAGTGCGGACTGCGCGAATGCTATCTGTGGCGAACGGTTTGCCGTCGAGAGAGAAATGGAACTGAGACGAAGGTTGCACGGTCAGAAAAGCGAATTCGAAGAAATGAAACGTGTGGAACGACTGAGGTGTCGAGAGCGGCTGGTTATGGAGACGGAGAGACTGAGTAAAGAACGAGACGAAGCTAGAATAGTTTTGGTCGCCAAGGATGCTTTGGTGAAGCGGTTGAAAATTCGCGTAGGACAACTTGAACAAATTGAAAAACAGAAAGACAGCGAGATAAGGCAGATGAAACGCGAACTTGAAACAAAGAACACGACGATAAAAACTTTACTTCGAAAATTAGTGCTTTTACAGTTTAGTAAAAGGAAATCGTGAAGACGCACAACATCTTAGACCATTTTAAGCTCTTTGACAATCAGTAACATTGGAACTGAGGGATAACCTGGGACGAAGGATTGTTTTTAGGGGATAGAAATTATTCCATGTGATAAAATCGCTCCAAAAAGTTTATGAGATCTTCCTGTTACTTTACTTCCTTACGTACAAATCTTCTTAGTGTTTTTGAGCCTTGACATGTTTCAGAATTTTGTCAGAAAGTTGACTTTTGTGTCCTATTCTAAACAGTCCCTATCCCCAGGCTAACAATTAATGTAACCACGCACCTGAAGAAAATAAATTGGCCAGATTTGTTCTGGCGATACGGACAATACGTCCCAGCTGGAATTGCGAAACATTGTGGATTCAGTCAGTTTTAGTCTAGATATACAGTGGTTGCTTCGTGCGTTATAAAATACAATGAAAAGTACATTTATTGCGAGTGTAATAATCCCCTACAATGACCCAAAAATCGTAACTTAATATCGTGCCCGTCATGATATCTGGAGTTCTGTGAGTCAGGAGTCTGGCGCGTTCACAAAAGCCAGAAGGAATTTGCATGAATGGTATGAAGACCTTAATCCTTGTTGATGTAAATTTTTTGAAGACGTTCCAATTGGGGATCCGTTGCCGCAGTTACAAAGCACAGGTCATTCTAGCCGCTAACCTACAACAGGTAGGGATTTCAGATATATAGAATAACTGGATATTGAAATCGAGACTATGCAAGGCAAATTTTTTGATTTGGTCACATAAGGGAGGGTTCACATATTACGTAATCAAGGCGGGTGTTTGGAATTGCTTATTCTTGATTATGGGGGAGGGTGAGGGTTAGACATCATGATGACATAAGCAAATAAAAAATTCAAACATGTCTTATTTGTTTAATTTTTAATAAAAACAGCTTAAGTATAAACCATTTTGTTTTTTTCCGTTTGAACTATCTAAAGTTTACGTTTTTTCGTGGCTTCGAAAACCTGTTTTGAGAAATCTGCGATATTGATATTCTAGTCAAGTTTGTACTGTTTTTACATTATTAAATAAATGCCGAATATCTACAAAACCACAAAACTAGAGCTTTTGAATTAAATCTACAATATGATTAGCACCAAAAACTGTGTCTACGCCAGTGGAGTATCTTGGAACAAAAGGGGGGTTCAACCGATGATGACGTAATCTAAGGAGGGGGTTGGCCATGAATGATTACGCATGATTGCAAGGGGGTAGGGGGGATCAAAAATGAGTGAAAAAGTGATTAATATGTGAACGCTCCCTAATGGAGTGACGTCACACTAACGTAATCTGAAAATTTAAATATCTGCAATTTTAGCCGTTATAGACATGCTATATTTTGAAATGAACTGGAATCAAAGTAAAAGAATGTATCATGCATGGGATTATTTATCAACCAGATTTTGACGAAGCTATAAGAATTCTAATCTATTTTTCAGGTAGAAAAAATTTCATATCTCAAGCACTCTGTCAATATTGTTAAAACTTATGTATGTAATCTCAATATATACGGCAATAATCAAACATTACTATTATACGCGCATTCTGCACATGCATGTTCTCGTACTTGATTCTTAAATCTGTAACCATAGATTCCCTAGGAGGACCTCCGCCTTAGACTTTTCCTTCTTTTTTTCTTCCTTCCTTCCTCCCTTCCTTTCTTTCTTTCCTTCTTTCTTTCTTTCTTTCCTTTTTTCTTTCTTTCTTCCTTTCCTTCTTTCTTTCTTTCTTTTTTCGTTTTAATCACGTTCAGATCCTTTCAAGGTTCTTTAATAATCAATCTCTGATTTCTTGGCATACTGCTGCGAAAGGCTAGATTTTGGATAAACTCAAAGGTTTTCTGCTGTGAAATTCTTACTTGGCTGACGAACCCACAAACTAGATCAACTGCTAATCCTAGATTAGCGCTAATCGGCTACTAAACAAACTCGTTTTCCCCGCGAGGGACGAGTCCCTACACTGTTGCCTTGACTACAACGTTTGACGAAGTTGACTTGACTTTGCTGTAGTACTGTGGACAAAAACAATTACACGTTTTTTGCAATTGAATTTAAACATTACAGGCTGATGTGTACTGACGGTATGGCTTGAATCCCTTCGGGAAATGGCAAGCCAAGGAGAAAAGACTGTGCCGAAAGAGGAAGGCGACGTAAAGTCGTCACCCTCCAACCAAGATGTCGCTCCACCGCTGGTCTCGATGAAAGGTATGGAGATATAAACTTGAATTTGAGTAACTTCATCGTCTCCAGAGACGAAGTTTGATTAGGACCAGCATGTTCATGATTTAATTTCGCCGCACATTTCGAAGAGCATGGTTTGATCATATTGCCTCTGGAATTCCCTTAAGCAGTGGAGTGAAATCCGAGTTGACTGCTCATAATTTCCAGTGGAGTCAGGATATGGTACAATACGTCGAAGCTAATGATTGTTGCATTTCGAGACAATGACCGAAATTTTACGCTTGTAATTAGACTGAATGCCAGTCCAATGAGTGTTTTCTTCACCTGCAGGAGACGACCACGGAAAACATCGAAAGAGAAGAGGTCAGCTAATACAGAAGGATTCGCGACCTATTCAGCCGTCGGGACCAGTCCAGCCAGTAAGTCCAGAGCGTGTCCTTTTACATGCTACGAAACATTTCTTCTGTCTTAGATGTTTCTTGGAACTAGTCTTTGCAAACGCAGTACTAGGGAAACATGTCATTTGACGGCAAACACCCCGAGACTACAAGACTGCCACAGACACTCAATGCTGACGCCATCCTTTTTTTAAAATTGAAAACCTGATACCATATGTAGTCCAAAGAAACAAATCATAACTGCGCTTTGAACTTCCATCTCTGTCTAGCGGAGTAAAAGTGTTACACTTATCTCAGGCGAAGCTTTAAAAGAAAGACAGAAGATATTAAAAAGTCTCAAAGAGCAACGGAAAAGATTGGTATGTGCGCACATTTTGGTGAGCTTTGTGCATTTTCACCCGCATCTGTCATTGTGAATTCACCTTTTTTAAGTAGTGTGGAAGAACCGGGTGAAAAATGGGGTTATTGACTAAGTTAAAGTTTATATTGTTTGAAATTGTTTTCATTTTTATTTCTTTTTATTATTTTATTTCTTTTTTTCCTTTCAATTTTAATAGATTGATGCCAGACACACATTTTTGTTTACTAAGGTAAGCTTCTTACTGTATTTTTTTAAGCCATTCACCCCAATCTCACTAAAACCATCAGGTGGTGGCCAGAATAAAATTTAAAGGGTTGCTATGGGGATTTAAAGGCTAATTGAGTTTGACCATTTGACCTCAAGAGACCTCTCTTAGACCCCATTCATATGATACTGGTACGAAACTACACTGGTATCAAAATATCACAGTACCAACCTGTTCACACAATTACTGTTTCACATTACGGTTTCAAATTGTTACGGTTAGCATTACAGTTTCATGCTTTTTCATACCAGTACCATGTGAATGCAAGGCCTAACCACAATGATTTCGTTATGGTTTCACTTCGTACCAGTATCGTGTGAACGGGGCCTTTACTAATTTCCTGTTCATCAGATTATACATGGAATATGATGTTTGAGTCCAGGCATGGAAAGCAATAGTTCTTCTGGTTCACCATCTTGAGTAGCAGTGCTACTGTATATGTAAATTTTCCAATTATAAAATTACAATCTAATGTGTACCAGTACACAATTGGTATTGATGTAACTTGGCTAACTAACTGTGTTGTTATAGATTGCTGATGCAATTGGCATTGAGGTTTCTGCTGCTGAAGATTTTATACTGGGAGACCAAAAGGTGTATAGTATTTCCAGACAGTACTTTTTAGAAAAATCATGAAAACAAGTTCTATTCCTGGTTGATTGCCAGAAACATTTCCTGAGTCTCAGAGTTGAAGAAATGTCAACTGATTTTCTGTTAACATTAAGACCAAGGGGTTAACTTTTTCTGACTTTTAATGCTTTGCAGTTTGATGATATTGATGAATTTTTCAAACCTGAGGGTAATAAGGCAATTCTCTTCTTTTATCAAGAATCTGCGGTAAGCATTGTGACATATATTGTGATATTTGATGCACACAGAATTGTATAATTATTGTATAATTATTGTGTTAGTTACAGTTACTATATTATCCATACAAAATCCATAATGATGTTATTCACTCATGGACCTTTCAAGTGCAATATGTACAGAGTTTATATTATGTACAAGTTGTCAACATTTGAAGTAACAGAACATTCTGACTGTTAAACATAGATTAGTCGTCCAGATCTTAGTAGCCAACTTGCCAACTCCCCAAAGAAGTTATTTATTGCTGATGGTGCAAGTGAGGTAGGTAAAATATATTAAATACAAGTTACAGGTGATTCAATTTTACAACTCACAAACAGACTCACTGAATAAATCATCTTGCAAGCAAGAGTCAAACATGCATCAAAAGTAATAATTTAGGTATAATTTTTAGTGTGACTTTTTATCTGTTAGTCTGACTAATTTTAGTGATTTGTGAGGAAAAAGTCTGGTTTTACTTCCATTGGGAACTATGGCTGTGTAAGCTTGCCATTTCAAGCTCAAACCTATTAAAGTTAATAATAAATAAGATGTAGCTTTTGTGCCACATACAAAGTTCCCTTGGGTAACAACTTCTTTCGTTTTATTAGTGTGGTTATCTTTATGCTTTTTAGGGTGTCAATGGTCTTTGCTTATTCTTCATAAGGGCAAACACAAAAGCAATCACTATTTCTAATGTGGCTCAGGTAAAACCAAACACAAATCTGTTCACCAATATTACTGTTACTGCATTGATATCACATTGTTAGGGAGTTTTCAATAGGCTAATATTTTAATACCAAAATAAATATCTTTAAAAAAATGAAAAAATATTGCAAAAGCCTTTTGAATTTTATCCACCTGTCAGTGAATTTTGTCTTACTATTATACGATTCAAAATGACACAATTCATAAGCATACCCTTAGGACTTTGATATTGCCTTGTGTTGCTAATAGTCAATTTAAAGCTCCCTATTGGTCATATACAACTTAATTAAAACATTGAAAAACATGTTCATATTAAATTTCTGTTGTGCTTAATTTTTGACTTTTCTTTTTTTACAAAGGAAGTAAATTTCATGATGATTGATGCATCAGGAGGCCGATTACTTGAAGGCTTTGAAAAACTTTTAGGAAATATATTGGTACCAGCATTGAAAAATCAGAAGGTATATTACTGTGGTAATTTAAATACAGTTTTTGACTCTCAGGACAGTATTTCATCCCACCTGGCTTCTGTTATTAATACAAACTTGACTATTTAGATTACATCAAGGGTGCACCGGAACCAGTATTTCAGGTTCTGGCCGGAACCGGAACCAACCGGAACTGACCTAGAAATCCGGCCAGAAGTTCTGGCCGGAACCAGAACTGAGTTATTTAGGCCATATATGGTAATATTTGATTTTGTCTGATGCCAGTACCTGACTGGTACTTCCCTGACTGGAATAAATTAAAAGAATTAGCAACGTAAACATCTTCATAAAGTGTTCATATATTAGTATACAAATGCATGTATCCTTGTATAGTTTCTTCCTTACAATCATATGAAAGCTCTAAACACTCTAGTGCACATAGCATTACTTGTTTTTAAACCAATTTTCAAACTTTCTAATCGATACCTTCACTGGACACCATGTTGTATCATATTATTTATGTACTTTAGTTCACATTTTAATTATTTATCTTCTTAGCAACGAAGTAGAAATATGAAATGTGATCTGTTCAGTCTATTTGATGTTCTTTCTCTCTGAAAATGAGAGTTCCGGTTCCGGCCATGCTTTTTTCGACAGTTCCAGCCGGAACCGGATCTCTGAAAAATCGGGGTTCCGGCCGGTTAGTTCTGGCCGGAACCGAGATCCGGTGCACCCCCTATACTACATCTAAACCTTTTCTATTTCATGAATACTACTGGTGTAACACTCCATTTTTGATACATATGTTGGAATCTATTTGCAGTTAAATAGAATCTGATGTTTAACGATTCCATTCTAACTTATTCAAATGAAATGATCTCAATTGGTGACCAATTTACCAAATTAAATGTGTTATCATATGTGGCACTCAAACTACAGCATAAAATGCCATACAAACCATGCTGTACTGCTACTTAATTTTTTTGCATTGTTCATATACTCTGTTTTCTCCTGCAGTTTTTAATTTCACTGTGTTCAATCTGTTTAGTTGTGTTTCATGGCTTTAAATAAAAAAGTGCTACATCAAGTGATTTATTTTATCCTTTTCTTCTTATTTTTTCCAAAGAACTGGGGGGAGATGTCCAACCAACTTTCGTCCATTCAAGAATTTCTAGAATCTCTTGAAAAGTTTGTCAACATCTTATCAGGTGCCAAGAACAATATGGAAGGACGTGTCACTCTTGATGATCATAGCAATGGGGAACTTTTGGATGGATTAAAGTCTCCATCAGACTATCTGTCAGCTGGTAGGTTACGTACTGGTGTTTCAATGAAGTGATATGTTTTCATTTACTTATTACCCATGACAATTTGTGAGCCCAGCTGCAATTGGTTGCTTTGGTCCTGTTTGGTTTGATTGGTTGGTCATTGAGTTTGGTTTGGTTAGTTGGTTGGTATCTTGGTTTGGTTGATTGGGTGGGTGGATTGGTTGGTTGGTTTATTTGGTTGGCTTGTTTGGTTGGTTGGTTGGTTGGTTTCATTGGTTTCATTTGCCTGAGTTGGTTTGGGGTTATTGGTTGGTTGGTTTGGTAGGTTCACTGGTTTGGTTAATTGGTTTGGCTGGTTGGTTATGTTGGTTGGTTTCATTGCTTTCATTGGCTCAGCTAGTTTTGGTTTGGTTTGTTGGTTAAGTTGGTTTGGTTGGTTTTGTAGGTTGACTGGTTTGGTTATTTGGTTTGGTTGGTTGGTTAGTTGGGCTGGTTGGTTAGTTAGGTTGGTTAGTTAGGTTGGTTAGTTAGGTTGGTTAGTTAGGTTGGTTAGTTAAGGTTAGTTAGTTAGTTAGGTTGGTTGTTAGTTTGGTTATTTGGTTGGTTGGTTTAGATGATTGGTTGGTTTAGTTGATTGGTTGACTGGTCAGCAGATATGGCTGGTCGGTTGGCCAGTATGTTTGTTTGGCCTAACAACCATTAAATGTATGCTTTTAGCCAACAGTCCCGAAACAGTGGATAAACTGGAAGGTCTTGTTGCTTTGTGGTCAAAAGAAATTGAATTAGTTCTGGCCGAGAGTGAACAGGTACTTGGTGTTGTGATGCCAGTAATATTAACCAAAATTTTTCGGTTTGATTCGTGCTGGAAATGTAGAAAAGTTATCTGAGTCTAAAAACTAAAAAAATAAACCCAAACTTGATTTTTTTTCTACCCATTTAAGCTGCGTAAGGAGGCAGATGACATAGGACCATCAGCTGAATTGGATCACTGGAAGCAGAGAATGGCAAAATTTAATAGGTAAGGGAGCGTGGTGTAGCATGAAGGTGTGCAGGAAGTATGACTGGGTTGGTACCAGAGACGCTTGACACGATTTTCGTATCAACGCTTAATCATTTATCCCGAGCGCTTTTAAGGTGTTGAAACTTTTCTTATTTTGATAAGTGGAAAAGAGAAGGAGGTTATTTAGTCAAGTACTAAAACAGCATTTTCCTTTGTTTTTTTTTTTCAAAGTTTGTTGGATCAAATTAAAAGCCGTCACTGTAAGGCAGCCATTGGTGTTCTTCATGCGGCTAAGTCCAAAACCCTGAAGCACTGGAAAGAACTGGTGAGAAATATTTGTATTTTACTTTTTATGATAAACTTGGTCATTCTGCCTGTGCATTGTTAATGTGACATGTTCTCACTGACATGGTATCCTCACTGTTTGTCACCTTGAAATTACCGTGGAATCAACTTTAACTGGTTTTAGCAAAACGGGAATTGATGAGATGCGTAGCTAGGAATTTCTAATTTGGGATGGAGGTGGGTCGAGAGTTGACCAGTTACGTGGAGTTTCATGAAAAATTAAATCTCTGTCGAATTGAAAATTTCAGTTTGTCAGTAGGATAGGGAAGTTAACCGCCAAATCTCCTTTTCTGCACGCCTGAAACCGATCGATAACTGATAGATAATTGCATCAGCAATAGCTAACGTGAACAGCTATAACCCGAACAACTGCATTCGCACTTCTCATTTTTCAGGACAGTCGCATCACTGACGCAGCCAACGAAGCCAAAGACAACGTGAAGTATTTATACACCCTGGATAAATTTTTTGGGCCCTTGGTGAAGTGTTCTCCGGTAAGTCTGTACGTGTTCAACTTGCCCGCAGGCTATTGCTTTATTGGACTCTAAAGGAAGATCGCTTACGTGCATAACAAGTGTTAGTAGAAAGTTATTTGTAATCTAACGCAGTTGCTGCTCAATATCTAATACACTAGTCGGTAGTAGAGGCGAGTAACGCAATAAGGTGTCGTTTTTCGGTCAGAAACGATGTATATACTGTACCTAGTTTTTCGTGATATATTTAAGAAAAGAAAAATCCCAACTAGAATTTACTTAGTAAAATTTACTGCTAGTAGTCAAACGGAAGTGCTCCAGTTTCATTTGCTACGCCACTTGGTATCTAATGGCGTAGTATTTTGGGAAGTGTAATGAATATGATTACAAAGATGCAAAAATACCAAATCTTGCTTTCTTTTCTCAGATGGAGATGATAGAGTATGTTCCAAGCCTGATGAATTCCATTCGTATGATTCACACCATATCACAATATTACAACACCTCTGAGAGAATGACGTCATTGTTTGTAAAAGTGACCAATCAGATGATCTCAACGTGCAAAGCCTACATCAAGAAAGGGGTCAGTAGGATATGGGACTTGCCAAGGTATTGTCAGATACGTTTGTTCCTTGTGATGTAAACGATTCAATCACAAGAGTTTTCAGGACGTATTGCAACATTTGCCTGCCGATAGAAAGCAGGAGTAAAGCTCTCAAGAAGTGATTGCATACACCAGAGTGATGAATCACATGTGAGCATCGTATGGTGTTGATGGACCAGGGCGGGTTTCCATTACATTATAAAAACACGAGTTTCTCCGACTTCCACGAGTGTTTCTAGAAGCAGATTAGAGTAAAATTGTCTTCCGTTTCTTTTATTAACCCTTTGAATGTCAGCCAGTTCTCTTTAAATCTGTTGTTGAAAGTATAAATATGCGTCCTTGGCATACAAAGTCAAATAACCTGTAGAAATCTTGAGCTGAAATAGCTGTTGTTTTTATGGTTGCCAAAGTGTAAGTGATCCTTACTCTTCAGAAAAAAGGTACATGGTGGGAGCGTTTTCATGCGTTTTCGAATTGAGTTTGGTGAACAAGACTACTTTATTCTCACTATAACAACTAATTAAGACTTTTATATACATGTATGTTCTGTTCTGTTTCATGTCTAGTCAAATAGTTACAGAACGTGAAACTTATGAACTTTGTGAAATACTCTCAAATTTTACTCTGTAAAAATAGTTATACTTATTGGTTTTTGCGTCAACTTACGAAATATCTAATCCAGCGAATATGTCTTTTTAGAGAAACCATATCGGCTAGACTCCAAGAAGCTGTTAAGCTTAACGAAGTTTACCAGACGGCCTTTCATAGGACAAAAAATAAACTAAAGGAAAATCAAAGCGAGAGACAATTCGAGTTCAGGTAAGGCTAAATTAGATGTTTTGTGGTTAAAAACAGAACCTGGACCTCTAGGAAGAACAACTTATACAGCTGATACGGTGATACAGTATAAGTAAAGACACTTTACTTACTTTACTTTACTTATTTCTCTTTTTTTTTTGTTTTTTTGTTGTTGTTTTTTTATAAAGCGAAAATTACATTTTTGGCAAGTTTGATGCGTTTTGTAAAAGACTAGAGAAACTGGATGACATGCTGATTGCGATGGAAAATCTGTCGGGACTTCAGAAGATAAAGATCGAGGTCGGTCCTTTTGTGCGAACCCCGTTCCACTTGGTGTGATCAACGTGTTAGACGTATTTTTGTTAACAACTATGTATATTTTTGAAGAGCTGTTGTTCCTGTTCTCTCTTAACGGAGATCGGCATCGTTCAACAATCGTTGGCAGCGGAAAATAAGTTGACAACTTGTGTAATGTCTCAACTTCGGTCCACGCTTCAAGCTAGATAGCTGAGTGCATTTTCCAGCGTTATACAGTTTCCTTGGGTAAAATCCAAACTTTTAGTCTAGAGTCATGTCTTCAAGGTGCTATGGGAGCTTACTGCAAAGACGTCAAAGACACGGAGATTTTAAAGCGACGAATAGCATGCTAATGCTTGAAACGAAATTTTTAAATCAATGTTAGGAATTCAATTGACCTGTTCGAACGCCCTCCCTCAGTGAACTAGCTCAGCAATAATGTTTGTTTGTTACTCTCAGGGTATGGAAACAATAGTCGTACGATACCAAACCATGGTAGCCACTGTTAAGAAGAAGACGTATGATCTATTGGATCATCGAAAAGGAGAGGTAAATGATTGGCTTACATAGTAGTAACTTTACTGCATGGAATTATTAAGTATGTTCTGCCCCATCCTCATCATTGATACAATGGTGACCATCAAAATGACCACCATTATACGTCCAAAGATACAATTACTCACCATCACCCGTTGGAACGGTGGTTCTGAACGGTTTCACGATCAATTTGCCTTTCAAGATCTGCAGGACCCGTTTACTGTATCATTCTCCCTTTCAGGTTGAAGACAAGTCGATAAACTCATTGCCTCAGTAAATCCAGCTATATAACATTTTGTTAAAACAAACTGTCATGCATGCCAGCAAAGGTTTGCGAGGCCGGCCAACATTCTCACCATATGTATTTGTTTTCAATGTGGGTGTCAAGTTTAGTAGGCTACATGATATCGTTAAACAGGATTAATGTGCAAAGCAGATGATAAGGAGCAACAGCAAATCCAAACATAAGATTCGGAATTGAAGATTTCCAAACATGGACATTTACGTATTAACTTCATCTGGCGTGGCGGGCTCAAATCGACCGCTCCTCAGGGGGACAAATAGGGCCACTCAGGATAACAAAAGACGTATTAAGCTAGGTCCACTTAAGAATTTATTTTGCTCAGCGCTCTGCAGTACTTTTAGGTTACACTACACCTTAATCTCATCCGTCACTTAGCAGCTATAAATGACTGACAAGTAACCTTTCTTGTCGGCCACATCGGGTATTTTGCTTGTTCTGTCCGACGTCCGACTGTTATTTTGTGCCCGGACGACCTTTAAAGCAACATTGTTTTAGGTTAACCATTACAAGGACGTCTGTTACTATTGATCGTTGCCTCAAGTATATCGACGGATACACCTGACATTAGTAGGACTTCCACCATCTTTATCATGGTCGTCTATTGATACCCGTTTTTTTTCTCTTCATGTAGTTCGATGTGGACTATGAGGAATTCAAGAAAAGTGTGGAAGCCTTGAAAGAGCAATTGCAGGGTTTTGTAGATTCATGGTTTGAGAAGTCGCTATCTGTAAGTTGATTAACTTCATCCAACTTACTTAGATCTTTGCTTTTGTTTTTCGAAAATGTTGGGACAGTTTGCCTAATACTTCACTGTTTTAGGCCAGATTATGGCTTAGCAAATCTACTTGTTTTCTGACATACAGTTCAGATTTCAAAATATTTATTTTGGCAGACAACACGGGCGTTGGAGTTATTGAACAAGTTCGAAAACATCAAAGGCGTCCAACTTTATCTCAATGATAAATACGACAAGGTGCTGATGCAGTACAGGAAGTAAGTCATCTTAGGTATAGACTAACATACACACACATATAGACGCACATTTAAGTCCATCCACACCCACATATTCGACAAATTTAATTTTGAACATTTTAGGTACGTTTTCTTTCCAGTTTTCTACCTTATCCTATCGTGTCCTTTGCTTTGCTTTCCTATCATTTCATTTCCATTCTTTTCCTATTATTTCCTTCCCCTTTTCCTTCCATTCCCTTCCAAAACTTCCTCCTTCTTTCTCTCCTGTTCTTTTTTTCTCTTCCTTTTACGTTGTGGTCTGTAACTATTTCTAAAATTCTTCCTGCATTTCATTTCTTGTTATATTTCTCCCCTCTTCCAGGGATCTGGACACTTGCAGAAAAATCTATCAAAAACAGAAGCACGATCCTCCCGTGCAGAGAAATCTACCTCCTGTGAGCGTTTTAACTTTCCTTATCTATGTATCTGTTAGAACTTGATTGTTGTGCTGAGGCTGCATCAGAACCACCGCTCATCAGTTATTCCAGTTGATATGAAGGATATTCTGGGGTGTTTTCCGTTTATGCGTTCTGAGTTGCTGTAAGAAAAGTGCATTGCGTTGTTTTTGCTTGCTAAGCCAACAACAGAAATAAAGATGTTCACTGTAAGTGTATTCGGACTTATTTCGTTGCTGTGATTCAGTTACTAGGGACAGTTTATTTTAGCAGGTGAGGTATTTTAGGTTGGGATTACAGATTTCTGCAATAACCAATATATTCATAGTGTGCAATATGCCGGCAAAGTTTTCGTATGATCTCGTGATATAGTGACGTCATATTTACGTCATAAAAAATTTAAAAACAAAATTTTTCAATTATCAACATCACGCTATCTGAAGCGCTATTAGTATTTATGTTCATCATAAAGTTCCTTAGCAACGCGTGAATGTCTGTGAAACTAAATATTTTGTACCTATCCACGTTCCTCGACAGGTTGCTGGAAAGATCACGTGGTCTAGACAGCTGTTTCGCCGGATCCACGAGCCGATGAAAGTTTTTAGAAAATATCCGGAAGTTCTTAAGGTTTGTACGGAACAGCAGAAGTTATTTCCTTTCAATTTTATTTAAAGGTATTAGGATCCGTGGTAAAGTTTCGATTATTTAAATTGTTAGGGAGATGAAGCGAAGCGAATCGTTCGGAATTACAACAAGATGGCCGCGGTTCTGGTTGAATTCGAGGTAAAACGCGCGAATTGATGTATTTATGACTTATTGACATTAGCATAGTGATAATTATTTGGAAGAAAAGAAAGATGGAAAAAGAAAAGAGGGAGATAAAAGATCGGAGAATTAGAAATAAAAGAAAAATAATTGTTGAAAGATAGAAGGAAGGAAAGAAAGAGCGAAAAAAAAGAGAATGGAAAAATTGAAAATGGTTAAAATTGTGGTGAAGAGAAGAATAGAACTAGAAGAGAAAAAAAATAAGACGAGAACACAGAGGAAATGAAGCGGTCGAAAAGAAGGAAAAAGTGACCGGGGAAAGGGAAAACTTCTGACCGCCAAAATGCCTTCAAAAGAATATTATCGAAGGTAATAGGAGCATTTTAAAGTACTGTACAATTAGTCATGAAAGACCCGTCTTCTGTCTGCCCTTGAGTTTACAGCATTCCAAGGAAACGTCAAACCTCAAATCGTTAAAACAGAAGGAAATATAATTTCTTACGTTTACGTAGGTGTTATACCATCGTGGATGGCTCAATGCTGTTGAAATAGCAAGAAGTGGTATGCAGGCTTCCCTATTGGTCATACATCCGGAAACCGAGGTGGGGTTCGTGTTAATCAATGCACTGTTATCATCATATTTTGAAGTATTTATAAATGTCCTTTTTTATATATTTTTTATGATCCATCAGAAACTGTTTGTAAATTTTGATCCGCGAATTTTGGAACTGATTCGTGAATGTCGATGTATGCGACGCCTTGGACTAGAGGTAAGCAAAGAGCGTGCCATATCTCGTGTGGTAAGGTATTTGTTTGCCAGCGTCAGCGTTTCACTCTGACGACCTTTCTGATACCACATCTTTCTCTGTCAACTTCGTTTAAATTTCATATGCCATTTCTCGTATGAAAACAGTATTTCATATGTGAAAATGTGTCAATTATATATGTGAAATGAAGACGTCATACATAAAATTAATTTTTATATATGAGTCTTTTATTTCATCTGTGAAATACATGTTTAGTATACCATAATTTAATAAGTGAAATTTTGAACCAAGTCGTTTCACATGTGAATTAGGTATTTCCTATGTGAAGACGTTCCGATTTGATGTGTTTTTCGCATGTGAAATCACATATGCAATTTTCCAAAGGGTTGGTGTTGCTTATTTGAGTTGGACGAACGGAATGATTCAACTTTTGTTTTCGGAAAAAAAATTCTAGATTCCGGAAAGCGCTCGAGTATTGTGGATGAGGGAGAACATCATTAAATCCACTTACAATAGGTAAGAACGGTATCACTGTATGTAATATAAATTATTTAGGAAAAAAACTTCTCAAATAGTTGATAATTCGTGAGGAAAACGCAAATGTAATGTGATGGACAGATGGAATTTGGAAATGAGATATTAAGTGGCATAAAATTTTGACAACTTTAAATTTTCTCTTTAGATGATAATTCTGAAGGAGAACAATCTCGAGTGTCTAGATATTTTTTTAAGACCCAACCGGAACCTGTTGCGTAAAACGAAACTATAGGCCATCCGGCTGGGAATCGAACCCGCGACCTCGCGAATCTAGTGAGGTGCTCTGCCAACTAAGCCACGGAGGCCAGTTGCGGAAAGCATGGCCACGAGTTCAGTATTTATAATGATGGTAATACCGATTAAGTGAAGGGTATATTCAATAGAACATTTACACTGAATTAAATAGTCGAGATTTTTCTCCTTCAGAGTTATCAACTTAAAAGTTAGCGGTCCAGTGTAAATGCCATAATGTCCTATCAAATATTTCTCTTTAGATACTGATTCTTTTTAGAGGCTATATCATACACTTGAACGTCGTGTTTGATTTGATTTCTGAAGATTTCTTCTGTTGTATGATATATTATATTCCTTACTATTTTGCATTTAAAAACTGGTGAGCAAAGCACGATTGTCCCTATTGGCGTACGGGCCGGGGGGTAGGGAAGGGCAACTGCCACCCCCTAATTTGGAGAGGACCAGATTCGGGCAAATAGCTTAGGTAGAATTGGGAAAAATAAATTTCTAAGCGTGGTTAAAACAGAAAAATTTCCAAAAATCAGTAAAGATGAAAAAGAGTTTGGATACTAGCGTACATTCAGGTTGCCATATGTATACCATGTACAGTATGTAATTCTTATTTTTAGGTTTTTTCTAACTAAAAATTCGAGCAGAGCGATTCGGGTAAATCGTCTTCTGCCCCAGCAAAATGATTAGGGCCCGTTCACTTATGATTTTCCCTTACCATTCTTCGACCTTATGAATCCGATTCACTTCCATTAGTGAGGTCTGGGCAAACGAGGAAACATTTGAATTTTTCGATGTTTCCTCAGATATTTCCCCGTTTGTCCACCCGTGGAAACTTTACTGCGGAGGCAGAATTAGCTTCCGGGGCAGCAAAAAATGTTTTTCAGTGAGTACCGACTAAAGAATGCAATACTGTAATAACGATCAACGTTAACACGTGGTGTACTTTTTGTTAATTCTTGTTACTTAAAGATTACAGGAATTATTGCAAGAATATTGCAGAGTGGTAAGCGACATTCCAGAAATAATTCTGCCGTTGATGAAACCGTTTATAAACAAAGTGGACGATACCATAAAGCCTGGACTGACAATGCTCAGCTGGACTTCTTTGAACCTCGAAGCTTGTAAGTTATTTATCTCAGGAAATGTATTGCCCGTGAAACAATTGTTACAGTGCCACTTAAACCCTCGTGGCTTGGTAATACAGTCAGTCTGAAGATACATGTCGGAAGTCATCTTGTACAAGGCAGGGATATACCGGATCCTGATGGCGGAACTAGGCATTCGTTAAAATTTAGCCAGTGGTCGAAAAGTCAGTCACCAACAGCAAAGGCTATTTCAATACTGTAGCAAGAGAGTAGCCAGGCGGAAATCGTAGTTTTAGGATAAAAATGAGCGCCTAGCACAAAACGCGGAATAAAGCCATAAAACTTCATAATAATAAAACTTCATTTTTATTCTTGCCATGGCTTTATTCCGCGTTTTGTGCTGCGCACTCATTTTTATCCTAAAATTAGTACAAGACTATCAGTATTCCAGTCCGTATGAACCTGCCTGAACTGCGAACTCACTGCCTTCTTTTTTCACAACATTTTGTGCCTTAACCCGTGAATCTTACTTGAATGCAAGACTATCCAACCTGTAATTACCATTTCAGCTAAGCTACAAGGCCATCTAATTCGCGATCTTTGGTCTTCTAGTAAAACCCTACACCAACTGAGCCATTGGCTCATAATATCAACTTAAATATATAATGTGTTAACGAAAAAGACATACCTTTTTATGACCGGCATGTTTCTATTTACTAGTCATCGAGAGCATTCAGAAGTCGTTGGCTGGATTGAAACGATTAACAAAGGAGGTAATGAAACGAATGATATCGTTGATCATGAAACATTGATTGGTCATAAGCGGCATGATGTAATGTAAAAGCATGTAGTCTTTCCCTCGTTAGGCGTGGAATATTTACTGAAATAGTGTTATATTAATTCAGGTTACAGATATTTTGGATTGTCGTATTGAGGCAGTCTTGGATGAGATCAGTTCTACCTGTTTGTGCGAATTACCCGAAGACGATTCTATCACTATAGAAGAGTTCCTGAGGAGAACTGAAGAGCGATGTTCAGCTGTTATTTTGGCACTTTCTAGGTGGAGATACATATGATATTAATACGATACGTATGGTATTGATTATGGTTGTCGTCATCGTTATCGGTATCATTGTTATCTTTATTGTCATAGTCATCAACTTCATTGTCTTTTTCATTGTTATCGTAATCATCATCGCGATCGCCATTTTTATCGTTATTATAGATTTTTGTGTCGAAGCACCTAAAGCTGCAATGACATACTTTTACATGTACATTACATATTTCGTGAATGATATTACTGTATATAGATTGTGGTAGACATGGTGTGAACCTCTTTGTATATTATTTAGCTCAGCTAGTAAACAGTACCTTTGTATCTGGCATCCAATTTTATCATACTCGTCCTGATTAATTCAAATATAGTCACCAATCTTAGTTATGTATTTAGGACAATATATTGGGACATGAACCATTTTAATTTGTTTAACAAAGAAACTTATATCATGAAATATCCTCCATTACAGGCAAAGCCACTTGGTTGAATCAGCAGTGAACGTTTTGTTATCGACCTTAAGGAGTCGACTAAGGCCTCAGGAGAAGGCAGGTTTAGAGGATGACACTTTCCAGTGCCTTGTACCCGACCACAAACAAGCGAAAGGAAGCAAAAGCAACCGCTGTTGGGAGTGCATGCCTTGTTGTTATTGGAATCTCGTGATTTTCTTCAATCAGAGAACCATCGATTCTATCGTGAAATGTACCAGGATATCATTGGACTTCATCAAACGCTACGTGCAATCCTCTAGTAAATACATGAGTGATTTGTCTCACGACCAAGCTAAAATTCCCTTATTTAAGGTGAGATTTGGTGAAGGTTATGAACAGTTAGGTGATGTTGACTTTAGTATGGTGATCTCAAATTAGACGTGGGGTCAGTATAGTGAGGTGAAATGGCGTGTGGTGAGGTGAGGCAAGGCGGGATGATGCGAGAAAAGGGAAGGTGTGTCGGAAACTGAGAGACTGTGTAAAGTCATGCGAACTAAAACAAATTGAAGTGAAATGATTGGAAGTGAGGGTGAAGTGAGGAGGGAAGTGAGGTAAGGTGAGGTAAGCCAAGATGAAGTGAGGTCAAGCGAGGTGAGGTGAGGTGAAGTGAGATAAAGTTGGCTGAGATGAGGTAAAGTTAGGTTAGGTGAGGAAAGGTTAGATGCAGTGAGCTGAGGAAGGGTTAGATGCAGTGAGCTGAGGAAGGGTTAGATGCAGTGAGCTGAGGAAGGGTGAGGTTTACCTGAAGCTGGTGGTGTTCGTTGAAGTGAAGTGAAAAGAAGTCAGGTGAGATGAAGTTAAGTGAAGTAAACTGAACGGAACTGTCGTGAAGTGATAAGAATTGAAGAGAAGTGAAGTGAAATGAAATGAAGTCCAGTGAAATTAAGTGAGTAAGTGTAGCTTGGTGCAGTGTGATCTCATGAGATGACGTGGCCGCTCGTTTTTAGGCGGAAATTATTCTCGCCATTCCATCAGTTCAGATGAAGCCAAGTGTGGACGATATACAACATGCTCTTAATAAAGCTGTCCAGACCATGCTAAAAACAACACAGGTAGGGAATTTTACGTTGTTAAAGGTTTTAATAAGGGGTGAGGTGTGGGGTGGAGAGATAAGAGGTGTGAAATAAGCATTTTTTCGTCAGTTCTTTACAAACAGTTACTTTCTATCCCTTTAAAATTAATATCTAATTTAACCCTTTCCAGTCCTTACCCGCTTTTTAATTTTACTCTGGCTAACGCCAGACGATTTTACTCCCCAAGGGAGACATCCCGGACAGGAAAGGGTTATTAAATTTAAGTATACTTCACGCTGTTGACTAATGAAGTGATTATCTGTGAAATTGCTTTGATATTAGAACGTGTACCAGTGGGAAAAACACGATATCATTCACCAGCCACCAGCTCCAGTAGTCGAAGAAGGCAAACCCATTCCTCCTGTGGTTATAAAGTCCCTATACAGACTGGTCTCAGAACACAAGGATGTCGTTAAAGTTGTTATCGTCCTCAACTCCATCATCAGCTCGTTTAAAATGGACGCAAAGCAGGTTCTAAGTGCAATGTCGCAATTTGAAGAACTTTGGAATCAGGTAGTTTGAATTTTTCGCGGTTTACTGTGACATCTTCTCAATAATAAAGATCAAGGCTTTACTGTTAGTTTGCCTCTTTACTGTTTGGTTTCAATTTTATTAAGCTTTCTTATAGGCAATTGATTCACAATAATATCACGTGGTTACTGTTTCACCATTTCCACAAAATGTTAATGACCACTTGGAACCCAGCATCTGGGTGTACAAAACTGTTGTACAAAATTGTGTTTCTACATCAGCCCAAAATAGACAGGCTGTTTCCTGTTTTAAACGTTAGTTGTATATTTTATTTTCCTAAATTAGACTGCGGTTTCCACGTTGACAAACTAAGAACCAGAAAAAGCCTTATGTTCTAAATATTGTTCTTATAGTATGAATTGTTGTCTTGTAAGAAATATTAAAGCCCAGCATAAAATACGAAGTAAAGGCATGATAAGATTTATTCTGACGTTTCGTTGTATACATCACAACATCTTCAGAGATGCTACTAATGAGTATGCTTAAGCGTGGATATATATTTAGAAAGTGTCAAGAATTGACCAATAGGAGGACAGATATATATATTTACAAAGTGTCAATTCTTGACACTTTGTAAATATATATCCACGCTTAAGCATATTTATTAATCGTATACCGGAAGATGTTGTGATGTATACAACGAAACGTCAGAATAAATCTTATCATGCCTTTACTTCACATTTTATGCTGGACTTTATAATATTTCTTACAATACTACGCTTCCCGCCTGGCCAATCTCTAGCATGAATTGTTTTTGTTAATTTTGACTTGTTATGTAAAACTTACTGTTCTCAAAATATTATATTTGTAATTTAAAGTTTTTTTCTTCGGTTGGTCTCATAAATAGTAATGAACATTACAATGTGGAATGTACTGTAGTGGACGTTAATCATCGTTTACGTAGCTGGGCCCAGGCTGCATGAGACTGCATCAAGAGCAGTGAAACATTACGATGTGTAAAAGTAAACAATTTTGAAACTACGGATGACTGCTTAAGCAAGTCAGTCAATCAATCACTGCTTTTTACTTCCAGGATCCGAACACAAAAGTTCAGGAATTTATGGACTCTAAGCCATTATTATCAGATTTCGAAACCCAAATAAAATACTACCAAGTAAGCAACTTTTTTGATACATGTCTGCTTGCTACCTTGTTTATCTGTTGGCTGGTTTTTATCTGTCTGTCCGCTCGTCTATCCACCGTCCGTATTTCTTTCCATCCGTGTATTTGTCCGTCTGTCTGTCAGTCAGTCAGTACGTTTTCCGTCCGTCCGTTCGTTAATCAGTTCGTTGTCCATCCGTTAGTCAATTCGTTGTCCGTCCGTCCGTCTGTCCGCAAGGCAGGTCGTTTGTCCGTCCGTGCGGTCTGTCTGTCTGCCTGTTTGTCTGTGGCATTAGTTTTTTCATTTCTTTGTCTAGCTTTGTCCACTCAGTTATATTTTTACTTTCCTGCTGTCTTTCTGTGTATTCCCACACCACGATTATTTCGTTTCAGAAATTGGAGACTATGGTTGAAGAACTGCCCGGAAGTTATACCGTGGGATCAATAATTTACTTGACAGAACCTTTGAAGCGAGCTCTTGTCACTGAAACGAAAGCCTGGAAGCAAGCATTTGGCAAAGCTTTAGCTAATAAGGTAGGACAACGTCAGTTTCATTGCCACATCATTTGATTTCGTCTGATTTCATCTGATCTCATGCTGTCCCATCTCACCGCATCGGTTTTCATCTTAACTCGACTCACATTACCTTAGTTCTTCTCACTGCCCTTCAGCTTGTCTTGTCTCGCTTCGCATCTTAGGCCAGCGGTGACATGGAGGAGATTTTCACCTTTTTCGATAACATGGGCAAGAGACTTTCTCGTCCAATCAAGGATTTGGATGATGTTCGGAACACAATGGCAGCCTTACGGGAAGTGAGAGAGTCAGAAATAAAGTAAGCAACCCATCATACGCAGTCCTGACTACCACCATCGTAAAACCAACAGCGATAGTAGCAACAACAACAACAAAAACTAACTCGATTGTCCAAATTTCACATAAATTACAACCGTGGCCTATTTTTCCTGTTTTTTTCTCTTCAGAATTGATATGACAATAGGTCCAATCGAGGAGTCCTTCGCACTGCTTAATAAATATGGCCTTCACTATTCAAGCCACGATTCTGAGAGAGTGGATAGTTTGACATACTCTTGGAAGAAAGTGAACTCACAGGTAAGCAATAAAAAGACAGACAGAGAGCCAAACCTATTTATCTTCTGCTTGATCCTTCCCTTCTTGGCCTCGAACATCCACTTTTTCCGGAACATATCGTCTTACGAGGGGCCCGTGAAGGAGGCAATCGCCAGCACGAGGTTGCAAACTGGATTCTACATCTGTTATGCTCTTCTAGAAATCTCCCAGTTGAACTTTAATTATGGCGGTAGTTAGTGGTGAATGTAGTAGGTCGGTTGATGTGGACCGCGTATGATAAACCACCTTTACGAAAATTTCACATGTCCTTTCAAGTATCCAAATAGTATTTCATATGGGAATAAAAAATTTCATAGGTGAAGTTAGTCTTGATATGTGAACCTTCGATTTCATATGTGAAACATGTTTCTAACACGCACATTCCACATGTGAAATTTTGAACCAAATAAATTTCACATGTGAATTAGGTATTATGCATGTGAAAACGTTCCCGTTTCATATGTGAAATAAAAATTTCAAATGTGAAAACGTTCCAATTCCGTAATTTTTTCACATGTGAAACCGCATATGAAATTTTCGCGAGGGTGTACCGTGTACGTCACTCCAATACTCTTCTTGTTCACTTTCAGGCATCGACAGTCCAAACGCATTTACTTGAGATTGAACCCGAATACAAAGCAAATCTTTTGAACGCCGTAGAAGTGTACAAGGAAACAATGACGCAGTTTGTGGGTGATTATGACGAATCGTGAGTATAATTAACTCATAGAGTCGAATCTTTCCGGAAAGATGAATTTTGACTGGTTCTCAGTCCCTAAGAATGATAAAAGAAACACTTGTTAATCCGCTTTGTTGAAATTTTAGGGGTCCTATGGTGGCAGGAACTCCACCAAGTGAAGCAAGTGATCGACTGCAAATATTTCAAGCGCGGTTTGATGAGCTTTGGAGGAAATATCAAACATATTCAGGTTAAAAATTTGAAGTATTGCTGTATTGATATCTATGTTCGTGCTATTGTTGTTAATACCGGTGTTGATTTGGTGTGGCTTGTGATTTTGATGAAGTTGGTAAGGTTGGTGGTCTTATTTTGTACTTGTGATGGTGTTGGTCATAACGTTGGTGTTGCTGTAGGCCCTGGTGTTTGTGTTGGTGTTGGTTTTGATAATAGTGTTGGTGGTAGTGCTGGTATTGGTGTTGTTGATATTGGTACTAGTGTTCAGGATTGGTACTGGTGTCGGTGGTGGTATGTGTTGATGTTGGAACTGGTGTCTGTGTCGACGTCGGTGTAAATGTTAGTATTGATGTTGACATCAGTGCTACCTGCGCTGATTTTTTGGTCGGTATTGATGGTGGTGTTGACGTAATTGATGTTTACTGTCTTCTCTGGTTTTCAGATTGGTGTTGGTGCTAGTGATGTTATTAGTGGTGGTATTAGTATTGCTGGTGTAGGTATTGATTTTAAGTTGGCTAGGTGTTGTTGTAGTTGGTATTGATGTGTTGGTACTGATGTAGGTGCTGGCGTTGGTGTTGATGTTATTGATGCTGGTGATGGTTGTGGTACTAGCACTGGTACCGGCGTTGCTGTTGTTGTCAAAGTTGGCGTTGACGTTGAAAATGATTTTGATGTTATGTTAATGTTCATAATTATTATTCAGTAGCAATTGTTGACAATTTTTAAAATTTTATATGCTCAGGTGGTGAGGAATTGTTCGGTTTACCAGTGACAGAATACGATGAACTGCAAAGGATACGACGGGAATTGGGATTGCTTCAAAAGCTCTACAGTCTGTATAATTCTGTTATTGAGAACGTTAATGGCTATCAGGACATTCTATGGTCTGAAATCGACGTTGAAAAGATAAATGGTGAACTGCTTGAGTATCAAAACAGGTTGGTGAAGACGAACAGTCAACCGATCAGTCCATCAATCCATAAATCTGTCAACCAATCGATCAACCAGATCATCTCTACTTTCAACCATCCATCCATCCGTCGGTCCATCTGACTGTCCTTCCACCCTTCCACCCGTCCGATTGTCCATCCGTCCATCCGTCCATCTGTCCATCCATCCCTTCATCCGTCCGTCCATTCATCCATCCGTCCTTCCATCCGTCCTTCCATCCGTCCTTCCATCCATCCGTCCGTCCGTCCGTCCGTCCATCCGTCCGTCCACCCATTCGTTCTTCGGTTGGTCGGTCGGTCTGTGAACTAAGACACCCACTAACCTACCGACTGACCATGCAAGCAATATTCAAAACATTCTACTAATTAATAATTGACTTAGTAACTCAATAAAAGAAGAAAAAAAAAGACAGACACACTCGTAAACAAACACACTAAAGAACGCGCAAGACAGAACAAATAGAAATGAACGAGCAAAGTAAACTTTCATCCTTTTCTGTTAGCTGTGTCATAATTACGTATTTCGATAAACTCTGATCAACACTAAATGGTATTTTTCCTAGGATTCGCAAGTTACCCAAAGCTCTTAAAGAATGGCAAGCTTTCCTGGATTTGAAGAAAACTATTGACGATTTCAGCGAGTCATGTCCGTTACTGGAAATGATGGCTAATAAAGCGATGAAGCAGCGACATTGGGAAAGAATTTCTCTTATTACGAAAACACCATTGGACGTGGAGTCAGAGAGTTTCTCTCTAAGAAATCTCATGAGTGCTCCCTTGTTGGAGAACAAGGAAGATATCGAGGTTGGGTCTTTCGCACTTTTTACATTAACTTTCTGTTGTTTTCATCTCAAAAATCTAAAACTAACTTTCAAACTTTTTCCTGTAATAATTTAAATATTGTCATTTTAATTGCACTACAAATAATATGATTTCCGTCTCTTTTCACGTTATGTTTTTGTGGCCTACAATGATGGCAAATAGTTGGATTGATGTACCATATACATATTTAATGATATTTCGTATATTATATATCATACATCATATATCGAATGTCATATTATCATGTATTAGAAGTCATACACTACCCGACTACCGTATCGCATAGATTTGTATCGTATCGTCGCATCATATTTCTGACAAATGTCGATTAAATGCTTTTGTTTCTTGAAAGTGGAAGACATTCACCGTCTGATTTTAATCTCCAGGATATCTGTATTGCTGCTGTGAAGGAAAAAGATATCGAAGCCAAGCTCAAGGGAGTTGTGGCAGATTGGAGCACGCAGATTTTCTCCTTTGCACAGTTCAAGAATCGCGGGGAGTTTTTGTTGAAGGGCGCGGAAACTTCAGAAATCGTGTCGCTGATGGAGGACAGTTTAATGATATTAGGATCACTGATGAGTAACAGGTATAAACTGACAAGAATTGAGTCGATGTTTCGATGTACTGTACCAGCCTGCTTTTTTCTGTCTTGTCATGTCTCCTTCTTCTTTTCTATTGCCAATTCTTCTTCTCCTTGTCCTTGTCCTTCTCCTCCTCCTCTTTCTTCTACTCCTTCTCCTTGTCCTTCTCCTTCTACTCCTACTCCTTCTTCTTCTACTCCTTCTCCTACTTCTCCTTGTCCTTGTATTTCTCCTTGTCCTCCTTCTCCTACTCCTTGTCCATGTCCTTGTCCTACTACTCTTCCTTGTTATTCTCCTCCTTATTCTTCTCCTTCTCCTTCTTTCCCTTTTCCTTCTCTTTTCTCCTCCATTTTTATCTCCTTTTTCTCTTTCTACTTCTTCTCCTACTGTGTTATCTTCTCCTCCTTCTTCTTCTTCTTCGTTATCATCGTCAACATCCTTTCCTTAGTCTTGGTCTTAGTCTTGTTGTTATTCTTCTTCTTCCACCTCTCGTTCTTCTCATTCCAGGTACAATGCCCCGTTCAAGGCCGAAATTCAGAAATGGGTGGCTAAGTTGACCGGTTCAACTGAGATAATCGAAAACTGGCTTGTTGTGCAAAATCTGTGGGTCTACCTTGAAGCTGTGTTTGTCGGAGGTGATATTGCCAAACAACTGCCGCAGGTTTGTTTGGTTTATACATTGTAGCACAAATTGTCTGCGATCACAAAAGTAACATTAAAAGTTTCTGTTGGTATCGTTTTTAAAATTTATTAAAAGGTGAATTAAGTATTGAAGTTAGTGAAAACTTGAAATGATGGATATAAAATACTAACCAAAAGCCTTTGTTGCCGTCATTTGGATAGTCCTGATTAAATTCTAGGATAGGTTTTTACTGTAACATCGTTATTTCTTATCTCCTCATGACCACTCACAACCTTGCGATATCAGTTATGACCATTCCTGCCACTCGTAGCGGATCTTGGTGGGCATTTGTACGACTAAAAGAGAAATTTTACTGTTAAAGCAAGAATTTTGGGTAGCCTCCCGACTGAATTTTGGATAGTATGTTTGGATAGCCTCCCGACTGAAATAAAATCATTGGCTAGCTTATCACAATTAAAATCAACAATTAAACGAGTGTATCTTCTCTAAAATATTTCAACGTATTTGTCCAGTTTTATAAGATTGTATAACTTTATTTATGTAAACTTGACTAGATTACTAAATTTGTGGTAATTATATTAGTAGATAGAAACGGCCTTGTTGGAAGATCGCCCGTTTTGTTTTTTGTGGAAATAGTTTGTCGGTGAAATAGTACCGCCTATAAATAATGCCAGTAAAGTCGAAGACATGATGCAAACCATGTTCACCGAAATGCTCTTCTGTGCTGCATAATATGCCTCTCCCGCATTCGCTCAAATGCCTACGAAACAAGGGATCCAAGTCGTGATCTAAATAGAGAAAACAGTGTAAATGTAAGAAAATGCCTACTCGAACATCGTTCTGAAGCAAGTGTTTGTGGCCGTCGGGGTGAATGCGGGAAAGCTCTGCTTTCATTTTCAATGTGGTTCATTTTTGTAAAAGTCAGATTGTGCTATAATTATCCGATCAGTGGCTGTCTTTTTTTGGGTTTTTTCCGCCTTTTTTCCTTCAGATTTTAACTTTGCCGTCAATTTTGCTCACGCTTTGGGTATATAATACTTTACAGGAAGCCAAACGTTTCAGCCAGATCGACAAATCATGGGTAAAGATCATGCAACGTGCTCATGAAACGCCCAATGTTGTTCAGTGTTGCGTTGGCGACGATACCTTAGGTCAGCTGTTGCCCCATTTATTGGAACAACTGGAAATGTGTCAGAAATCTTTGAGCGGGTACGTTGACGAGATGGAGAGATTTTTTGAGATAGGCTGTTTTTTAACATTAATTCACTAAACCTCCACCTTCGTTCTATTCGTAGTTACTTGGAGAAGAAACGTCTCTTGTTTCCTCGCTTCTTCTTCGTCTCCGATCCAGCGCTACTGGAAATTCTTGGACAAGCTAGTGATTCTCACACAATCCAGGCTCATCTGTTGAGCGTCTTTGACAATTTAAAAACGGTTACCTTTGATGAAAAGGAATATGACAAGATCTTAGCCATCAATTCTTCGGAAGGGGAACAAATTCAACTGGAAAAACCAATTCTTGCGCAGGTAATAAAATGTTGCTTAATAGCATTTTGTTGCATGTGAAAAGTGAGGGGCCCAAGATGGAGAGAGGAAAAACTGGCCACTTCGGAAAATAGTTCGGTTTATTTACGTACAGATTGAAGGTTTAACCAGCTCCAGTGCTATCTTCCTGTTTTGTAAAAGGGGGTGAGAAGAAACTGGGCTCCAGTGTAAATATTATACGTCTATCCGACCACACCAACCCTACCTTTCCTTCTTTCTATCCCTTAGCCAGAGTTTTTTTAACCCCTCAATCTCTCTACATCCCTTTTCGTAACACTTCCCATTCCTTCCCCTTTTCACATATCTTTCTTCCACTCTCTCCCAATATTAGTCCGCTTTCCTCTCCTGATTCATCTCCCTCTTCTACATTTTTTTTAATCTGTTACTTTTCGTTTTCCTCGAGTGGGTCTATAGCTGGCTAATTCCTTTAGGTTTTTTTTTGCCATAATAATTTCTTTGTAACCACTGTTTTTCCCTTCATGTCGACTCCATAATCCGACCTCTTAATCTCTTCGCTAACTTGCACATAGATTATTTCCTTTGAACAGTATTGAGAGTGTGTTTTGGTGACAACTGTACAGAGATACAGTTCATATTTCAACCCACTGGGTAATGGTTTTGCAAAGGTTCTTATGTCGTTACTAACTGGGAACGTCTGGTAGTTAGAAACGTTTTCATTTTCTTTAATATTTGTATTTTCTCGGTTAGGGTAACGTTGAACAGTGGTTGTTGTCTTTGTTGAACTCAGCGCAAGGAGCCCTTCATGCTGTGATAAGAATGGCTTCGGTCGCTATAAAAAATCCTGTGTTTAAACTTCTGGAATTCATGGACACTTTTCCTGCTCAGGTATGTGAAATCTTGTTTACCACAAATTTACGCAGGCAGTGACATTCTTCAGAGAAACTTTTTATTCACGTGTTCGCGAAGAGTGATTTTTTTGAGAAATTCCACCCAATTGAAAACTGATTGTACAAAGATTACCTCCATGTAGTGCTCAAGCAGTTAGAAAAAAACTACCAAAATCTTTTTTAAGTATTGAGGAATTGGTTCATTGTAGGAACTATAAATATTTCGTAGGCCCAGTGATAAAGGACTTGTCGCGTTATTTTTGCGACTGGTGCCGCTGGTGGTACAGTAGTAGAGCAGGTGTCTTTACATCTGTGACTGGGTTTCGATTCCGCCTCCGTGCAATAGTTCGATTGCTCACATGTGAGAAGAGTGTTGTCCGGGTTGACTCTACCGAGCATCGCAAGTTTACCGCCGTAACGTTGGACCATGAAGGGCGGCCCTTACTAGTGCTCTAGGAAGATCAGATTGGCAAACTGAAAGCGTTATCCACTACAAGTAAAGACACTTTACTTTCTTTGTAGGTTGGTCTCCTGGGGATTCAGATGATATGGACGCGAGACTCCGAGGATGCCTTGTCAAATGCAAAATCAGACAAAAAGGTATGTTGGCCATCACTTGATAAATAATTGTTTGAACCGAATGACACTGTTAATTTCAATGAAATGAAAACTGCAAACTTTGACTATTTTTCGCAGATCATGGCCCAGAGGAACCAATATTTCATGGACATGCTTAACGAGTTAATTGAGGTCACAACGAGAGAGCTGACTAAGATGGAGAGAACAAGATACGAGACACTTGTCACTATTCATGTTCACCAACGAGATATATTTGATGAACTTGTAAGTGCTGATTTTAATTCAGTGTACTAGTATCACTAGTTATTTTCTTACTTCTTTTACTTTTCGCTGTTTTTCATTCCTGTTGTTTGAATTTAGCAATCTGCAATCCAGACTCGTTTTCACACTTCTGTGTGTGTTTTAGTGACTGATATTATCACTGGCATGTCGCCCATCATTAGTCTTATTTCTAAATTAAATTAATAGACAGAAATGTTGCTTGTTTGTCAGTTGATAGATACGACCCTTAAAGTTTCTCGATTTATAAAAGCCGCATATTTTTAGCCTCTTTTTCAAACTAGTTCCGATTGTTTCTTGGCGACTCTCAATTCTTTAGTTTTCGTCAACATGTTATCTCAATGAACTCCTGTAATGACTCGCGGTTCCCGTAAAAGATGTACTCTCTACGGATGTTCGTCGCCATGTGGCAAGACCTGACAGACATTTCTAATCTTTGCCCTTGAAATAATGGCGCTTCGTAGCGTTCGGAGTATTGCTAATAGTATGTGCAATCGTATATACGCCATTAACAAAACTAACAGAAGGCTGCTGATGAGGAGGGAATGCTGGTATTCTTGATACCATTTGGCGGAACTATACTATTTTTGTCCTTCCAAACGTGAAACCTGTCCACCCAAACGATCACAAGAGCACTAGAGTTTCTACATTGTCATCAGCCATCAATGCTTTCAGCTCTTAGGGAATCAACAACGTTCAAATGAAATGGGATACTCCATTAGCCCTCGCTCGGTTGAAATTGAAAATCGTCAGGCTACGACAAGTCCTCAACCCTTTCGCTCCTGGCTCCTTTTACCTTTTGTTCTTTGTCCTCTTTTGTCTTTTGGTCTGTTGTTCCAGTTGTTCAGTTGTCAAAATTTGTTGTTATACAATAACCGTATGTAAGAAAGGGTTTAAATAGTTTAAATAGTTTTTAATCGATTAAAACTCATTAGGGCCTCATTTGTTCAGTTTTTATTGGTGTGAATTATCCATCATTTTTCACGAATTCTCGTCTTGTGTTTAAGGTCAAGAAGAGTATCAAATCCCCAAATGACTTCGAATGGTTAAAACAGTCGCGTTTTTACTTCAAGGAGGATACAGATCAGTGTATTGTCTCCATAACCGACGTTGACTTCATTTACCAGAACGAATTCCTTGGTTGCACAGACCGTCTGGTCATTACTCCGCTGACCGATCGTTGCTACATCACCCTGGCCCAAGCACTGGGTATGTCCATGGGAGGCGCACCTGCTGGACCTGCAGGGACTGGAAAGACAGAGACGACCAAGGTATGTCTCTAGAATCTCGAAGAGCAGGAAAGATCCATGTTAGATTTCATTTGGTAAGAGTGAGGTGACATTTACATCTTTCTTTCCTAGCCCAGACATGCCGAATTAATTTCAGTCAATTGTTCACTCAGTGGTCCATGTTTTGTTAATTATTTGTGGGAAAGATTGATGCCGTGATAGATGTGATCAGTGCTCATAAACTGCAGTTTAAGTTCTAAAACGTCCTAAAGTAGCTTTCCGGAGTTACTGATAAATTTTTTATCCTCGCAGTAAAGTCAAAACTCGTATGATGAGAAAACTTGTATGCGTTCGGACAAGCAATTCCCAAATATTTGTTTAACCTTGACTAGTTTGTTGTTGCTTCCATTCATGTTGCCCTTCTACCACAAACCATATACGTGGACGTTTAGTTCTACTCATCTTCTTGACAGATTCCTTTCCTTAACTTCGTTTCATCAGTCGCTGTTGTTAGGTGGAGACATTCTGTTAATGAAATGATAAGTGCTGATGACAGTGTGGTTATGTAATTACTGTAACTTGGATTTAATGGACTTAATTTAATCATTTTTAATTGAACGTTTTATAAAGGTAATCAAGGTTTAAGATTTATCAAGTCGAGCGCCTGTCTCAGTCTTCTTGTACTGTCATTTGCCACCATCGCTTGTTGGAAACCTTTCCGTTACCCACCAGCAAATTTTGGTTTTCTTTTCAGATTTCAGCTATCGTTAATTGTGTATTTTATCCCTTACTGTATAGGATATGGGTAAAGCCTTGGGAAAGTATGTTGTGGTGTTCAATTGCTCTGATCAAATGGACTATAGAGGCCTAGGAAGAATCTACAAAGGTTTGCATATGAATGAAAAAAAATGTATTTTTATGTAGCAGTTAACTGCTGTACAAAAAAGAAAGTGTTAGAAGCAAAAGTGAAAAAGCAACATAGGAAGGGGAAGACCATCAAAAGGCTTTATAGCTGAGTTTACTGAAGACGTCGTGAGGCAAGGGCATAAAAGCAGAATACAGTGTTTTACAGCGAATGGTGATGGTGCTCTTTGATTAAAGCGTAGGTACCTCACTAGAGTAGGTATAATTTAGCAGCCCGTCGATAGGGATAGTCATTATCACTGTCATTGTTGTCGCGGGCAGCAATGCGCTTTCATTCGTCCACTTGGCTGTAGAAGAAACGTTGCACTCCCCCGAATTCTCTAGTGACCCGTTACCAACTCACATTTCTAGTGACCCGTTAACAACTTACATTTACATTTCTTCTGAATTACTCCAGGTAATTGCCCGGGCTATCTGTACCACCCCTACACGGTGGCCCAATCATCGTCTTTGTTGTCAACTGTGGATTTTTATTATCGTATTCATCGTCCTCTTCGTGCATTTATTGTGTTGACGTATTTTTATGATCATCATCTCATTGGTTGTTGGAGAAGATATAGTTGTAGTTGTGTTATCCTTTCTGTAGTTATGTGAACACCCCCTAACGATCCTTAGTTGTGTTTTTCTTTTCTTTCAGGATTAGCTCAATCTGGCAGTTGGGGTTGTTTTGATGAGTTCAATCGTATAGAGCTACCGGTGTTGTCTGTGGCAGCTCAGCAGATCTACATTGTTCTGACGGCAAAGAAAGAACGAAAGTCGCAATTTATATTCACAGATGGTGATGTTGTGGACTTAGATCCCGAATTTGGCATTTTTTTGACCATGGTATGTGCAAAATTTATCCGTACTTAAAGTTTTTCGCATTTTTAGTCGGTACTGGTCGGGTACGACCAGCGATCATTTTTAGTGACCCGTTTAAATCTACCTCTGACCAGCGTCCCTTGTTCAACGCTTACCAATGCGTTCCCTTGTACGTTACCAGTGTTTTCTCGCCTTTCACCGCAGTCGTAAACTAGTTGGTAGATTAAACAAGTTAAATTTCTTTACAACATTGTTATTTTAGAACCCAGGCTACGCTGGACGGCAAGAACTTCCAGAGAACCTTAAGATTCAGTTCCGTACCGTAGCCATGATGGTTCCTGATCGGCAGATAATTATGAGAGTCAAACTTGCCTCCTGTGGTTTTATTCAAAATGTTAATCTTGCGAGAAAATTCTACACTCTATATAAACTTTGCGAGGAACAGCTCACGAAACAGGTTTGATACACCAAATGTTTTATATGTAATATTTGACATTCGCATTCGTGGGTTAATAGTAAGAATGAATTGTACTCTCAAGGGTGAATTGCATTTCCCAACGTGAACAATCCTATGCGTCAATCGTGTTGAGTTGGTGGGTCTCAAATGCATGATATCGTTGTAACACAACTGTTGTTATTCTCTTGCAGGTTCATTATGATTTTGGTCTGAGAAATATCTTGTCGGTACTGCGAACCCTGGGAGCTTCTAAGCGTGCTAATCCTGAGGTAAAAGATGTTTTTAGTGCACAAAAATGAGGAAGTATTCTATTAACTTTCTTAGCGCGACCATAATTTTCTTTTTGCCCATCTCAGTACTGCTGTCTACGTACCTATATCTGTCTCCATTTGTCCACATCTATGTCTCCATTTGACTTTACGGTGATATCTTTGTTATGCATGTGGTCGAGTCGAGGTTTACGTGATAGTTTAGACGCGAGTGTGAGGGCTTCATCAGGAGTTCCAAACACGAGAACATAATGAAATCGACCGGCGTAGCTCCGAGGTTTTTGTTATTTTCGAGTGTTTGGATTCCACTGATGAAACACGATAACCGAATGTTTGAACCAGCTTTTCAAACAAGTATTCCTGTTGATTTATTACATGTTTGCTTCATTGATTTGAATATGGAAATTAAGAAAAGTGGTCAAGATCACTAGTGATTTTCCAACAGGTTTTCATTAGGTGTAAAAATGCATGCATATGGTGTAGTATACGTTCATCGATATGTTACGATAATTCATGAATTATAAATAAGTTTGAGAATCCTATATCCTTACCTTCATTCGTTTTGCTGTGGTATATTGTGTGAATGTTTATTTGTCCATCTCGCCCAGGATGGTGAAGAGAAAATCGTGATGAGAGTTCTTCGTGACATGAACCTTAGTAAACTGGTGGACGAAGATGAACCTCTGTTTTTGAGTCTGATCGATGATCTGTTCCCCGGCCTGACGCTTCAGAAGGCAGGCTATCCAGACATCGAACAAGCCATTTCGGAAGCCGTGCAAGAAGCGAAGCTTGTTAATCACGCACCTTGGGTATTGAAACTGATTCAGGTAGCGTTGAAAGTAGCGTCGATGATTGTCAGAATGTATTTAATGGCAGCAAGGGTCAAGATGGCATTGGTCGCTTTTAGTGAAGTCTCAGCAGAAGCCATTGAGTTGGTAGTAACCATATACTAGCTTATATTTTCTTCGCTAACATGATCATTTTCATCATTATTATTATGATTATTATCGTTATCATTACGATCGATGTTATTATCATTTACATTATCGCCATTCCCCTTCCCATCGTCATCGCCATTGCCATTGTTATTGTTGGTATGGTGCATATGTTGTATATGGTGACGATAGTTGTCACGGTAATCTCTGGTGAAGGTTTTGTTTAGTTTTTTAGTAATCGTAGGAAGTATGCTGTTTTCGGTCATGCTCGCTGCAGCGATTTTGGTCATCGTGATAGTGATGGTGAATTTTGGTGGTTATTGTGTTGACAGTAGCCACAGCAGTACGCTTGGTATGTATGGTGTTGGTGACTTTGACAATTACAGAGATGACTGCAAGCTGGTGAAATGGAACTGTCATATTGTAGTGGTGTATAAAGTGAGCATGTTATGGTGATGATGACTGTAGTGAAGTAACAATTTGGTGATGAAAATAAGTAAACAGTATATTACCATGAGTGTTATGATAATGATGGCAGAAGTTAGAAATAACTACTGGTCATTATACAGCCAAATAAACATATTGATACCATAAAAATCCGATCTAATTCGACGTCAAATCGCCTAAATTCAGCTTTACGAGACTCAACGTGTACGACATGGCATGATGACACTGGGACCTAGTGGAGCTGGTAAGACCAACTGTATCCATATTTTGATGAAAGCCATGACCCAATGTGGACAACCACACAAGGAATTTCGAATGAACCCCAAGGTATGTTTAATTGCGTATGTTTAGCTCTCTGTCACTTTTCACTGGGTGAACCAATGTTGTTATCCCGGGATCAGATGTTTGAAGCGTGAATGAATGGGATTGATAATAAAGATAAGCGCCCACCTCATGTTACGAAGATGTAGATCCATGACGTTCACGAATTAGCAGTCAAGAGAAAGAAACAAACGAAAGTTTACTGGCCTTTCGTTGTCAACGTTGTTAAACAGTACATGTCCGTTTGTTTCAGTCTCTTCACTATTAATTCACGAACGTCACGGCTCTACATCTTCGAATCTTGAGCTGGGCTCTCACTTCTATAATTCGTTTGGGATCTCCGCCCGGTAAATTCTTAGTGAACATTTTCCTCGAATGAATTATCCAGTGGATCAGTCCTATCGTTTAAACATGATACAAATACAATCGATAACTTGTTGGATGGCAATAGAGTGGGTTAAAAGGATTATTCGTGTTGTTGAGCAGCCTTTGAATAGAGATTTATGCTCGGAAAAGAAGTTATCCAAACCCTGAACAACTGATCATTGGTGAAAACCGTGTTTACTAGAATAAGGTTCCCCCTCGAGCAAATGGCGTTCTTGAATAAGCAACGCAGGTGAAAGCGGTGAAAGCACGAGATTTAGTAACCTTCGAATCAAAAAATCGTACAATTTGATGATCGTAGCGGCACTTTCTTCAAGTAAATCGGTATGCGAAAACAGTATGGTAAGTCATGTGGATGAAAATTACTTTTATATATGTTTTGGTAGCATCTGGTAGATTACCCCGACAATGTGTAATTTATGTTCTTTTGCGCTAACAATTTATTCCTTTCAAGGCTATCACAGCTCCTCAAATGTTTGGACGTTTAGATGTGGCAACCAACGATTGGACCGATGGAATCTTTTCCACTCTCTGGAGAAAAACACTTCGTGCTAAAAAGGTGAGCGTTTGTTAAACTTCGAAAATAACGTCGACAAATATTTTCTATGTATCATAATCAGTCACAGAGCAACATGACAAAAAAATTTCTGTTTATCTGTTTGTCCTTTATTGTGGCAGTCAACTGAAAATTTCTTCATTTTCGAGGTATTTAATTGGCACCTGAACCCTGCCCTGCCAATTGCCCTATCGGGCCAGCTCTAGCAGTGTTCGAGATTTATCTATTTTAAGTGCACGAAAAAAGTTTCGTGACAACTTAAAACTTGTTCTTGAGAACGTGGAGAGTTTCAGTTGACGACACCGAAAAAGATGGCGGTTGTAGATTTAACATACTTTTTTACAGGTGTACAATGTTAATTTTCTTCATAAAATCGATCATATACGACTTAAGTAACCTTCATATTGACTTAAACAACCTTCCCCAAAAAATTATTTAATGCGGCGCTTTGAAAATAGCCATTTTTCTTGATGCCACCAAAGAGTTAAACATGTTACCATATATTAAATTGGTGAGAGCTTTCCTAATACCAACTTTAATCTTTTTGTAACCTACTTTCCTTTAAGTCCACAAAATACAAAGTTTGCTACACGCAAAGCCTTATGGTTAAATGCACAAGACACCATGTTTTAGACACGTGCAGTTGTAATTCAGATTCATCCACGAAGTAATGAAGAGAGAAAATTCCATGATTATCCGACAGTTGATTTGATAGTCCATTAGGGCAGCGGTCTGGTATACCGAAGGTGCGAGGTGAAATACCAACCAAGTCTATAAATTTATTTGATTTTTGGGACGTAGGATAGCCATTAAACTTGCTCCAAGTTTCGACTTCACTAGCGAAAACAGTGGAATGTTGATAAATTAAAATGATCGGTTGTGCAAACAGTTGTGCAAACGGCGAATGTATCTTCGTGAGTTTTTAAACTTGTAACTGGGAAGTCATTAATTATTTAAATATTTCTTCCTTAGGGTGATCATATTTGGATTGTTCTCGATGGTCCTGTAGATGCGATTTGGATTGAGAATTTGAATAGTGTTCTGGACGATAACAAGACCCTTACTTTAGCAAATGGCGATCGTATCCCGATGGCTCCAAACTGTAAAGTCGTCTTTGAACCTCATAACATTGACAATGCTTCACCCGCTACTGTCTCTCGGTATGATTTTCGCTGTCCTAATACATGATAATTTTTCCAGCTGGGAGTATTTTAGCTCACTCATTCTGAGTGCATTGTGGTTTCGATTTTTGGCGTAAGTCCTTCAGTTGCATAGTTTGCAACAGATCTTGTTGACGTTGTGGAAAGCTTTTGCTCTTTTTTAACCATTCATTTTATTTAATCTTTTCATCGTCTTATTTGGTGACCTATTGTTTGTTACACAAACCGAAAACCTAACGTGTGTTTGGGAACATGTAGAGAGAGAGTAATGTCATACCGATTGCAGTGGCGGATCCAAGGGGAGGGTTCAGAGGTTTAAACCCCCCGTTTGAGACAACAAACAATGTGGGGAGTCCTCCCGACAGTCTATATTTACATAATAAACTTTATATGCATCTGTTTTCTTTAACTGTGCATCCCGTTTAAGTGATAAAGGAGCTGCTGCCCCTTTAAAAACCTAGAACAACCAATAGCCTGGTTAACCACCCCTCTTCTCAAAAACCTTGAACCACACCTGGTCTGGCAACTCCCCTTCCGTAAAATCCTAGATCCGCCCCTGGATTGCCAAGTGAAACATTACACAGTTGTCTTCACCCAGGGGCGGTCCAAGGTTTACTCTGTCTTTTGATTTGTTGTGAAGGTTAACGACCCATCTGAAGACAACGGTTTTTGTAGGATTATTATCCGGTGTTATTTTGGTTACTAAAGCTAAATTTGGAAGCCAAGGTCTGTAACATGCATCGAATATTAATGCTCAACAAGATGTTAATCATCTTCATCCAAAAAGATGTAAATCGTCTTGTGTTGTAAGGATGCGTTTGAAAATTTAACGTAAGATTCTTTGGCATTATAAAAGTCAGGAAAAAAGAGACATGCAAGAAGTCTTTCCTAAGCTACTCTTAACAGTATTCCTATCTTAACCGTACAGTATGTCACTTTCATTCGTTTTTCTGATAGGAATGGCATGGTGTACATGAGTTCTTCAGTTTTGGACTGGAAGCCGATTCTTAAGGTCAGCAAGAATTAATTAGACGGTTCATTTCACCCTCAAAGCCCTACCATAAGTGGTTTATCGTCACACACAAACCTCTCTCACTCTCTGTTTTATTTTTATCTTAAGCAACATATCTCATACTTTCTTAAACGATATATGGTCACTGCTTTCTTGTTGACCATTCTATTTCAAGATTTTAAAGTGCAGACATTATCGTGTTTAAACATTTTCTCTCTATCTCCCTCTCGTTCTCTCACTCTTTAATTTTAATTTATTTTATTTATCTCCGTCCTTTCTTATCTTTCGACTAAACCTAGTGTCAACAAATTCTCATCACTGCGGCTTTTGTTCTTTTTTAAATTTCCTAGGGTTGGCTAAATACCCGTCCTATTACAGAAGGAGAAATACTGATGCCTTTATTTGAGAAAGTGTTCTCCAGCCTCAGAACATACGTTCACCAAAATCTTGTACCAAAGATGGAAGTAGGTCTTGGACTCTCATTGGAGAGCTTAAGCAATCTAGAACGGCAAGAAGTTGCCAGGCTCGCCAAGAGTTAGGGTTAGGAACGGCAAGTAGCCTCAGGTCCTTAGCCTCGAAGGGACCTCAGTTGTGGCTCAAGAGTACCTCATGAGGGCCTGAGACAGTCAAAGGGGGCCTCCATTCGAAATCCGTGCTCGAGGCACCTAGTTAACTCCTGGCGGTCCTGGGCAATGCTAGCAAATAAGCAGATATTATTACTTGAAGGAACCAGGAATCACAGACTGGGTGGAGGGCGAGTTCATTTTCAATGAAAATACGATCATGAAAGTGCTTTCTTGGATTCTCATTATCTGAATTACCTTATTAAGATATGTGTGTACGCAAGAGCTAGTCTACGAACATGCGTCTGCCCGATCGTCTGTCTGTCTGTATATATGTACATATGTATGTATATGTGTGTGTGTTTATGTATGTATGTATGTACATATGTATGTATGTATGTATGTATGTGTTTTTGTGTAAGCATGTGTGTATGTATGTATGTATGTATGTATGTATGTATGTATGTATGTATGTATGTATGTATTTTCATTTATATTTTTGTTTGTCTAAACAGTTTTTGTTGGTGTACATGTAATTATATATAAGTGTGTTCATCTTGTCACCTTGATCCCTTTTTACAGTTGCTTGAGTGTAACCACGTCATGCAAGCCATCAACCTTCTCCAAGGTCTCATTCCCGGAGAAGATGCCCCGAAACAAGCGGATGCACCATTCCTGGAAAAACTTTACGTCTTTTGTTTGATGTGGAGCATTGGAGCATCTCTAGAATTGGGAGACAGGAAGAAAGTGAGTATGACAAAAATTAACCCTTGCTGCATTTTCGAAGATAATGGGTAACGGTTTTTCGTCCGGTATTATATGCGCTTCCTTCTGATATTTGACACCTGAGGCGAAAATTGTGCGGGAACAAAAGGGCAAAGACCTGGGTCATACTTTCGTGTTTTTTGAGTTTAAACATGTCTCCTTTGTGAATTGTAAAATGTTGCTATGAGCCTATCTTTCTTGGTTTCATTTACTATTTACTTAGATGGAGGAGTGGTTACTAGAAAACGCCAAAGATCTGCAGCTTCCACCTGCGACCGACCAAGATACGATCTTTGAGTACCTAGTGAATGAACAAGGCGAGTGGGAACACTGGTCGGGTAAGGTGAGTTTTCAAATGATAAGTACTTGAAAATTAGCAGATCTTTCATCACATTCAAAGCAACAGTGATGAAAGATGCTCGCACAAAGGCATGCCGAAGTAGACAGGTACATCGTTGTAATGATGATGTCGCTACAATTGCATTTTCAATGGCAGTTACAGTTACAGCAACATTTACAGTGACTTTCACTAATTCTGATAAAGTGACAGTTAACCGCACTTACACTGCTGCAATCACAATTTCATTCATTCCGCCATAGCCGCTGCCTCACATGGTCACACTCTGGGACTCACCCCCCAGGCACTGCCTTATAGTCACACAGACCCGGCCACGACCATAGCCACACCCACAGATACAGACAAACACAGACGTAGCCACAGACATAGACACGATTACAAATACAGTTGCAGTACACAATTGCAGTTAAACTTTGTGGTACAGATACAGTTGCACTCACAATTAGTGGTGTACGGGTACAGTTACTGTCAGAAATGGTATTTTGGAAGGGGACAGAAAGGCAAACCAACAAACACAAAACAACATTTACATATGGGAACACCGAGACAGGCTCAGACAACGAGACAGACATAGACGCAAACGCATAAACAAAAACGCAGAAACAGACGATACAGACATTAAAATTTGGACAAATAAGTGGATCACACACGCATGCATACCATGTTCTGTATGACGCAACAATTCGATTGTATTTAAGGTGGCTGAATACCAATATTCTAAGGACAACATCCCAGAGTACGCGTCAATTCTTGTACCAAACGTCGATAATGTTCGTACAGATTTCCTTATTCACACAATCGCTAAGCAAGGCAAGGTAAGAACCTTAACTATTTTCTGTGAGGTCCAGGTACACTTTAATGCAAGAAGTCGTTACTTCGCTTGGTCAGGTTTACAACAGAGTACCGAGCTTTACCGGATTTGAAAAATTATGAAATAAAGCATACTCCGAATAGTATTAACATCTTGAAACTCAAGATTTGAGTTAATAACGAGATGCTACTATCGTGAGATTGTAAAATTTCGACTTAACGTCAAAGTCATCTTCAGACGAGTATTACAATCTCACGATATTACCGTCTTTTTATCAACTCACATCTTGAGTTTCAAGATGTCAATTGTATTTGGAGTATGCTTTATTTTATATTTTTTACCGTATTTCTTTTGCATGCTTCCAGGCTGTATTGCTGATTGGTGAACAAGGTACAGCAAAGACTGTGATGATCCAGGGTCACTGTGGTAAATATGACGCAGAAGTTCATCTGGCTAAGTCAATGAATTTTTCTTCTGCAACCACTCCCAACATGTTTCAGGTAAGGACGACGAAAATATTCGCGGCGTTATTTAAGCTATTCCTGTTTACTGAATCATTTCTCGTCACTGGCCAGAACTTTTTTTTTGTGCTGCGGAGCCCATCCCTTACGAAAATTTCACATTTCATTTCACATGTGAAAAACATATAGAATTCGAACAGTTTCACATATGAAATTATCATTTCACATATGAAATATTCAATTCACACGCGAGATGAATTGGTTTAAAATTTCATATACGAGAACGTGGTGTTTGAAACGTATATTTCACATATGAAATGAAAGATTTACGCATGAAAATTAATTTCACTCACGAAATTTTCATTTTACACATGGAATTGAAACAATTTGCATATGAAACATTTTCATCTGTGAAATTGCATGTGAAATTTTTGTAGGGGATACAAGTTAGAGATCTTTGCTGAATGAATCAGACAACTTTTGAACAATTTGAAAGTTACCTGAATATTTCTCAAGTTTATGGCATGATGACCAGGAGTGATGATGATGACGTTATAGTTGCAGTTCTTGTTGTTATTGTTGCTTTTCTCGTCGTGTGTCGTTGTTATTCAGAGCACAAACATCACCGAAGTATTTTTGAATTGATGTTACACCTCAGTGATGAGGTGTGATATCATGTTAACATCATGAACGAATGATACACTGAAATAGATTATATACATGTGTACAGAACGCTATAATTTTCCGCTTTTTAATTGAAAAGTTCTTTATTTGTCAATAACATGAGTTTTAACTTATCGTAGCATTTCATGAGGTATAATTTGCACATTCTGTATTTTTGCAGCGTACTATAGAAAGCTATGTGGACAAGAGGATGGGAACAACTTATGGTCCTCCAGCCGGCAAGAAAATGACGGTATTTATCGATGATATCAACATGCCAATTATCAATGAGTGGGGAGATCAGGTGAGAATCGTGCAATAAATATTGCTCGCTCATTTTTTTGTTCAGCTTAGATAGCTGGCGGTTGGGTCGATTTTGTCCCATCAGATTCTGCTACTCTCATTCAGTATGTTCTTGACACACCTGGTCTAGTCCAATTAAGTCTGTTGTGGTTGGTCTGGTCTGTTATAGTGGTACTAGTGTTATAGTGGTATAGTGTTAAAGTGGTATAGTGTTATAGTGTTATAGTGGTATAGTGTTATAATGGTATAGTGTTATAGTGGTCTGTTGTACTCTTCTCTGGTTTAGTCTGGTGTCATCAAATCCAGTCTACCCAGATTTAATCTAGTCATAATCTCGTCTAGTCTAGTATGGTCTGGTCTGGTCTGGTCTAGTTTAGTCTTCTGTAGTCTGATATGCCTTGATGTGGTCAGGTCTAATGTGGTCTAATCTTGTCTGGTGTACTTCTCTTTGTTCTATTCTGGTATGACCTTTTCGGTACTGGTCTAGTTTTGATTTGTCTGATCCAGTTTAGTGTCTGCTCTGGTCTTGTCTATCTATGTCTACCCAAGTATGGTCTAGTTTACTAAGGTGAGGTATAGTGTGCCTTCCTTTGCTTTTGCCTGATTTCATCCGGTTTTCCACTGTAATGAAAAAAGGCATGTACCAGATCATCTAAAGAAGAGGGCACACACTACAGTCATCTAAAGTTACATTCCGAACCTGAGGTACATGATAAGCACCTTACTTTGCATAAAATGACCCTGAACACATCGTACCTCATCGTTTGTATACATCTTTCTCTCTGTAGATTACTAACGAGATAGTTCGACAGCTCATGGAAATGAAAGGTTTCTATAGTCTCGATAAACCAGGTGACTTTACGAACATCATAGATATTCAATATGTTGCCGCAATGATTCAACCAGGAGGCGGTCGCAACGATATTCCAAGCAGGTTGAAAAGACAGTTTACTGTTTTCAACTGCACCTTACCTTCTGACGCTTCAATTGACAAGATCTTTACGACGATTGGAGAAGGATATTTCTGTGTGGTAAGTGCTAGCAAACCGATGTTCCCTTTTATTTGGAAAGAACAATTTAGTTATATAATATTACAGTAACATCGGAGATGACTTTTCCAATTTTGGGGAAGTCTCTTACAATGACTTATTCAGCGACTTCCTCAGTCATCTTATTGGTGGTTCTAAAAAAGATTGTTATGGCAAATTATTATTAAAATACTTGAAGCCAGAGACGAAGAGACGATCTACCACATATACTGCAGCAACAGAATACTTTGTCACCAAACAGTCAGGAAATCAAATTTTAAGAAGCTATTCAATTCTAAATGCTACGAAGTCTTATCAAACCTAAAGGCTTATTGAATACGTAGTTTAGCTTTACATTTATGAAACGGGCTTAATTAAAAATTGAGCTTGTCTTGATCTATTATTTTTGACGAACTTTTTAAATCTTGTTAAAAGAGTGTTAAAATGTAAATGCAAAAGTACCGGCTTTTTTGACCAATTCTTTTTTGAAAAGTATCAGCGGAAAGGTAATATAATCCCTGACAACTCAGCCTAACACACTTGAAGCAGTGATGATTATTTTTTCCTCGATTATTTTAATTGCCCTTTTCTTTGGCTTTTGTCTCAGTCACACATATAATTTATTATCTACAGGAGCGCGGATTTACCCCAGAGATTCGAACAATGGTTAAACAGCTCGTCTCCTTGACCCGTAAACTCTGGCAACGAACCAAGATTAAGATGCTCCCCACGCCAGCCAAGTTCCATTACATATTTAACTTGCGTGATCTCAGCAGAATATGGCAGGTATGTCTTTTATACGAAAAAGGAAGGAAACACTCGAGTTCAGTAATCCTTAAAACAAGGCAAACTTCGAATAAAAGTGACATCTTGTACCCCCAAGATATAGGTTATAAACAAGACTAAATGTTGAAATACCAATAAAAATCTTTAAAACTTTGCTTAAAGATCACTACAACTCTGCTGTTCAGTCTACTTACAACCCCCATGACTCACGATCTTGAAAAACAGTTTGCATAAAATGTAACTCCGTCCGGAGTCTATGCGTTTAATTATTGTGCTATGTTGTATTTATGAGCCCGTAGTAATTGGCTTTAGCTGTTGTGGTATTCCAGACCTTGTAGGATATCTAGAATACTTATTGTAACCAAGGCAAAGTTTAATTAAAAAACTAATATAAAATAAAATAAAAATAAATAAAATAAGAATAAAAATAAAATAAAATTAAAATAAGAATAAAAATAAAATAAAATTAAAATAAAATAAAATAAAATAAAATAAAAACAATATCTTGGGTTTTTTAACAGGATGTCGCTTTTATTCGGATTTTGCTTCGTTTTATACTTTTTAAAATTGTCGGCTGGTTCTGGATTCAATAATTCTTTGGTGGCAGAATCTGTTGCAGATTTTAGAGCCGCTGTATTTCATCAAATATTAATATTAGGTCTGCGGAGTCCAATCAAGTTGACCCTCTCCCAACCGGAGGTCTGCCCATGACGAGTAAAATCCTTTGGTGTTAGCCAGAGTAAAACAGTAGAATATGTCCTCAGCAAGGAAAGGCTGAAAACTTGTTAAGAAGTGATATTGGGAAAATTTTTGTAGAATTTTAAAAAGAGTAGTTTGGTAATGAAACCATAGTGTGTGCCATTGTGAAGTTAATAAAACGCTTGAAGTTTGGAAATAAACCGAGATGAATGCACCATTCAAGTCTCTTAACCTGACCACTCTAGGTGATTGTCTTCCAACTTCCACTGTGCAAACAATTTTTGAATCTCTAAGAAAAATCCCTGCATGTTCAGTTATTTAGATATGTGAATACTAACGGCCCAAATTTTGTCCATGTTTTCCATTTCCTTTCCAGGGTATACTGAATATTACTTCAGAAGTTCTCAACGATACCAACATGCTCTTAAACCTATGGAAACACGAATGTCAACGAGTGATAGCCGATCGTTTTACGAACGAAACGGATAAAGAGTGGTTTGAGAAAGCAACGAGAACTATCGTAGAGGAAGACATTGGTGCTGAGAAGGTTGAAGTAGTTCAAGAGGATGAGTACTTTGTAGATTTCATGCGAGATGCTCCCGAACCTACAGGTACATACTAAGAAAAGCTTCAGAAATTTCGGCTCTACTTGTGCGCTTGTATGTATGTTCTTTATGCGTGGGTGATCGAAAGCCTTAGTCTCCTGATTCCTTCATTCTCCTTGCATCTTAGATGGAATTTTTGTTCTGCTTATCGCTTGTTATTCGTCTTTACGTATGTGTGTACACATTCACAGTGTATGTCATATGCGTTACAATACGGTTTGAATGAACACAAACATCAATGTCCAGCAAAACAAGCGGAATAAAGCTAAAGCTATGAGCACAAATTGTGAGTCTTACAACATTTTAATGCTTACGTTTCGTTGCATCTCGCAAAATCGTCTGAGCTAGTGTGACAAAATATTTAAGGAAAATCAAATTTATATTTCATTCAAGGAAGAGGTATATCGAATTTCAAAGGTAATGCTAGAGGGCATCGCCCAATAAATTGATATAAAGAAAGAGGGATGGAACTTATATTAGAGTTGAGAGAAGATTTAATTTCTTCGATGAGAATGCTTTCTCGGAGGAAAAGCTCAAAGCTACAGGAACAGGAAGAAGGAATACCAAAATCATTGAATGATATGGGGATACGAGTTTCTTGGTGATATGTACAAACACGTACGTGTTGTGTATTCCTACTTTCTGTGCTGGTAGCGTGTGGATAGTAAAACAGGTTTATTTCCTAAAGTGGCCAAGAAATTAAATTTGCTCAGCAAACTGGTGTCGGGCAAAGCCTGTTGACCTTGCTGTGGTTCTTCCTCTTCCAGGCGACGAACCTGAGGATGCTGAACTGGAGGCTCCTAAAGTATACGAAACCGTCGGAACTTTTGACAATTTGAAGGAAAGACTGAAACTATTCATGGCGAGTTACAATGAGACTGTTCGAGGTGGACGATTAGATCTAGTGTTTTTCAGGGTAATATACGTTCATTTTATATCATCTCTATGCGTGGGGAAATTTTTTACGTCTTCTTAGTTGAAAAACAGATTTGGAGTTGGAGCGCTTTCGGAATGGCTTGACTCAACATTCCACCCGTGAAACTCTGGTTTCAAATTGGAATTCATGATGAAGTTTTAATTCACGAGCCGCATTAAATGGCGTGTCTTACAGAATCCGAAAAAGATGAAATTTCGTAACAAGAAAGCTCTTTTACGCTTAATGCTCTTTTACGCTTTTTATCGTATTATGTTAATTTTTCTTCAGCCGTTGTCAATGCTCATTTAAGTTTGCAAAGCATTGTGATTGAACCAGGGGGCTCTTTCTCAACTGTTTCTGTAACTCGAACGCTAACTGGCCAATGACATATGAAGCCAAGATGGCTTCCTTTGACAGCAATTTTGAAAGACAGCTTTACCCCCGCATGGTCTAGTATGTCAGTTTTAGTTTCCCGCGTGAATTTTCGCGATTTTCACATTACCTCTTATTACGAATACACACAAAAATTACTCAGTGAGACAGAAATGAATACAAGAATTTCAAATATATTTTAAAAAATCAAAGCGAGTCACCGGTTATAATTTTTATGAAAATAATAGACAAAGCTAACCAGAAATTTCAGAAAACAGTCTCGGAAGATCACTTGATGAAATTGTACTTCGAACGAGCTCTTTTTACCGTTTATTTATCCTTATCATGTAATTTAGCAGATTAGGACGCCACACAGCATTTCTGAATACTTTTAAGTACTCTGTCATGGAATAAACTGTCACTTGGACCCGTTTTCCCAAATTACGTATATTTTCAAAGCGGAGCCAAGCAAAAACTCAGAGAAAAAGCTTTGTCGAGCAATAGAACTGACGTGGAAGGCCAGGTAGAGCATGAAACGGACGTGCAAAGTTGCCTTCCATAGGCAGTCATCTTGGCTTCACCTTTTCATCGGGAGTTACTTTTTATGTTATAAATATAGTTCGATCACTCTGGGTGAACCTTCGGAACCGTCCATTAAAGCTACTTGACAGACAGTTGCTCCAACATGTATCACCTCGTAAAGCTCTATTTATCATTTATTATATCGAAGATTAAGTTTTCTTGTAACAAAATGTCATGTTTATCTTTACCGTCCTTATTAGGATGCCATGATTCACCTGGTGAAAATATCCCGAATTATCAGAACACCGCGTGGCAACGCCTTGTTGGTTGGTGTGGGAGGCTCTGGGAAGCAAAGTCTTACCCGTTTGGCATCATTTATTGCCGGATACAAGACTTTTCAGATAACATTGTCAAGGTTTGTTTCATAGAATAAAGATCTGGTTGTGGGGATATACATTTGACGAACTAGTGTTCACAATCGTATATCCATGTGGTTGAAATCCTAATCTGAACTAGTAATATCAAATGATTGCTGGTTCACTTTAATTGGAAAAATGCCATCTGTTCTTAAACCCCATCGAAGTTAAATTTTCTTTTGGGCCAAACCGTTTAGAATTTTCTACATTCTAATCGAGTTAGGTTATGTAAGGTAAGAGCACATTGCATGGGGTGTTTGCTTAAGCAAAGCTTCATATAGGTTGACCTGAAAATATTAGCATATGAAAATAACGGCTTTAAATTTAACCAAGCTTTAAACAAGGTCAGACGCCGTACCATTTCACGAACTTTGAAATGTTTTTTAGTTTGAGTTTTACGTGCTCTACCATTAAGTGTAGTGCTTCCAGTGCTTTTTACATAATGTACGTTCTTTTTAGACGAGAAATCGTTTGAAAATTGTTCGAATAAAATAAAAACTTGGCCGTACGAATGTGATTTGCTGACTTTGTTTGACTCTTTAAAGAAGTTAATTTTTCACTTTTATCTTTTTCAGGTCTTATAATACCAGTAACTTAATGGACGACTTGAAAATCTTATATCGAACGGCAGGTCAGGAGGGTAGCGGAATAACGTTTATCTTTACAGACAACGAGATCAAAGACGAGGCTTTCTTGGAGTATATGAACAACGTTATCGCATCAGGAGAGGTACATAAGCCAAATAAAAATGGTTCCTCTGAGCTTTTTTCCTTCCTTGCAAATGTTAGACTCAGGTCGTTTGATCCTCAAAATATTCAGACTAACACAATCCTTCCGATGCCGAACGTATTTGATTCTGTGAAGCTTGAAAGTCACCGTGTTCCCAGCTAGCATTTTGTGCAATAGTGATTTATGGCGGTCGAAGTAAACGTTGATGAATAATTACCGATACAAAATAGAGTTATATATTTACCAGAATTTACCACATATTGATGCCAACCTCACAAAAAGTGGGAAGGCGGAATTCATCTGTTTTCGTTGTTTCATCAGTCGCTGTTACCAGTCGCGAAACTCTGCTACACAGCTTCCTAAAACGCACGATTTTCTGGTGGAAACGCAGTTCTTAGTGCACAATCTAATGACCCTGAACATCAATCAGTTTATGGACGAAGTTGCCAAACTTACACATCCCTGTTTCTACTCGCAAAGTTGTGTCATATTAAGAATTTTACTGGGAGCTGTTCCAAACTTCTTACAGCATTACAGCTCCAACAAAGTAATTCGTTAAGAATGAATTAGTATGTATCTCCAGAAATGCTGAAAAGAATTCTAAAATACAGTGTTATGATTTTCCAGTTGTAGTCTCCAAGAAAAACATTTCCAACCTTTCAACGTTTCCTTTAGGTGTCCAACCTGTTTGCTCGGGACGAGATCGACGAGATAACTCAGGATCTGATAAGTGTGATGAAGGCCGAGTTCCCACGACGGCCGCCAACCAATGAAAACCTTTATGATTACTTCATCTCTCGTGTTCGCAAAAACTTGCACGTGGTTCTTTGTTTTTCTCCTGTAAGTTAAGCAGGTGCTTGTGTGTGTGGAAATGAGGATGGAGTGGGGTGAGGAAAATCATTTTGCCTAAATTATCCCCTAATTTCGCATACCACGATATGTACACATCGGGTATTAAATATATTGAACAATTAATTTCACATGAAATGAAAAAATTTCCATGCATGTGAAATAAATTTTCGCATGAGAAATTTTTTTGAATGAGCTCTTTGAGAATTCATTTGTGAGAAGTTAGCATTTACTGGAGAGCGATACTTCCCAGAGATAAAACTGAATGCGCTTTAAAAGAGGTCTTTGCTAGAAGATGAAATTGATTAGAGAGTGGCATTTATTAGAGGTAAACGTTTATTGGAGGCCTTATCTCCACATCATGGTTACTACCCTTACAAAAATTTCACATGCAATTTCACATATGAAAATAGTGTTCAATATGTGAATTGTTTCAACTTCTTATGTAAAACGAAAATTTCATATGTGAATTAGTTTTCATAATGTAAATGTTCCACTTCATATGTGAAATAAATGCTTCGTACATCAAGATTTCGCGTGCGAAATTTTGAACCAGTTCATTTCACCTGTGAATTAGGTATTTCACATATAAAAACGATCCAGTTTGATATGTGAAATGACATACAGTATGAAATTTTCCCGAGGAGAGGTTGAAAAGGTCATTAGTGATAGGCATTTATGAATGAGGGACATTTGTTAAAGATGAACGTCTATTCCAAAGTGGTGTTTATTAGAGGTGTACGTTAATCTGAAAGAAGAGAAGTAACTTAAATTCCACCGTGATTTCAGGTCGGTGAAAAGTTCCGCAACCGGTCTTTGAAGTTCCCTGGCCTGTTCAGCGGTTGTACCATGGATTGGTTTAGCCGCTGGCCTAAAGATGCTTTAGTAGCTGTTGCGCATCATTTTCTGGCTTCCTTCGAAGTTGTGTGCTCTCCGGAAACCAAGCAAGCCGTTGTTAATACCATGGGCATGTTCCAGGTTAGTTTTCTAATTGACTGTAGTTTACATACAGTAAAATATCTGACATCAATAATGCTTATGATATAGTGTACCATAGCGCGGTTGCTTAAAACCGATTAAATTGGTGGATGAGGGGTGCCATTGAGGCAGTACCATCCAGTCTCGGAAGATTTTGATTGGTTAGGGCCAGAACAGGATATAAGATACTTTTAGATATTGTAAGCGGCTTAGTTATCAATTATAAAACATAGCAAAATCCGAAGAAAAGCGACATCTTGAAAAACTTAATATATAGGTTGTAAACAACAGTTATAGACGCTTCATTTGTCGAAGAAACGTAAAATCGTGTACGACCCTCATTGGTATTCTAAAGGCCTGTTTACACGTGATTTTACACGTTGCGATTTTAATCCAGATGTATGCAGTAAGCTCGTAATAGTCGATGTAGCAGGACATCCGCTTATGATAGGCTGCAGTTTGTCCACGACACTCTCCTCAGTTAAACACATACTCCAAGATGTCAATCGCAAGGCAGAAAATCGCACGTGTAAACAGCCCTTAAGAGTTAAAGTTTATCCTATCACACCACTGGACGACTTACAGTTCGTTGGATAAATTGACTTTAACGTAGGACGCGGTAGCTGAAACATGCGTGGATTATTTTGAGCGCTTCCGTCGTCAGATGCACGTCACGCCAAAGTCTTATCTGTCTTTCATCGGTGGCTACAAAGAGATCTACAAGGAGAAACACTCGGCTATTGGTATACTGGCCAACCGCATGAACACTGGTTTGAATAAATTGGTGGAAGCTAGTGAGTCTGTTGCCAAGCTCTCTCAGGAGCTTGCTGTGAAGGAAAAAGAACTTGCAGTAGCGTCAGTGAAGGCGGATAAAGTTCTACAAGAAGTCACAGTGAGTGCTCAGGCCGCCGAGAAAGTGAAATCACAAGTTCAGAAAGTCAAGGATAAAGCCCAGGCCATTGTAGACGAAATTGCTGTAAGTTCAGCGTGAAGAAATTTCGATAAAAATTCCTTTGCTCTCTTTTTTCTTTTCCTTTCCTTTGCTGTCTTTTTCATTAACTTCCCTTTCCCTTTCTTCCTACCATCATAATTTTGTCGTTTTCTTACTTGACTGTTTCCTGGCATGTTTGTTTGTTTGTTTGTTTGTTTGTTTGCTTGTTTGTTTGCTTGTTTGTTTGCTTGAATCTTCATAGATTTGATGGTTTGTTTGTTTTGTTTTCATTAGAGTCTATTTTTTTTCTAACTTTTTGTTTGTTTGTTTGCTTGCTTGCTTGCTTGTTTGTTGTGTGTTTTGTTTGTTCGATCGTCTGTCGGTATGTTTACTGCCTGCCACTCTTTTCTCTATTTCTTCATCTCCTTCCGTCCTTCCTTCCTTCCACCTTAGTCGTATCCTTTCTTCTCATCATCCTTCCTTTGTTGCTTTCTTTCCCGTTATTCTTCTTACTTTCTATCTGTCTGTCTTTGATCCAACCCCTCTGCATGTATCCCTTTCTGTTTATCGCACAAAGCCAGGGGTGCGTCATCTGCGGCCCGCGAGTGTCGTTTATGCGACCCGCTGAGACTTGCAAGTTGAAAAATAGGTACTTTCTACACTAAAAATTAGAAAACTTTATGGGCAGTAAAGGTCAGAATCGAAGCTTTCCAAGAACGACTTTTGTCCCTTAATTAGCTTAGCTCAGAGCTGTAGTGTTTTTTAAGGTTATTATGTTATAATAATGGGATCTTTGCAATAGAACAATCGATCTTATTGAGTGAAATGGAAGGCGAAAGCAAGAACTGGTGGCCCGCCAACTATTCTAAGCCTGAAATTTGGCCAGCAGAACCAGTAAGGCTGCGCACCTCCGTAAAAAGCAGTTTTCATAACAATTTATGTGAAGTAACAAATGTATTCTTGTTTATCCACCGTCTCGACCATTGTTGCATTTTCTTGTTCAGGCCGACAAGGCAATAGCCGAGGAAAAACTCGAGGCTGCCAAGCCGGCGCTAGCCGAAGCTGAATCCGCACTACAGACTATCAAGCCGGCACACATTGCCACCGTACGTAAACTAGCTAAGCCACCACATCTGATCATGCGTATTATGGACTGTGTCTTGCTTTTGTTTGGGAAACGCTTGGACGGAGTAACTGCTGATCCTGAGAGACCTTGTGTGAAGCCTTCGTGGGGAGAATCTCTAAAACTGATGAGTCAAGGTGGATTCCTGCAAACGCTTCTGACTTTTCCGAAGGTAAATGTTTATGGACTGATAAGTATGGACTATAATACATGATGGAACCCGATCGGTCGCTTGCCAGCGGTTTTTTATTGCAACTTCATTTGATACTTTAACGAGATACGAGATATTTTAACATTTTTCTTTCGCCTTTGTGGAACCCCCTTTCCCTGAGAACTTTATTCATTTGAATATTTTCCGATTTAATGTTTGTTTGCTACTACTTAACAACTTTTGGGAAGAATATGTGATGTTCGTATCCCTACCAGATACAGACCGCCATACCTTCATTTCATTGTTACTGTGCTAACATTATTTACATACTGTATTGCAACACCTTACCGATGCCGCGAACAGTTCAAAATATGACTTAGTGAGACTTACGACGTCTGCATTGTCAGGATAGTGATGAACATACTCTTTTGTGATATGTCATGTCCTCCTTTAGGACACGATCAACGAAGAAACAGTCGAGTTACTGGCACCTTATTTGGAAATGGAAGATTACACTTTGGAAAGCGCCAAGAAAGTCTGTGGCGATGTGGCAGGCCTGGCATCGTGGACGAAAGCAATGTCGTTCTTTTACGGAGTCAACAAAGAAGTTCTTCCTCTGAAGGTAAGTACCACGAAATCAGTGTACTTAAGCACATACAAACTCGGTTTCATTCCCAAGTTCATGGATTCGATCTTTTTTTAAGTTTGTAGTGTTTGTATTAACCCTTATGAAAATTTCATATGTCATTTCACCTGTGAAAAACATGTGGAATTGGAACAGTTTCACGTATGAAATTTTCATTTCACGTATGAAATGGTAGCACTTTCACATATGAAATACCTCATCCATACGTGAAATGAATGGGTTCAAAATTTCACATGTGAACTCGTGGTGTACGAAACATGTATTTCATACACGAAATGGAAGATTCGTGCATGAAGATTAATTTTTTGATGTGAAAATTACGTTTTAATGTGAAATTGCATGTTAAATTTTTGTAAGGGAATGTGGATATTTTCCATGATAAGAGTGATTCTGAAACACTTATATCAGGTTGCAAGTTATTGTTAGCACAAATAGATCTTGGTTGATGTAGATTTGGTAAATGGAGAATAACTGAACGTCAAATGATGTTTGAATATGAACTTATTTTGGATCCTACATCACGTAATATATTCTCGTTTTTTAAAATCGTAAAGAATATTCTGATTGGTACCATGGTACCTAAGGGACCATTTACACCATGCTGTTGTTTACGATCGTTCGTTGTGATGCATCCGAGTTAGTCAGTGGACACTTCCGGACGTATTGCTACTTTAGTCAACAAACAGAAAGCAGAAATTTTGCCCTTACCACGTCACATACCCCAGATTGAACAGCCGTACACGACAATCGTGTCGGGTAAATCGGCCGTGATGAACCTTAATTGTCATTTTGAAGAAATTAAAAGGGTATTGGTTGCACACACGTCTCCTTCACCTCTCTAACTAAGGATCATTTCGAGGCCGTGCAGTTGTTCTATTAAAGTTGTCTTGATCACATATAAGAAAAGTGTTATTTACTTTGAATTTTCAAAGAACCGTAGGTTTCCTCCTTGTATTCCGGTTTCGTCATGTAGTAACACTGGACTTATCTGGACTAGCTCCCACTGTACCTTTAGGAAGAACAGTTTAGTTACGACTGATAAAGTAATCCAGTATAAACAAAGAAACTTACGCAGCAACGAATCATAGATGTGTTTCGTTGATCAGTTATTTTGCCTTAGGTACTATGTTTTCAGATAATATAAAATTACACTATTCAATCACTGATTCAGATATGCTTTGTCGTATGTAGAAGTATCTTGACTGTGTGTATTTAACCAATGAACTCTAAAAGGATTGGGACGATACCTGCAAACTGTATTTTGAAGCTGACATGGAAGCTGGCATTAGGTCAATTTGCAGGTCATCCTTGTCTCCTTCGCGATAAAACACGCATCCTATTGCGAAAAACGTAGCCGAAATTTGGGATATTTTTGACAGTTTTCTTTTTTATCCTTAGTAAGTAGAGGACAATGTCGGTAGGACGGCATATTTGTCAGAATTAACTGTCAATGAAAAGTAAAGGTTCAATACAACTTTTTCCAGCGCGCATGTCGGCTTCATTCAACCGTGAGGCCTGGTATGACGAGATATCGTTCCAGTCTTTTTAGAGTTCAATGATTTCAACTTCGTGCTTTTGTTTTCCGTCTTACCACAGGCGAATCTTGTGGTTCAGGAAGCTCGACTGAACAAGGCCACCACTGAGCTGAATGATGCGCAAGAACAACTGGATGACAAACAGCGAGAGTTGGACGCCGTGCAGGCAAAGTTCGAGGAAGCCATGAGAGAAAAACAAATGTTGATCGATGACGCCGAGGCTTGCAGGCGCAAGATGGCAAACGCCACTGCCTTAATCGAGGGACTTGGAGGAGAGAAAGTTAGATGGACAGAACAGAGTAAAAAGTTTGATCAACAGATCAGGCGGTAAGTCAACTCTTAGCTGACTTACGAGATGTCTTTTATGAAAACGTTTTATACTTTGTTAGAGTAGGACTAGAAAATTACGTCGTTGCCAGGGGTGGTACTAGGAATTCCCCGATGCAGGGGCTAACGTCTCGGACGGGGGTGCTAAACCAAAGGGACCGGAAAACCGCCCCCTTGATTATTTCCTTATTTGAAGGTCTAAAATGTTATGTCATTTTTTGCAAGAAAGAAGCGCAACAACTGGCCAGAAACAGCATTTAGTTTTAGATTTATGACATGAAGAGAAGAACGTAGTATCTTTCGTGGCCATATCTGTGACACGTACTCATAGTCTGTACAAAATATAAATGTGTGATTGTCAGTGACAAGTCCCCGACGAATTGTTAATTTTCCCCGACAGGGAGGCTTTAGCCCCCTCTACCCCTCTCTGGGGCCACCACTGGTCGTTGCATGGTAATCGCGAGCCGGGGGGTTTAACGTTGGATGTGGATAACCCCAAAGGATACGGAAAGGATTAGCTGTGAAACAAAAGGTCAAGTATATTAAACTTGATTTTTCTCATTTCTTTGCTATAGACAGGCTAAGCCTTTAATTTTGCTCTGCTGTTATACTGAGCTGAAGCTCAAGTGGTCTATTCTGGTCCATATATGATTTACTCGTCTTTAAGCTGGTGGGGAAGGAGTGAAAGAGTGAAACAAGCAAGCAAGCAAGCAGGCTTTAATAACAGACTAACCTTGGCGATAAGGGCAAGGGGGCATAAAAGCTGAACTAGCCGCAGCAATGCAACGGAGACAATGCGACGCCTCACTAACTTGTCAAACGCATGTGCGCCCTTGGGATACGCCATCATGTAGGGACTTCACACGTTTTGGTGTATCGCTGGCTAACTACATCTGCAGTCAACTTTGCTTAAATTCAATTTAACCCAGTATGGAGAATGCTGTATGTAATTTGGTTAGTTGATTCCATACTATGTCAACGTATTTCTCTTCTTTTATCAGACTCGTGGGCGACGTCTTATTAGCCACTGGATTTCTTTCTTATTCCGGTCCTTTCAATCAAGAGTTCAGGAATTTACTGCTTTCGAACTGGAAGAAAACAATGCAAAAGAATAAAATACCCTTTTCGGAGGTAAGCGTTTGTGATTTTAGTAAATTATTGATTAAAAAAGACCATGTGATGACTCCATGTTTCTGTCAGGACCCATTAACCCCGATACCCTTGTTGCGCACGATTGTTCATCCTGTGGTATGTGATGTTACCTCAACAGCCGATCCCTGCTGAGGATTCGTGGACCAATGAAGTAATACGTCCTGAAGACTACAGTGAGTTAATCACATACATCACAATGAACAATCTTATACAACAATCGTATCTTGTAAACGAACCTTTCACAGACGAAAATATGAAAGAGCTTACGTCGTGAACAGTTAGGAGAATTTATGCTTTGATCACAGTGAAAAGAGTGCGATTTGTTCTATTTCCTTTAGTTATTTTGCAAAGGAAACTGATGCGCTTTTTCTCCTTGTTCCTATCCGGTTTATCGTCACGAATTGCCTACGTCATTTTTTGTTCTCCGAGCCCTCTAAGCTGTTTCAACAACCCAATAGAAAGACAAAAAATCTTTCAATTTCTTGTATTTGAAATGAAAGTTTCGTGTGTGAAGTAAATCTTCATTTGAACTAAATCTTTCTGGGAAGAACATGCCACGTCTGGCAAGTTTTCACATGTGAAATGACATGAAATTGTCTTGGGGTAATAATTGTTATCACGACCTTTATAGCAATGTTTTTTTCCTTCTAAGTATGTCCACGATTTATTCTCAGAACTGTACCTAATTTAAAGAGCTTGCGTTTTGTCTTTTTAAGGATTTGAATTTAACCGAAATGCTCACTGATTCTGCAACTATTGGAGAATGGAATTTGCAGGGACTTCCAAGTGATGAATTGTCCATTCAGAACGGAATCATTGTGACCAAGGCAACAAGGTTTCCGCTTTTGATAGACCCTCAGGTGGGTTAAACTCGAGTTAATGTTCAATGTTGGTAAAGTATCTTTTGTTATTTTGCTGTGGTTGTGCAAGTCGAATTATGTTGTATGTTTTGTGTACTGTATTGTGTTTTGCCTTATTACGTTCTGTTGTACTGTGTTGTGTTATACAGTGTTGTGTTGTGTTTTGTCGTTTTACGTTGTGTTTTGTCGTTTTGTGTTGTGTTTTGTCGTTTTGTGTTGTGCTGGGTTATGTTGTGTTGTTTTGTGTTGTGCTGGGTTATGTTGCGTTGTGTTGTGTTGAGCTGAGCTGAGTTGTGTTGTATTGTATTGTGTTATTCCGTGTTGTGTTATACTTTTGCGTTCTGTGTTGTTCGGCGCTGTGCTGTATTGTGTTGTGTTGTGGTGTGTATCGTGTTATGTGCATTTTGTCACGATGTGTTGTGCTGCACTGTTTTGTATTGTACTGTGCTGTGTTTTGTTGTGGTGTGCTATGACGCGTTCTTTTGCGATATTGTACGAATATTTTCTGATCTGATAGTTATTTGGTTTGCTTTGCTGTGGTATAATGTGGTATAGTGATAGTGATATGAAAGGTGATATGATACTGTAATGTTCAGTTTGGTGAAGCATGGTATGTTTTCATATCTTACGGCTCCATTTTTGTATACTTATCGTATATTGTGATAAGGCGTGGTATTGGGATTTGTGCAGTTACGACGTTGTAATATATTACACTGCAAGATTGTTTGGTGTCGGCAGTATTTCGAGTTACTTGTTTTTATGATTATTTTATCCTGTAAATAATTTACTATTTTATTCCTTTTAACAGGGACAGGGAAAGGCTTGGATCAAAAATAAGGAAGGTGGAAGCGAATTACAGGTAATATGTTGTGCTTTTCCACTAGGCTCCCGTGACTTTTTTTTTGTTTTTTGAATCAGGTAAACTCGTTAAACAAGTCGTTCAGTTATTTTTTTTTTGATTTATGTTTTGAACCAGGTAACTTCGTTAAACAACAAGTATTTCAGAAATCATCTGGATGACTGTTTATCTCTGGGTAGACCATTACTCTTGGAGGATGTTGGCGAAGAACTTGACCCAGTATTGGATAACATCTTGGAAAAGAACTTTATAAAAAGCGGGTCGACATTCAAGGTATTGCATTACTTTCCAGAATACATACGTATATATATATATATATATATATATGATGAAAAGTTTGTTCTCAAGCTTTATCTCAGAAAATTTCTGAGTTCCCCAAAGGGAATCGAACCTGTGTCTCCCGATTGCCGGTACTAAAGAGGCATATCAATATTGCGAACCAGGTCTCTAATTAACATCATACTTGCCGTCTGAGACCCTATAGTCTAGTGGTAAAACAACCATACCGGCAATCGGGAGACACGGGTTCGATTCCCGTCGGGGAACTCAGAAATTTTCTGAGATAAAGCTTGAGAACAAACTTTTCATCATATAAATTCAAGCTTACCAACATCTACACTTAGTAAGATGAAATTTACATATATATATATATATATATATATATATATATAATTAAAAGTTTCACACCAATAGAACTTTTAATTGTATTATTAACCTGTATTTGAATGCCAACCAATATTTGATATATATATATATATATATATAGTCTATTTGGTTAATGTCTAAGCTTTGAGCAACTGCCGTTACACGGTGTTTCACGCTTACGCGATCATCAGACGACTCTGATGATCGCGTAAGCGTGAAACACCGTGTAACGGCAGTTGCTCAAAGCTTAGACATTAACCAAATAGACTATTAAAGCTCTACACCTTGTATTGAGCACTCTCCTTTTCAGAGACCAAACAGCTACATTTATGTAGCTGTTTGGTCTCTGAAAAGGAGAGTGCTCAATACACTGATGAGGCCCTACACTGATGAGGCCCAGTAGGCCGAAACGGTTTCATCTGTAGTTATATATATATATATATATATATATATATTCTTCATCGATAGCTGTAAATACTGACTTTTTCAACAAGTTAACCACCCGCCAACCACTTGTTAATCACACAATAGTAGGGCATCGGTCACTCTGGGAATTTTAGCTTTCAAGAGTTTCGAGCTTTTGTCGTATTTAGATGTGAGGGAATTGAGTTACAGGGTGAAAGAACCAATAAATACGAGGTGAAGAAGATAGACAAAAATATTAAATTTGTCTAACTCTCTCATTTGGTGGATTAGAAAAAAATGGTGGTTGATATGTATCTGGAGACTAACCCCCAAAAACTAGCAATCCTCTTAAATTTCTTACGTTAGGTTAAAGTTGGAGATAAAGAAGTTGATGTTATGGAGGGTTTTGTCCTTTACATTACCACCAAACTGGGTAATCCTGCCTACACGCCAGAAGTCAGTGCCAAGACCTCGATTATTGACTTTACGGTTACAATGAAAGGCCTTGAAGATCAGTTGCTAGGAAGGGTCATTCTCACGGAAAAACAGGTAATGTTTTTGTCATTCTTGTGTTAACTAAAGCCCTGCATGGCCAAACACTTTTAACATTTCGTTCAACATCGTTTAACATTATTGCTTGTGACATGTTGAACACGTTTGGTCACCCATGTTGAATGATTATTTCATAGATAATTACTGAGGCACGCAACATTATTGGATATAATGCAGTTAGCTGAGCCCGCAGGCCGAAGCTCCCTGCATTATATTCAATAATGCTGTGTGCCGAAACAATTATCTGTTATAATTACTGACCTTCTTCGAAACACATTATATTTTCTCTGCATTATAACAGCGACTACAGCGAGCAAAATTTTACAAAGTCGACTTGCATATTTTTGCTCTCTGCATTATTAGATGTAATGTCGAGTGAAACAATAGGTTTCGATGCGGGTCAATAATTATTAATGATTATTATGATCAGCTATACCAGTGAAAAAGACATTTTTAATACAAATGGCAATGACAAGCAAATTGCATGAAAAATCGCTTTTTTGGCCGACACGATTTGTGGAATTTTGTTAACAACGAAGCCCAAATTTGACTTGCAGCATGAGAGGAACCATTTCCTACGTCAGCGCTTCGATCGTAACTTGAAGTCCATGTTCCCCCAGAGGGTCCCCACGAAGTTTCGGAGAAGAGTTAACGAGACATAAGGGATCTGTAAACAGTACTCTCTCAGAAAGAGTTCTCTTTTAGCTTCTATTCTTTCTCTTTGCTTTTATTTCTCTTCTATTTTGTATGCAGATATGTGAACGTAGCTGTATTTATCTGGTTATTTTTGCGTTCTGATGTGATCCAATAGAACCCCCAATCATATCTTATTGATCCAGGAATTAGAAGCTGAGCGCACCAAACTTATGGAAGAAGTCACGTCAAACAAACGAAAAATGAAAGACCTAGAAGACAACCTGTTGTATCGTTTAACCAGCACCCAAGGCTCGTTGGTGGAAGACGACTCTTTAATCAGCGTACTAAGTACAACTAAAACCACGTCGGAGGAAGTGAGTGAAAAACTTGTTGTGGCCGCGGAAACTGAAGTGAAGATTAACACCGCTCGAGAAGAATACAGACCAGGTATTTTTTACAATAAATTCCTGCACAAGTAGCTTCAAACTGACTGTATTAGGTTCAGAAGAATGTCCTGAATTGGTCACGGGGATTATAACAGTGGTATCTATACTAAATAACTGATTTATAACAAGAAATTCAAAACGTGAGTCTGATGATATTGGTCAGGTACAAGAAAGTTCAGTCCCTACTGCCTCTAGTATTATCACCACCACCAGCGCTATACCACTTTCACCACCACCACCACCGCCACTAATGTCACTCACAACACCACAGCTATCCACCGCCCCACCTCCACACCATCAGCACTACAACAGTGATCGCATCAGAACCAATACTTCTCTTACCACCACCACCAGTAGGGCTATTGCCACCACCACATTTTTCTCCACGATCCCTACAACAACCACTACCACCTCTATCCCAACCAACTTCACCCACCACCACCACCACCTGTCTTTCTCGAGACTACCTCCACACGGATGATTGAAGAACCTGCAAATTGTTCGTCTATTTTTGTTCCTAAAATATCATATGATAAGCGAGTTGTATTCTAATCATTCAAATTTATCAACTTGCTTTCAGTGGCCTCACGTGGCAGTATTTTGTATTTTCTGATCGTTGAGATGTCTTATGTGAATATTATGTACCAGACGTCATTGAAGCAATTCCTTGGTTTGTTTGATATTTCCATGGCACGTTCCGAAAAATCGCCCATCCCGGCAAAAAGAATTCAAAACATTATTGACTATCTTACCTTTGAGGTGTTCAGGTACGTATTTTAACAATTTCCCAACCATGACCTCTCACTGTTGTAGTTTATGGCTAATGCTACTGCTGTTGTCGTCATCTTCGTCACTGTTTTTGATGTTGCAACTGCTGTTGTTGATGCTGCCGTTATTGTGGTTGTCTTCGTTGTTGTTGCTATGTTTTTGTATGTTGTTACTGGTACTGTTGTTGCTGTTGCGACTGTTGTTGCTGTTGTCGTCGTCGTCGTCGCCGTCTTCGTCGTTGTCGTCGTCGTTGTCGTTGTCGTCGTCGTCGTCGTCGTTGTTGTTCTTGCTAGTAGTGTTTGTTGTAGTGCTGGTATTAGTGAGGTTGATATTTATAATCGTGATGTTGATACTGTTGATAGTGGTCATGATGTCGGTAATGTTGATAATGTTGGTGTTATTGGTGTCAGTGGAGTTTGTGTGATGGTGATGATGGTAATGTTGGTGTTGTTAGTGTCAGTGAAGTTTGTGTGATGGTGATGATGGTGATGTTGGTGATGGTGATGTTGGTGATGGTGGGGTTGATGGTGGTGAAGGTTTTAGTTGGGTTTGTTTGACCTGTTATTGGTTTCGATGCGAGTGGTAGTTTTGGTTATGTTTGTAAAAGTGGGATTGGTGTTGCTGGCGATTATGTTGTTAGTATTAGTATCGATGGTGATATTGATGTTGGCATTATTCTTGATGATGATGTTAGCATCATTGAGATTGATGTAGGCGGTGATGTTAGTATTGTCTGGGCGGTGGTGATGGCGGTGAAGTAGCTGTTTCTCGTAGGAGTACTACTTACGCCCAGTTACGGGACAGGACACGATGGAGGGATTGGAATTCGGTTATTTTATAAATTATTTTTATCTAAAATATTTTTCATTCAGATACACTACTCGAGGTCTCTACGAAAGCCACAAGTTCTTGTTTACGTTGCTGCTGGCCTTGAAAATCGAACTTCAAGATCGTAAAATAAAGCCAGATGAATTCCAAGTGCTTATTAAAGGTACGACAGTTGCAGAACCAGTCCCACTTGAGAGACTTCTCAAACAAAACAATCGTGGCAGCACGAATCAATGCTTGTCGCCAATCTTTGCTCACCGTATACTCACTTGTTGCGAAAGATGCATTATATGACTACAGATATCGTATTTTTCCAAGATTAGAAGTGCATTATTCGTTCGCCTTTTTCCGTTTTATTCACGCCGCCAATGTTTTTATTCAGGTGGAGCAGCTTTGGATCTTAACGCTGTCGACCCAAAACCAAAGAAATGGATATCAGATATGACCTGGTTGAACTTAGTCCAACTGAGCAAGCTTCAGCAGTTTTCCCAGATTCTTGGACAGGTACACCTTTGACATAATTTCTCCGATATGAAAGCTGACCTAAGTTGGCAACGAAAAAAATGTGGTAACGAAACGTCAGGCATGCAAAAATCTCTTATAAATATTGTACTCAAAATAAAAATCTCAAAAATATTGTACTTTGTCTTGTTTTTTGAAAAAAAAAATGACCCTTTGTCTTCATATGTTCAGCTGGGCATTGATTTTCATACTTAGATTAAAATTGCCACCCGGTAACTCTTCCGGTTGTACAGCATTGTTCCAAGAAGGTTAAACTATGAGGAAAATACTCTATTGAGAACATTACTTTTTGATATCAATGGGTGCATTTTAAAATGATTAGGTAGTGCGCCTCGTAAAACTATGCGTCGCCTATCTCCTCCAGGTTTTATGGTAGGAGGTGAGGGCTAAAGGACTGTGTATTTACTGAGGTAATGACAAGAAAAAGCTTGAGAGCAGCTGTACCCAGAGGCTATTCCCTGGCTTCATTGACGTATATGAATTTTAAAAAGGGTTCGTTATCACATTTTTATGTGGCAACATGTACTAGGTAATGATAATGTTTTGACACGAATTTTAAAACCCAATTTTTTAGTACTAGAAATTTGGTAGTTCGTTGTAATAGCAGTTTGAAGAACTCATCGACGCAAAATTGATTACTGGCTTACCTTTAATTTTGTTTTCAGATTTCACGTAACGACAAGAGCTGGAAAACCTGGTTTGACTCTGACTCTCCTGAGGACTCTCCAATCCCTGACGGTTACGAAGAATCCTTGGACACCTATCGAAAACTGTTATTAATTCGATCGTGGTGTCCTGATCGTACAGTCAATCAAGCTAGGCGTTACATCTCAGATTCCATCGGGGCGAAGGTACTGTTATGTCAGAACAAAAACAATAGCAACAGTAAATAGTAAGACGAAAAAACAAATACGACAAACAAACAAACATTGAAGACAATAATTAATTTGTCGCATGTACTTGTCAATGATTTTTTTCTTTTTTGCTCTGTTCAGTTTATGTTCCGTTCCCTTCTGTTAAGTTCCGTTCCCTTCTGTTAAGTTCCATTTCATTCCGTTAAAGTACATCCCGTGTCTTTCTGTTGTGTTATATTTCGTTCTATCCTCTTCTCTCCTGCCCTGTTATGTACTGACTTGTCCTGTTCTGTCCTGTCCTGTTTTGTTTTGTTCTGTCTTGCTCTGTTCTGTTCTGTCCTGTCCTGTCGTGTCCTTTTCTGTTCTGTTTTGTTCTGTTCTGTTTTGTTCTGTTCTGTTCTATTCGGTTCTGTTTTGTTCTGTTCTGTTTTACTCCTGTTCTGTCCTGGCCTGTCATGTTGTGCCCGGTCCTGTCCTGACGTGTCCTGTTCTGACCTGTCCTGTCGTGACCGGTGTCTTGTCCTGACCTGACCTGTCCTGTTCTGTTTTGCCCTGTTCAGTTAAGTTCTGTTCAGTTTTGTTGTATTCTGTGCTGTTCTTTTATGCTTCATACTGTTTGATCTTTGCACAGGAACAATTACGACTGCGCCGTCCAACTTATACTGCCATACCCGTAGGGTCAATTTCAATTTCAGTATCAGCATCATCGGCATGTGGTTTAAGCATTTACATTTGAGCGGATTCACATTCCTTTATTGTTTTTATGTTTCTTTTCGACGTATAGTTCGCTGAGGCTGTTATTCTTAACCTGGAGGCTATGTGGGAGGAAAGCGATCCCCGAACACCCATGGTTTGTTTGCTGTCCATGGGCTCCGATCCAACAGCTTCCATTGAATTATTGTCTAAGAAAAACAGACTAGGTATGTTCGTGTTAGACAAACTAGTATAACACAACTTGATGTAGGGCTTGGAGGTGATGACATGGAGGGTAGGCAAGATTGTTAATATACTTTTAAGGTAATTGAGGGTAAATACTAAATAGATAGGTAAGGAGGGAATAGTTTACAGACCAGGAGGTGACTGGCGTTAGCGAAAAGTATGCCTAGGTTGAGACTTCTGGTTCAGGTTAGCTGTATTTCTACTGTTTCCTGACCACGAACCTGCGCTCGCTTTTATTCTTTACTTGATCTAGAATGTCGCGCTATTTCCATGGGACAAGGCCAGGAAGTTCACGCCCGTCGTCTTTTGCAGCAATTTATGTCCGAGGGCGGTTGGGTTCTGTTACAGAACTGTCATTTGGGCCTGAACTTTCTTGATGAGCTGCTTGACACGGTAAGTGTAGAGACGAATCCACAACTATTTACAGTGTTTGATACGCAGGACATGCTCAAGCGGAGTGCCAGAATGGTACACTATGTACTCAGCTTCCTTTTGGGGCTTCCGTTGTAGTAAATACTGTTATAAGTAGTAAAAACTACGTGCACATTTCAGGTAGCGAAAGGCTAGGATACGTGATATATGATGACATGATGAAATGTAACATGTGATATACGATATATGATATATATTATATATTCTATAACATATGTTATACGATATATACGATATGATACGTATAGGACATGACATGATGTACGATGTAATCAATGTTATAATCGGTGTAACTGTTGTATGATGTATGATGTATGGTACATGATAAACGTTACACAACATGATATGTGATATATGATAAGATGCAATCTCTTATCTTTCCGCTGCTGCAGGTTACTACGACGGAAACAGTGAACGGGAATTTTCGCTTGTGGATCACAACGGAGGAACATCCGAAATTTCCGATAAACTTCCTTCAATCGTCAATCAAGTTCACCAATGAACCGCCTCAAGGTATTAAAGCCGGTGTGAAAAGAACATACGCGGGCATTTCACAGGTAAGTTTTTCGTTACAACATCGCTACAACATAAAAAGTTTGCTTAAGAATCGAAAATTAAAGGATGCTTTTCGGTGACGATTAGTCCGTCGAGATCTCTGTCTGGAAGTTGGCTGTAATATATTAACATATCAGCTTCGTAATATTTTCATTTTATGGCTTGACTGTTGTCCAGGATTGAATTAATTATCCACGGTGAGCAGAAAATCCTTAAACTCCTGAAAAAAGTCCGTTTGTTGCCACTTTCTAAGTCCAAAAGAAGTCCAACGCAAGCATAAAAAATCCATGTCAAGACTTTTTTTTTCGATTCCAAGAATTTTTTTTATTCGATTCTGTTGTCAGAGAGCAGCCAGCGCTCCAAGCTGTGATCGTTTTGATTGTCATGGCGAAGGGAGAAAAACCTCAGAAAAACTCACGACTAAATATCACGGAGCAGTCGCCAATCTAGCTACCAGATCCGAGCAATCTATGTTAATTCTTTGGAAATTTATATTTGCTGGCGTTTTATTATGAGCATGTATCTTCGTTTCTTAGGGTGTTTTAGATTCACGGCGGCAAAGACTACGTCTTTTACTGAGTTAAACTCACGCAGTCTGTCATTCTTCAATGTCAGCGTTAGCATACGACGATACCTGCCGTCATTTCTGCCATCATGATCGCTATTTCTTTGCCGTCCAAAGTGAAAAACACTCCAAGTTATTTCTCATGATGGTAACTTTGGCTGTAATGTCATGTAAGCTTTAATACCTTGCAAAATGCATGAAGACTGACTGCTAAAATTTACACTAAATTGTCCATTATACCATTATAAATCACCGGAAGGCGACAAAAAACAAAGTTTGGAACACTGCTGAGGATCAACCCTTTTCGATGCCTATAGGAATCGATAGACGTGTACAAAAATAATAATTTTATATCATTGTGACATTTCGTTCACCCATGTCATACTTATCACATGGTGCGATCTCATTGCCATAGGATCAACTTGATATTACCAACATGCCTCAATGGAAGCCAATGCTATATGCCGCAGCATTTCTGCATACTGTGGTACAAGAACGACGCAAATTCGGTCCTCTTGGTTGGAACATCCCGTACGAATTTAACTCCGCTGATTTGGCCGCAACTGTACAGTTTATTCAGAACCATCTGGATGATATGGACGTCAAAAAAGTACTGTGATATTTTGTTCTGTTTTTTTGTACATATTTAATGAATTTAAAATGTAATTAAACTGTGCATGTCCTACAAGTATTAACTTATTCAAATGGACATTCCCGGCTCCCAGATTTTAGGGGAGCAAGTACAAGATTTTTCCAACTTTTTGACAAAGACACAGGGGTTACAATGACGCAAAAAAACATTTACGCAAATTTTAAGCTGTGGGATCATAATTTTGGTCAGTAGTTTTATCCCCGGCCCCTAGATAAAAAAATGGCAATAGAGTGAAGTTAAAGCTCCACAGCTTAACATATCTGTCACAGTCTTTACTGTCTCTGAGCTGAGGATAGAACTGGAAATATGAACGACCTAAATTTTTAAGCTACTTATGTCCCGGAACTGACAATTATGCGATACAATTGTAACCCCTGAAAGACGTAATCTTACGCAATTCTGTGTTATGCTGTTATTCAAAATAGCGCAGCAAATCGCTTTGGCCTGAACTATTGGTAATTGGTAGTGACCAGATTCAGAAATTTCGTTTTTCTTCAATCGCATTCCAAAACATCTCACATCACCTGAAGTCATCCTTTAAAGCTTTAAAATTTCCGATCATGACCAAAAATTCCAATTATTTTGGACGTGAGGAAGGGCCATGGTTCTCCTGGCCCTCCTGGTACGGCGCCTCGTTAAGTTCGAGAAAGTCATGAATCCGTTTCCAACCTGGTTTCCATTTTGACTAGGGTGTGTCATGGTTGACAGTTCATTACATGATTGGTGAGGTACAGTATGGCGGTCGTGTCACTGACGATTTCGACAAACGTCTTCTGAACACCTACGCGCGAGTCTGGTTCACCGATGCTCTCTTCCAAGAATCGTTCAAGTTCTACACTGGTTACCAGATTCCCAGATGCTCACAGATCGCTGACTTCAGAGCAGCCATTGAGGAACTTCCCCTTACTGATACTCCTGAGGTAATCTGTATGCTTGTTTCATTGTCTATTTGTTTGTTTGCTTGATGATTAATTCTATTGTGACTTGTGCAGTGATCAAAGTAATGCCGGACTTTCTGTCATTTTTAAACGATTTGTGCGACAGGCGTAATAGGTATCTAACTTTTGCCTTTGGCTGGTTAGAAACATACCGGCTTAAGACAATATCCGTAGATAAACTACACATTTTGCACAGTAATCGGCACTCTCTCAAAAGCTTAAAACGTTTAATACGACAATTTCTTTTTGTACAAAGAGAAATTTTTTAATCTGTTTTGCTAACTGAACGATTAACAATGTTTAGTTTTACGTCAAAGATTTGGAGACTCAAAGAAAACGTTGTTTCCTTGATGTACTAACAGGAAATGTTTAAATTACCCCTCTCTTGTTTTCGAGACATTGTTGAGTAATCCAACTGTGATCATATCTGTGTGCCAATAATGAACAGTAAAGTGTGATATCGGGGTTTGGGTGAGCGAAAAACCCTTCGAAGTTTGGTGAACTGTCGAAGGTTTGAACCTTATTTCAAGCTGAAACTAAGACCGTACTGCTTCATTTCTTCCCTATCTGGTTACACTTCTATAAAATGCCGAATGTGTCACTATTGTCCTCCTCATCTCACTCAAAATATCTAAAACTTTGGTTATTATATCAGGTGTTTGGTCTTCACCCCAACGCTGACATTACATACCAGGCCAAAACCACCACAGATGTCCTAGAAACGATCGTGAATATCCAGCCCAAAGACAGCGGAGGTGGAGGAGGTGAGACACGCGAAAACGTTGTGTTTCGACAGGCAACAGAAATGCTGGAGAAGTTACCGCCGAATTATGTGCCACACGAGGTGAGAGAAAATTGGAGCAATAGTCCCAACTGATCTACCACAACTTTAGTGTTTTGGGTTTTTTAGTGAAAATTTAGGGGCATGATATCTCTGGCGACCATTTTAATACTCTCTAAACTTACACACTTTTCATTGAACAGTTAGATTGTGAGCTTAGAATGACTGCCAACATCTTTAAATGTGATAAACTCCGTTTACATTGTTAACATTTTGGGCACGGCATGACTAAAATTTTGACACGGGTGCTGCAATTTTTGGGCACGGCACGGGCGATTTTCACAGTTTAAACAGTGAGACTTCTTAAAATTTGGTACCCGAGCCTGAAAATTTAGCCGTGGCGAGCACCTCTGTATGTGTAGGTCTCGGCACGGCAGATTAGCCGTGCCGTGCCCAAAATTTACCGTGCCGTGCCCAAAAATGTTACAGTGAACAGGGCGTTACAATTTCGTGAGTGTCCGACCTGCCACGACACGCCTTTAAAAAATTGTGTATAGCAAAGTTTTTTCAACTCGATTTTTTACACCCAACACCATTTTTTGTCGAGAAGCACGTAAAAAACTTGGTATTGAGTATAAAACTGCAAAGCTTGACTTCTATTAGGTATTCAAGTTGTAATGTTTATTATTAAAGATAACATAGCCAAACCATACAGTATGCCATATTTTTCTCTTGCCGATTCTGTGTTGGTCAATACCGAAGTATTACAACAGTTCCTTAATGTTAGGGTGCATGTAACTATAGTGATTGTTCGAGGGGTTTTCGTTGGGGTCATTTTTATCTTTTATTTAGGTCAGAGGTCGGCTTCAAAAGATGGGTGCGTTAACCTCAATGAACATCTTCCTTCGTCAAGAAGTTGATCGGATGCAACGTGTTATCACCGTTGTACGTAATACGTTGGTGGACCTGAAACTTGCCATTGATGGTACCATCATAATGAGCGAGAACCTCAAAGATGCTTTGGACAACATATACGATGCTAGAGTGCCAGCTTTGTGGAGAAAGGTAAGCAGGACGTATTTCTAAATTTGGATTACCAGCGAGAGATGCAGAACAGTTAACTTTTGGTAACTGCTAATTACACTGTAATGTGATTTATGAGCGAAGTCAACTAAGCTTTCCAAAAATTTTAGGAAAATCATGTTGTTAAAATGTTTAGACTGTGCGTGAACGAAATTAAGGCGACATATCGTTTGGATAGCAAATCACGTCTTTTCTAAACATTCGCTTGCTACTTTTTTTTTTAAATATTTACTTTGCCAGATTTCATGGGAATCGACTACTCTAGGATTCTGGTTCACCGACCTTATTGAAAGAAACAATCAGTTTTCCACATGGCTCTTTGACGGCCGACCGATTTGCTTTTGGATGACAGGCTTCTTCAACCCTCAGGTGAGATTCCTTTAAGGCTCGTTTATAGACGTAGGATTTTGTGCCGTGTGACTGTCATTTTTGTGTTTGTGTTATACTCACGAGATCACTGAGGGGAAATCGGAGCGAATCATAAACATACATTTTGCTAAATGGACTGTCCTGGGGTTATTCCATACAAGAGGATGACAATCGCTAGACATCAAAATCGGCCGGGTAAACGCGCCTTTACAATTCTCAAGTTTTGACTCTTGTCTGTCCGGAAAGCTCATTAATTAATCTACCCTAACTAATGCCAGATTATTTTACTTTGTTTAACACCAGACGATTGTACTCGTGAAATTGAGACCCCTGGACAAGAAAGACATGAAGTTAGTTTGGCCAAAGTCAGACAAATGTTACTCGCCAGAGAGAGACGTCTGATTAGGAAAGAGACAACTTTGTCTGGTCAATGTCAGAGCAATTTTTCTCTCCAAAGGCACACAGCTGGACAGGAAAGGTGGAATTGATCTGACATTAGGGGGTACCATAGGTCTGACATTAGCCCGAGTAACTTAACTTTTTTTCCTGTCCAGACTTCTCCCTTGGGCGAGTAAAGTTGGTCTGACATTAGCCAGAATAACTTAACTCTTCCCTGTCTAGACGTCTTCCTCAGGCGAGCAGAATTGGTCTGACATTAACCAAACTAATTTAACTCTTTCCTGTCCAGACGTCTTCCTTTGGCGAGTAGAATTGGTCTGAAATTAGCCAGATTAACTTAACGTTTTTCCTCCCGGACGTCTTCCTTTGGCGAGTAAAATTGGTCTGACATTAACCAGAGTAACAAAAGTTCGTGTGGCTAATGTCAGACCAGTTTTAGTCGCCGAAGGGACGCGCCTGGACTGGAATGAGTTGAAATGTAATTCCAGTCCGAAACCAAATGACTTTTTAAAGTGAAATAACAATTTGGTTTAGTGTAATTCTGTTCTTAATACAGCTGTGGGACTGGTTATCGTCGACTAATTTAGGTCACCTTCGATTGCAGGGATTCCTGACGGCCATGCGTCAGGAGATAACGCGGGCTCACAAAGGCTGGGCGCTGGATTGTGTAGTCCTCAGCAATGATGTCACCAGGTATATGAAAGAGGACATAACCTCGGCCCCACCAGAGGGTGTGTATGTCCACGGGCTATACCTTGACGGTGCCGGGTGGGACCGCCGTAACTGCCGGCTCATTGAACCCCCACCGAAAGTCCTTTTCTCGCCGCTTCCCGTGGTTCACATCTACGCCGTGAATACAACCTCGGCGAAAGATCCCCGATTGTATGAATGTCCAGTGTACAAGAAACCACGGCGTACGGACTTGACATACATATTCTGCTTGAACCTTAAGACACTACAGCACCCTGACCACTGGATCCTACGTGGAGTAGCATTATTGTGTGACACCAAATGAGGAGTTTTGTCTGTACTTTGTTACCATTTCGTTTACTCAGTTTAAAAATATAAAGTACAGTATTACCATTTTCATAGTGTGTTCTCCGGACAAATGTAAATGTTGAGAGATAAACATATTATATTCTTGTTAATTATTAAAATTTTATTTTCATGGTCAAGGATAGTTGATTTGTTGTTTGCTATATTGTTTGTTTTTATCTCTCTTTTTTTCTTTTGTATTGTAGGTAATATATCGTACACTTTTTAAGTAACGCAGTCACGACTTTGTTGTAAACATCTTGTTCAAGATTTTAAGCTGTAAAAATTACCGTGTTTAAATACCCTACCTCTTTCCTCTCTGTTTCTCTCTCCCTCTCTCTCTCTCTCTCTCTCTCTCTCTCTCTCTCTCTCTCTTTCTCTCTCTCTCTCTCTCCCTCTCCTCTTTCTCCCTCTCCCCCTTCCCTTTCCCTCTTCCTTCCCTCCTCTCTCTCCTCCCTCCCCCTCTCGCTCCCCGCTCTCCCTCCCCCTCTCCCTCTTTCTCTCCCTCTTTAACCTCTTCCACCTCTCTTTATCTCTCCCTCTCTCCCTCTCTCGCTCTCTTTCTCCCTCTCCCGTACTTCTCTCTTTCTCTCCCTCCCTCGCCGTTTTTCCCTCTCCCTCTTCCTCCAATTTTTGGCCTGCCATCACGTATTTGCAAGATATCTGTTTTTCTTTGCAATTCATGGAAAGCAACATGATGACTTGTGTAGACATAAAATATCCTGGCTGTCAGGTATCCATTCATCCGCCCATCCAACCCAACTGATCTCATCCCAAACCATCCCATCCCATGCCAACCCGTCTATCTTCTCGTCCGCGTGTCCATCCATTCATCTATCCATTCCTTCCTTTGTTCTTTCATTCGATTCATTAATTTGTTGCTGTATAAGTGGTGAACCAATTGGTGAGATTTTTTGACGTCGAAAATTCAACAAATTTTTAGCCTAAAATCACTCCAATCAGCGCAAAAACTCTCATATTTTGAGCTTATTTCGAAAAGTTCAGATCAGTCCTTTACTTTTTGGTCAGATTTTCTTACCTCGAAAACTCAACAAAATCTTCGAATAATAAATATGACTGTTTTGTGTATAATAATGCAGTTTTGCATTGATTTGAGTAATTTTACCTTGATATTTTGTCGAATTTTCGAGGTGGAAAAATTTTACCAAAAAGTAGAGGGGTTAACTATGGTTTTTGACGAGTTTTCGACCAATCTTATACTTTCGAAATGAGATCCAAATATGAGTGTTTAGCGTAAATAATTTAGTTTTGCATTGATTTGAGTCGTTTTACCCTGGTATTTTGTTGAATTTTAGAGGTTATAAAATTTGACCAAAAAGTAAAGGGGTTAGCCCGTAGTTTGTGACGATTTTTCCACCAATAGGAAACTTTCGAAATAAGGTCAATAGCGTAAACAATTTACTTTTCTATTAATTTGAGTCGTTTTAGGTCGAAATTCTGTTGAATTTTCAAGGTTACAACATTTGACCAAATACTGAAGGGGTTAACCCACGGATTTGACGTTTTTTCGACCAATGCGAGATTTTCGAAATACGGTCCAAATATGAAGGTATACCGAAAATATTTTCGTTTTACATTAAATTGAGTCCTTTTAGACTTAAATTCTGATTAATTATAATGATGAAGTTAACTTGTAAAGTTGGGAAATTAATAAAAGGACATGCTGTTATTTAGATACAGGAATTTACTATTTTTGTACATTCTTGAAATATTGAGCAGTTGTGATCACAATTATTTTCTCCCTATATTGGACTCATTTAGCAAATAAAATTGTTTTTGGTAATTTACATTGTTAAGTTATATTTTTTCACTATTTCGGAATCATCCTCAGATACATGAACAAAATTTTTTCTCATAATCTGACACTACTAACTAGTCAACATTTTTCAGTTGACTTCTGCAGTGTCAGATTATCCTGAAAATTAACGGTAATATTTGGACTTTATTACAAAGCTTTTGTAACAAGTGCTTAAGGTCCTCTATTTACCGAACTTGGCCTTGGCCATATGTTCGAAAAGTGTTGTCCAGTTTGATTCTACCAACTGTACCAAGCACCGTAGTCTTCCTCGGGGTACCCCTGGTTTCATCCTGTGACAACACTGTACCCATGAGGAGAGATCGTTACTGGACCTCTGGCAAGAACAGTTCAGTTATAACCCAGCAAAATTAAAGATTCTTACCGATTGAAATGCGAATAAGCTGAGTTAGAGATTGGAAAGAACCCATGACTTACAAAGATCTTTATGAGCGAAATCGTATAACCGGAAGTAAAAATCTAAATCAGTATAAACCTTCTGGTATTCAATTAAAATATACGGTTTTAAATTACCATACCTAAATCATAATTTTCCTTGATTAAAATTTGAATGTTTGACACAGTTTCTTCAAGATGATTTATCAGAGCAATATCTGTTACGATCAAGGCATTTGTAAAAAATTTTGAATTCAACATAGAAAACATGATTGAAGACAGATGGGTAATGATCAATAACTTCTAATGTTTTTCTGGTATGCTTGCAAAATTGCGCATTTTGATTGGTTGCTGAAGTGTCCGACATTTTACGACATTGCACCGACCGGTTCCATCACTCCCGTACGCTTTTTATTCCTGACCGGTAAGTTTAGGCGGGAAAATCTTCGACCTGGTTTCAATGAAGTTTAAGAATTAATCATCTACCATGCAAAATTCCGAATGATCAAATGTGGCGGAACGCTATTACGCCTTTAGTTCAAAGCTAATTGTCTAAAAGTACGGCCAATAAATGTTTGACTGGTGGAAATGAGAAGCAAGACGAATAAGAAACGAGGTACGGTAAACAGCAACATCCTACGACAAAAACTCAGTTTAAAATGGGCAAGAAAACCAACCAAAAGCCATATAGTAAATTCCTTATGAAGCTCGTTTTTTCGTTTTGTACTCGAAAGTATTTGCCTTCTGTTTTTTCGTACAGACCTAGCGCCTTCGTCACTCGCTGTGTACGAAAACCTCAGGTAAATACTTTCCCGTATGGACCTCGCTCTCGGTTAGTAAGTATTTAATATCTCTTTAGTTTTTCAAAGAATATAATAGAATGGTAAATACAATCCAGTGCCTACAGACCCTCAATTGGAGGAAAGACGGTACTGTTCTTTGTTTTGAAGCAACCTTTGAATGGGTTTTCTGATTTTGTTGTCAGGGGAAGGTTATCTGTATTGATAATTCACAAACGTTTCGCACTGCATGAACGTTTTTTGGTTTGGCTCAATACGTTGGTGTGAAACACTTCATGTTGAGGTTCTAAAAGATTCATAACGAGATGAACTCAAGGAGGCCTAAGGTAAAGTTAATTATTCACCGAAGTGGAGGCATGATGAAGGTTAATAAGTGCTTTTAATTCGTATTTAGGCGCGATTAATATGCTTTTCATCATTGGATAACAATGAGGCCAGTGAGCACTTCACAGCAGCCGAATTGTTGAGTTCGCCAATCGTTTTACTGTTTTGGCTCTCTTGGGTGTTCAACCGGTTTCACCACGGCGAATAGTTGGTTTGGTCTGCTTCAAAGAGATCAGGCAAGATGGCAATTCAAGATGGCTATACAAAGACAGATTAATGTTTGGGAGCTTTAGGCCCGGAACGTTCACTGACAAATTAAAAATGGTTAAAAAACGAAGGATTTCAAGGTAAAGGACCTATTGTCCTTCACTCACTTCGCAGTGGGCAAAGAAGCAAAATTATCCAGCCGATAACAATCGCGTTTGCCACCCAGCACGTGGTTGACATAGTGCACAGCTTTGGTGAAATGAGTAACTGAACAATAACCTTTTTCGTTCTGTTACAGGTTTCGTTAGTCAGTTCTTGTCCACCGCCCGCATAAAATCAGTACAAACTCTTGGACCTTGGAGAATTTCTTTAATCCCCATCAACAAAGTAAGTAAGTAAGTTTGTGTCATTGCACTCAGCAGAATTCCGTTGAAGTATAATGGTGCACGTACCGTTGGTATTTTACAGTAAGTATTGACGTTTCTCCCCCACTTGATAAAATTCATTAAAGCCAGTGATAAACGATATAATATCGCTTTGTACCGGTGGGCATCATGGTACTACGTGCATTTGATGTAAAGCGGTTAGACAATCCAACATTTCTTGCAGCTTAACTTTTGCAAGGAAAAATGTTTGACCGAAGTCAAACTTCCATCCAACCAATATTATGAGATAAACAAGTGACAGCCAGTGTTGTTCAACGTTTGAACATTTGTCTGAATCTTCATTCGACTTTAATTTTTATTAAACATTACATGTACATTTTGGCAAATTTTATTGTAAATTATGATTGACACCAAGTTTAACCCGAAGATATTGGTGCATTGGACTCCAAAGACTGGAACTGTATCTCCTTATACCTGGCCTCATGGCTGAAAGAAGCCAAAATGGGGGTAGTCGTGTACAGTAGATCGAAAACGCACATGTATTTCTTCTCATGTCGGGCTATTAGGCACATGGGAAAAAATTATTTTAAACCACTGTTTTTCATGGGCAGTTAATTCTGAAAAATATAGTCTTATAGGCATTGTCCTCTACTGTACTTTCTTGGAATTAAAAAGAAAACTTTCAAAGAAAAACCAAACTTTTGGTTTACTAAGTTCTTGGGAATAGGTCACGTTTTATCACATAGGGGACTGGGGTGACCAGCATATTGACTTTCATGTCAGCCTTGATATTGTTATCAAAATCCAATTTGTAGGTATATTACTTGAACAATTTTAGAGTTTGATGTTATTGTAGCAGTGTAGAAAGAATTTGTCATGGGGGAAAAGGGGGACTGAGAGCCTACGATGATCAGTGAACAGTGGACTGTAGTACAAAGGCTTGAAAGCCAGTGCATCAAAACTGCAGTGATCTGTGTTAGCTTTTGTAAGCCATTCTGAAGGGAAAATGTCATCTAACAAATAATTAGTATGTCAATCTAATGTATTTGCAAATTTATATATTAATAATGACCAAGATTTAATATAATGCTGCTTCTGATTGTGTGCCATTTGTACTCCACACTTGATGAAGCACACAAAAAAAACTGTGGGGAAACATTTTTTAAAAAATGTTCTTGAGGATCACCTAATCTTAGCCAGTCAAAAATGTTTCAAATTTTTGACTTATGCAGTATAAAGAGAAAGTAATTTTTAATTGGTGAAATACAGCTTGCTTTTTGTTATTTTATGTCTGACTCTATTTTATAAAATAAATATTTCATGATTTGGCATCCTCCATTCAGTTTTCAATCAGAATGCACTTGGGAAATTTGCAACAACACTCACAAATCTAGATTTACTCTGAACTGTCACTCAATGGATTGCATCAATTCACAAACCATTTATATAATACAACACAGAAGTGGAGGGACAAGGTGCTATGGATTGGTTCTAAATATGCCAGAACCCAAAAACAATATTTACCTGTCTAAATGAGTAGCACTCTAAAGCTTGTTAAAAATGTTTCTGCTTGTTCAAGTTACCTTTGAAATAATGGTTGTTAATGTCAGATTCCTATGACTTTAGCTACTTATCAGCAGGGATCAATTCTAAAATCTTTCTTCCAGGGACAAAAGTGTCTGAGGATATTACCCTGAGCTTTGGCTATCTTGAGAAACTTTTCTTTTACCTGGGTCAAATTTTTTACTGTCAAAAGAGTAGGCATCTGACCAAGTCCAACTTAAAATTTGAAAGATAGCACAAGGGGAGATTAACATTTACTGTACACTGTGGTGGGAAATCTTGGTTACTGGTAGGTTACTGCTAGGTTACTGCTACCCTAGATCAATATTTGAATGATATTGAATGACAGAGATCCAATTTCAGCACAGGTTTCTATTTTTAGTGACAATAAACTGTATTATGTGGGATCGAGAGATATGTTTATTAGTTAGAATTTCTTGATTCTGACACTTAGGCTAACATTGGCTAATACCAGTTGTCGGTCAAAAAAATGGTGCAGAGTTTTTCTGTAGGGAGATATCTACTGCCTATTGCTGGGCATGTCTGTGATGTCCACAACCAAATTTGAGTCTTGATCAGTGGTGTGCCAAAACCTGTGTTCTTTGGGGACTGGTTGCACATAGCCTTGACATCTTATCTGGTGTATAAGTCCTGATTGCTTAGTAGGGCTGTCCTGACTTGAGAATTACATTATGTGCCTAACTTGTTATTTGGCAGGTAAGGTTTTGGTCTGGTCGTTCAAAACACAACTGTGACTGGTCATTTGTGAGGACTTGCCAACAGAATGAGCCATTAAAGGTACATAACACTGGCCTCTGTACATCCTTGAGATATTATTGGAACATTTGTTGACTTGATGTATAGGTGACCCCAGTATATTGGGCATTTTGAGAGTACAGTATAACTGGAAATAATCAGACCAACTGGGGCAGATTAACCCATTGAGGGACAATGGCACACTTAAGAATTTTATTCTGGCTCATGCCAGACAATTTTATTCAGAATACATGTAATGAGATGTCACCCTTTAGTGGGTTAGCTGCTGCATTGGGTAAACTGTAACAGGCCAAGGGTGCACTTCAGAAATTTATATTGGCTAATTAGTAATGCCATATACAAGCCTTTCACTGAGGAAAATGGCAGGCATGCTGAGCATTGCATGCCTAACCCAATGCAGGTGTGCAGTGGCATATGAAAGTATATTTAGTTGTAAATCATAGCCTCTAATACATAGATGGTTTGGGGTAAATCAAAATGCTTCAGCATTCAAAAAAGTCAAGGATCAAATATATATGTAGGTGAAAAGACTTTTGTATTAGTTCAGAAGTCACAACAGCATAGAAAATGGAAAGAAAGAAACAAAAAATTATTTTACTGAATGTATCAAAATCCATTTAAACAAGCAAACCATATATAGATTAAAAAGTTTTTATATTAATTCATGAGTCATAACAGCATAGCAAAGCAAGATGTCTTTCCTTTTTACTTAGCTACTTTCCTTAGTTACTCAGCTAGTTTAACTCCTTAGCAATTCTGAGTAACCTTTACCATGTCGTGTTTTTTTCACATATTCTGTAAATAATCTTTTCTGAATCTGGTAATAAAGCTAGCATCCCTTTAAAAACTTCTTGTTAGCAAAAGGACAGTTGCCAATTTCAAAAATACAAGAATATTTTTTAAAGACATGGTTCAGCATGACATATGCCATATTCAGTTTACAGGGTAATGTTTGTAAGGCTTTAAATAGGATTTACAGATTGAATAAGTTAACTATTTACAGTGACAATGTGCTAAGATGATTAATTACGATGACAATATGTTGTGTGATGACTAAAAGAGGCAGTATCAGACAATAAGTATGAACAGAGGAAGGTGTTTGATTCCCATCTCTTTTAGTCATCACCCAACATATGGTCACTGTAATTAATCATCTTACCATATCATCACAGTAATAAGTTAACTTATTCATTCTGTAATTCTTATTTAAAGCCTTACAAACATCACTCTGTAAATGAAAGGTGACATATGACTTGCCAAAACATGTCTTTAAAAAGTATTCTCATGTTTTTGAAATTAATTACTGTCCTTTTCCATGGCAGTTACATGTCCTTTACATTTGTTTAAGTGTCTGATACATGATCTAAAGAACAAAAGTTGTTCACAACATTCAAGACTTCTCAGGAAAACATGTTGCTAAAGAGGTCAACATTAAAACCTAAATCTTACATCTTCAGTCCTTGGTAAATGTACCTGATACTTTGTCACAGAGGTTGTTCCATCAACAAACAAGTGGCTGCAATTATTGCCCTACCTTTCACCAGTGAACTATTCATAAAATCTTTCTCATATTTTAGGCAAAATTTACACCATATACAATTTACCATTGTAAGCCCAGTCAAAAGATGCACTACAGTTTTTACTCCAAAGATGCTCTTGTTACCCCAACTTTTAAATGCCTCTATAGCAATGGAATTTCTGTTTTTCTCTTTCGGTATTTTTGATGCCATTATGAGTACAGTATTGATAAATCTTTTAATGTTTGGGAAAGAAGACAAGCTGACAAGAACTCACTTAGTCAAATAAAAAAAGAAAAAATCAACTCAAATGGGTGTGTCATGCTGTCAGCTATTTATGGTTTCATAAGTGTTGATGGAGACATTGAAATTTCATTTGATATGTAGATGACCCAGAGGAGGTGCAAACAACACAACAGGAAAGCAATTAGACAACGTAGAGTAAAGGGACAAGTTGTTTCTTCACACATGCACTATATCACCAATTGTGTTGAAAGTGCTTTTGATTTTCTAGGCATGCAATTATATGCATGCCTCAAACTTTTCTGGCATGTGTGGAGGCAGGCATGTGTGATTGCATACCTCTCAGTGAAAGGCTTGCACGTATTCAGGAGGGAGGGGTGCCTGTATCCTGTCAAGATTCAGTTAAGCAAGTGGTGTAGATTCCCTAGCACATTTTTGGCTGCAGACCCCTTGCCACAAATACGTTTTTATTATCAGATATATTAACTCATTAAGGCTTGGGCTCATCCCTTTAACAAGTAAAATCATCTGGTGTTAGCCAGTGTACAATATTGAAGTGCCCTGTTGCTCCTTCATGGGTTAACATGCCACTAATATGGCCATTTGTTGTGTGCTGTTTTATGGTGTTGCACGACTGGAAAACCAACCATTACGATCATTAAGTTTCAAGATGTCACAATAATTAAGTGGCAATGTACAGTTCCCCTCAGAGTGTTTCCATATGACAAAGGTTGTCAACTGTTGTACATGATCAAGTCTGTGCAGGCTGTAGGAGCAGGTCGGGCAAGTGTGGCTGATGCTAGAGGAAAGTTTGACGTAGCAAAAAAATCTCAAGGCATGAGTATTGTACTTTTATGGTTACTATATAAATTACTGGTTAGTTAAAGTACTTTGATATCTAAGAGGAAGTGCAAAACTGGGAGGTGATGAGTATAGGTAAGTGTAAGATATGATTACATTAATAAATGTATTAAATGTTAGTGTGTCAAGTTGATTGTATATTAAGAGATATTTCTTTTCCCTTTATTAGGAAAACCAGGTATTGAAATTTATTAGTGAATCAAGAAGTAAAGATGGACTAATGTAATGTATTGAGAACTGCTTACATTTGCATTTAAAGATTTTAGAAGATGTTGATGAGACACATCTTTTCTCAGTCAACCTTTTCTCAGTCAACCTTTTCTCAGTTTAAGTATAAACGTTTGCTGAAAAAAATTTTATAGTTGCCACTCTAGACAGTGTATCACAAATAAATTTTGATTGGATAGAATTCCTTGTTTAATGCTTTAACACCCAGGGCTCATCCCTGTGACAAGTACAATTGTAAGCTAGTAGCCAGAGTAAAATATCAAAGTGTACCCTTGCCCTTTAATGCATTAATGGATTATTCATATAGAAATAATCAATGTTGGAACCGAGTCACAATAATTTGAGACTTGAGTTGAACTAAGTCCCTTGGTCATCAAGTATGGAGTCAAGTTGACTGAAGTCATTCACTGAGCTGAAATTAAGTTGAGTCAATATTTAAACTTGCATCAGATAGCATCCATACTTTAAGATAAACTAAGTCAGCTGGAGTCCTTCCTTCAGGCGTGGCAACTCATTTATGTCATTGTTTTCATCCAGACAAATTAATTTATCTGTTGTTCCTTGAACAATTTTATTCAAGTTACTTGCAAGATACACCATATTCTAGCTGATTTGAGTCTTACTGTATGGTTGCTGATTGGCAACCATAATTGATTGGCAACTTAAATGACAAAAATCGGAAATTGCTTTGGCTGAATTTCTATTGTTTTTACCCTTCGTTTCTTGATGTCGATGAATTTAAAGGAAAGATAAATCCACAGACCGGCAAGAGTGCTCAACTGAATTCTATTCTGGGAAACGCTAGACGATTTTATTCAGCAAAGTGGGACGTCTGAACATTAAAGCGTTAAGCAAGGAATATAATCTGCAAAAATAATGTCGAGGATGAAGGTCTTCTGGAGGATGTTTCACCGTAATAAAAATTCTTGACTCTAAAGAATGCAAATCGACACGTAAATGATTCAATAAACCACTGAATACAACAAAAGAATTTCTCTTAGGAATAGAGCACCCGAGTAACAATTCTTTCTCAAAATTATCCTATTTCCCAACACTTGAAATTCGAAAAATACCTTTTATAATTGAGTACAAATTGTCGTTAGCAATAATCTTGAAGAACTATAAATTATGTCTTATAGTGCAGTATTTCACTGTATAAGTTTTTTTCTCATTTTATTTTTATAGGTTTTCAACTATAATTCCAGGCAAACTGGAATTTTTTCCCCCAAATCAACTGTATTATTGGGAGAAACTAAATTGAATTTTTGACACAGGTGAGTTTAACGTTGTATACCAATTTAGCCTGAGATGAAATATTTTAAATCGTGTGTTGGCAAATTTTTTTCCCCCATCAATAGAAAATTAAACATGAAGACTAAATATTTCGATAATCGGTGACAGTATTGAGCTAAAATAAAATATTTAGGCTGAGCCTATAACAGTATTTGGTTATGCAGTAATACCAAGCGTGAACAATACTGTTTAATATAAAATCTAGGTTAGGAGCAACAGAAAACTTTTCACGTGTTTGGCGTCTTGGCGACATGTAATAAGGATTTTTTTGAGTTGTCATTCCTGAAGTCAAAAGTCTGTCGAGTCGTCCCAAGCAGTTTAAAATTTGATTATTGGGTTAAATCGCTGCGTGGTATTGTAAAAGATTAACCCCTTCACCCCTGAATTTTTCAAAGAAATTATAAATCAGTCAGTCTTTTCAAAATCATGTTGAAAGTCTATTAAAATCTGTTCTTGCGTCCAATTTTCATACGTTAAATCGTACCTCTATTCGCGGTTGGGGGTTAAAGCCATTTTAACAACAAGTTTGTAATCAGATTGAGATCAATTTATCTGAAAATGTTGTTACCACAACCCATGACGATTACTGTATAACGAAAAGATAATACAGTATTTTGAAGGATCCTGCGACAACATTTGCCCAACATAACTATACAAGAGGCGAACTAATAAGATTAATTTAACAGTGCATGTTTTTGTCCGATCTTTCAATTGTCTTACTAAATTTTTGAAATCTGTTTTAATTTTTAACAAGTATGTCTTGCAGGCTTGATGACAAGAACATGAAAGAATGCCTCAGTGGACAAACTGCATGTCATTATCATAATGTCAATTCTTGATTTCACATAATACCTGTGAATACCTGGATTTCGCTATTTTCCTGCCAAAAACTCATCGAGGCTCCGACAATGTGGTTACAAGGCATTAAATGGCCATCGTTTCATTCAACAAGAAAAACTTGAAAAATAAGTTTAGTCAGTGCATCAATGTCGAAAAGAATATTGTTTAGATGCCTTGACGTTTTTCCAGCTTCGCAGGCAACCAATATATAAAGTCAGTTCTGCTTTTCAAAGGTTTTAATTGGTGATACAGCATGTTAGCTACCAAATTTCACCAACAAGTAAAGGGGTTCACTTTTGGTTTTTGACGATTTTTCGACCAATTTCAAAATTTGGAATTGAGGTCTAAATATGAAAGTTTATTGTATATAAGTTAGTTTTGCAGTGATTGGAGTGGTTTTTTTGGTGAAATTACCTTGACTATTTTAGGTGGAAAAATTTCACCACAAAGTAAAGGGGTTAACCTTTGGTTTTTGACGATTTTTCGACCAACTTCAAACTTTCGAATTGAGGTCTAAATAGGAAAGTTTATTGTGTATAAGTTAGTTTTGTAGTGATTCGAGTAGCTTTTCGGTGAAATTAACTTGACTATTTAAGGTGGAAAAATTTCACCTTAAAGTAAAGGGGTTAACCTTTGGTTTTTGACGATTTTCCGACCAATTTTAAACTTTGGAATTAAGATAAAAATATTAAAGTTTATTGTGTATAAGTTAGTTTTGCAGTGATTGGAGTGGTTTTTTGGTGAAATTACCTTGACTATTTTAAGTGGAAAAATTTCACCATAAAGTAAAGGGGTTAACCTTAGGTTTTTGACGATTTTTCGACCAATTTCAAACTTTCGAATTGAGGTCTAAATATGAACGTTTATTGCATATAAGTTAGTTTTGCGGTGATTGGAGTGGTTTTTCTGTGAAATTACCAAAACTATGTTAGGTGGAAAAATTTCACCTTAAAGTAAAGGGGTTAACCTTTGGTTTTTGACGATTTTTCGACCAATTTCAAACTTGGGAATTAAGATAAAAATATTAAACTTTATTGTGTATAAGTTAGTTTTGTAGTGATTCGAGTAGCTTTTCGGTGAAATTACCTTGACTATTTAAGGTGGAAAAATTTCACCATAAAGTAAAGGGGTTGACCTTTGGTTTTTGACGATTTTTCGACCAATTTGCAACTTTCGAAATAAGGTGAAAATATGAAAGTTTATTGCATATAAGTTAGTTTTGCAGTGATTTGAGTGCTTTTTTGGTGAAATTACGTTGAATATTTTAGGTGTAAAAATTGGACCAAAAAGTAAAGGGGTTAACCTTTGGTTTTTGACGATTTTTCGACGAATTTTCAACTTTCGAAATAAGGTGAAAATATGAAAGTTTATTGCATAGAAACTAGTTTTGCAGTGATTGGAGTGGTTTTTCGGTGAAATTACGTTGAATATTTTAGGTGGAAAAATTTGACCAAAAAGTAAAGGGGTTAACCTTTGGTTTTTGACGATTTTTCGACCAATTTGCAACTTTCGAAATAAGGTGAAAATATGAAAGTTTATTGCATATAAGTTAGTTTTGCAGTGATTTGAGTGCTTTTTTGGTGAAATTACCTAGACTATGTTAGGTGGAAAAATTGGACCAAAAAGTAAAGGGGTTAACCTTTGGTTTTTGACGATTTTTCGACCAATTTGCAACTTTCGAAATAAGGTGAAAATATGAAAGTTTATTGCATAGAAACTAGTTTTCCGGTGACTGGAGTGGTTTTTCGGTGAAATTACGTTGAATATTTTAGGTGGAAAAATTCGACCAAAAAGTAAAGGGGTTAACCTTTGGTTTTTGACGATTTTTCGACCAATTTGCAACTTCCGAGATAAGGTGAAAATATGAAAGTTTATTGCATAGAAACTAGTTTTGCAGTGATTTGAGTGCTTTTTCGGTGAAATTACGTTGAATATTTTAGGTGGAAAAATTGGACCAAAAAGTAAAGGGGTTAACCTTTGGTTTTTGACGATTTTTCGACCAATTTGCAACTTTTGAAATAAGGTGAAAATATGAAAGTTTATTGCATAGAAACTAGTTTTGCAGTGATTTGAGTGGTTTTTCGGTGAAATTACGTTGAATATTTTAGGTGGAAAAATTGGACCAAAAAGTAAAGGGGTTAACCTTTGGTTTTTGACGATTTTTCGACCAATTTGCAACTTCCGAGATAAGGTGAAAATATGAAAGTTTATTGCATAGAAACTAGTTTTGCAGTGATTGGAGTGCTTTTTCGGTGAAATTACGTTGAATATTTTAGGTGGAAAAATTGGACCAAAAAGTAAAGGGGTTAACCTTTGGTTTTTGACGATTTTTCGACCAATTTCAAACTTTCGAAATAAGGTGAAAATATGAAAGTTTATTGCATAGAAACTAGTTTTGCAGTGATTTGAGTGGTTTTTCGGTGAAATTACGTTGAATATTTTAGGTGGAAAAATTGGACCAAAAAGTAAAGGGGTTAACCTTTGGTTTTTGACGATTTTTCGACCAATTTGCAACTTCCGAGATAAGGTGAAAATATGAAAGTTTATTGCATAGAAACCAGTTTTGCAGTGATTGGAGTGCTTTTTCGGTGAAATTACGTTGAATATTTTAGGTGGAAAAATTGGACCAAAAAGTAAAGGGGTTAACCTTTGGTTTTTGACGATTTTTCGACCAACTTCAAACTTTCGAATTGAGGTCTAAATATGAAAGTTTATTGCATAGAAACTAGTTTTGCAGTGATTTGAGTGGTTTTTCGGTGAAATTACGTTGAATATTTTAGGTGGAAAAATTGGACCAAAAAGTAAAGGGGTTAACCTTTGGTTTTTGACGATTTTTCGACCATATTGCAACTTTCCGAGATAAGGTGAAAATATGAAAGTTTATTGCATAGAAACTAGTTTTGCAGTGATTTGAGTGCTTTTTTGGTGAAATTACGTTGAATATTTTAGGTGGAAAAATTGGACCAAAAAGTAAAGGGGTTAACCTTTGGTTTTTGACGATTTTTCGACCAATTTGCAACTTTTGAAATAAGGTGAAAATATGAAAGTTTATTGCATAGAAACTAGTTTTGCAGTGATTGGAGTGCTTTTTCGGTGAAATTACGTTGAATATTTTAGGTGGAAAAATTGGACCAAAAAGTAAAGGGGTTAACCTTTGGTTTTTGACGATTTTTCGACCAATTTGCAACTTTCGAAATAAGGTGAAAATATGAAAGTTTATTGCATAGAAACTAGTTTTGCAGTGATTGGAGTGGTTTTTCGGTGAAATTACGTTAAATATTTTAGGTGGAAAAATTTGACCAAAAAGTAAAGGGGTTAACCTTTGGTTTTTGACAATTTTTCGACCAATTTCAAACTTTCGTATTGTGGTCTGAATATGAAAGTTTATTGCATATAAGTTAGTTTTGCAGCGATTGGAGTAGTTTTTCTGTGAAATGACCTTTACTATTTTAGGTGGAAAAATTTGACCATAAAGTAAAGGGGTTAACCTTTGGTTTTTGACGATTTTTCGACCAATTTCAAACTTTCGAAATAAGGTGAAAATATGAAAGTTTATTGCATAGAAACTAGTTTTGCAGTGATTTCAGTGGTTTTTTGGTGAAATTACGTTGAATATTTTGGGTGGAAAAATTGGACCGAAAAGTAAAGGGGTTAACCTTTGGTTTTTGACGATTTTTCAACCAATTTTCAACTTTCGAAATAAGGTGAAAATATGAAAGTTTATTGCATAGAAACTAGTTTTGCAGCTATTGGAGTGGTTTTTCGGTGAAATTGCCAAATCAAAATCGGCCAAAATTCAATTTTTTTTAGTTGGCGTAATAATTCCTAAGGGAATTCTTTTCCCATGTCAAAATCTGCCAAAATTTGGTTTTTCAGTACGTGTAATAAATGCCAAAGGAATTCTTTTCCGAAGTCAAAATCGGCTAAAATTCGAATTTTCAGTTGGTGTAATAGTTCCCAAGGGAATTCTTTTCCCAAGTCAAAATCGGCCAAAATTCGAATTTTTAGTTGGTGTAATAATTCCCAAGGGAATTCTTTTCCCAAGTCAAAATCGGCCAAAATTCGAATTTTTAGTTGGTGTAATAATTCCCAAGGGAATTCTTTTCCCAAGTCAAAATCGGCCAAAATTCGAATTTTTAGTTGGTGTAATAATTCCCAAGGGAATTCTTTTCCCAAGTCAAAATCGGCGAAAATTCGATTTTTTAGTTGATGTAATAATTCCCAAGGGAATTCTTTTCCCAAGTCAAAATCGGCTAAAATTCGATTTTTCAGTTGGTGTAATAGTTCCCAAGGGAATTCTTTTCCCAAGTCAAAATCGGCTAATATTCGATTTTTTAGTTGGTGTAATAATTCCCAAGGGAATTCTTTTCCCAAGTCAAAATCGGCCAAAATTCGAATTTTTAGTTGGTGTAATAATTCCCAAGGGAATTCTTTTCCCAAGTCAAAATCGGCTAATATTCGATTTTTTAGTTGGTGTAATAATTCCCAAGGGAATTCTTTTCCCAAGTTAAAATCGGCGAAAATTTGATTTTTTAGTTGGTGTAATAATTCCCAAGGGAATTCTTTTCCCAAGTCAAAATCGGCTAATATTCGATTTTTTAGTTGGTGTAATAATTCCCAAGGGAATTCTTTTCCCAAGTCAAAATCGGCGAAAATTCGATTTTTTAGTTGGTGTAATAATTCCCAAGGGAATTCTTTTCCCAAGTCAAAATCGGCTAAAATTCGATTTTTTAGTTGGTGTAATAATTCCCAAGGGAATTCTTTTCCCAAGTCAAAATCGGCCAAAATTCGAATTTATAGTTAGTGCAATAATTCCCAAGGGAATTCTTTTCCCAAGTCAAAATCGGCTAAAATTCGAATTTTTAGTTGGTGTAATCCCTTGGGAATTGTTACAACTAAAAAATCGAATTTTGGCCGATTTTGACTTGGGAAAAGAATTCCCTTGGGAATTATTACACCAACTGAAAAATCGAATTTTCAACGAGTTTGACTTGGGAAAAGAATTCCCTTGGGATTTATTACACCAACTAAAATTGAATTTTAGCCGATTTTGACTTGGGGAAAAAAAATTCCGTTGGGAATTATTACACCAACTGAAAAATCCAATTTTGGGTGATTTTGATTTGGGAAAATAAAACCCATTGAAAGTCCACTTCCCTTGGGAATTGTTTCAATCAGAAACTTTAATCCTCCGCAAGAGTGCATATGCTAGCAAAAAAAAGGTACTCGCGTGCGAGCGGAAAAAAAATATCTAAGTACCTACGTGGAAGCGAATCAACACCAAAGGGCCTATACGCAAGGGAAGTAAAATGCGCAAGCAGAAAGATGGCTAAGACACCATAATGCAAGCAGAAATATACCAGACAACTTTTTCGCTTGTAAAAAGAAGCCCAAGCCAATGAGCTCCTAAGTTACTACACACAAGTGAATAAAATGCACAACTACCAATGTCCGAGTAGGAAAAACGCGAAAGGCACCAAACTGCAAGCGGAAATATACACCTAAGTATGCGCAAGCAGAGGTGGACCCAAGGACCTATGTCGAAGCCAAAACGATGCACGGGAACTAAACCTTTTGCCGTTCATTACCAGGAAATATACTTTTATTAACGTCAACCTCGAATATGTTAAGATTATGACCAAAGCTTCCAGTACAGATAGCTATTAGATAATATAGGTTAGCAAAGTGCCGTAAACTAAGGTTGGTCAACAGTATGAAATATACAGGTTAAGTTTCCATGTGACCTTCAACTGACTTGCAACAAACCGGAGAAATCTGTTGCCTAATTAGAATATATATATATATATATATATATATATATAGTAGAATCGGTCATCTATTGACAATTTTTAAAGTCTTTGCGTATCTATGCTAATGAATGTTACTTTCTAGCAAAACTTTTAAACGATTGTTTCAATAAAATTAATTTTGTTTCGCACTGAGTTCGAATATGGCGTTAATAATTGTACATTTTCTGGTACTGAACAGCTCAAGGTGTAATGTGTAAACTAAAGGATGCCTTAATACCAATGAATAAATGAAAATTCCCATGCGCAAGTAATAAATTCTCGGGTACTTACCACAATTGAATATCAACGTAGCAATATGATAGCAGAAGAATGTCCATGCCCGGACACCAGTGACTCAAAGAATGGTCTGGAAGCTCTCGTTTTGGTTCGCTTTTGTGCAGAACCAACGTGCTCAACATAATAGATGTTTGGAATAATTAACCAATCAACTGACAGACACGTTCGAGTTCAATCTCTCAACCGTGCCATTTGAATGTTAGATATCCATTAAAGAAAACATTTCTGAATGGTGAAGCCCTTTTGAACATAAGTCGAAGCTTCATTATATTTCTTTGCCAGCCACTTTGAAGTTAATAGAGTTTCCACACCATTCTTCGACCGACTATGCTTACAAGTAACTGAAAAAGATCCCTATTGAAAAGTGACCGAAGACCTTGATGCAAGTGAACAACCGATTTGGTCATATATACATGGGGTCGGTTGTACAAAGCTCGGATATCCGATAGATTACTCCTGATATCGGATGACTGAGTCGACAGAAATTTCTCCACCCAACAGGTTTGGTTCTTGTGAACATAAGCAACACCGATCACTCTCTGTCGTGCCAGAATATAACTGCCACATTGGGCTAATCAACTGGACACATCCTCCTTACTCAACAGCTGACCCCAGTAAAAATGCTGATCACTACAGATCAAGGACAAGCGAAAAGACACGGAGACCAATTTCTACCTTTTTACAACTACGGTTACAATATTACAAATTAATAAATGAAGTTACACCAATTTTTCACTGCTGCCTTGAGTACACTAGCCTGCGCTGCAGACCGTCTAAACTCTGGCGAACCAAGGTTTAGACGGTCTGCGGGGCTGGCTAAAGTATACGAACAGATCTAGGGCGAGGTCCACCCGGCCATCCTCCCTTATCGAGATGTCCCAGTCTATTCCCAGAGGCCAAGACTAGTCGAGAAACTCTTCCTTATCTGGCTTCTATTCAGTACAAGTTTTCATTTCAAACTAACGTAAATCCTTTCCAAAGGATTAGGGTCTTAATCTCAGTTCGATTCCACCTCAAAGTAGAATCAAGGTCCACCAATGATTATCATTTGGATAAAATACTACTTAAACCAGACACGATTTCAACTGGATTTCGTTTCTTCCATATACACACTTCATCACTGATATTCATATGCAATCATACTTGGGTAATCGCAGCCAAAACATTAACCACAGTCCATATTAGAATTACCGGAAACTTATGGCAAAACGAGGAAATCCCGTATTTCATTGATATTATCATATGCAGTAACTAACATGAGGGACCAATAATTTAAAAACCTTTAAAAAGCAGAATTGACATCATATATTGGTTGCCTGCGAAGCTGAAAAACGCCAAGGCAACTAAACTATATCCTTTTCGACACTGATGCACTGACTAAACTAATTTTTCAAGATTTTCTTGTTGAAGGAAACGATGGCCATTTAATGCCTTGTAACCACATTGCCGGAGCCTCGATGAGTTTTTGGTAAGAAAATAATGAAATCCAGGTATTCACGGGTATTATGTGAAATCAAGAATTGATATTATGATAATAGAATGTAGTTTGTCCACGGAGACATTCTTTTGAAGTGTATCATTCATGTTCTTGTCATCAAGCCTGCAAGATATACTTGTTAAAAATTAAAACAGATTTCAAAAATTTAGTAAACGAATTCAACGATTAGACAAAAACATGCAATGTTTAATTAATCTTATTATTTCACCTATTGTATAATTATGTTGGACTAATGTTGTCGCAGGATCCTTCAAAATACTGTATTATCTTTTCGTTATACAGTAATCGTCATGGGTTATGGCAACAACATTTTCAGATAAATCTGATTAAACACTTGTTCTGTTAAAATGGTTTTAACCCCCAACCGCGCATATAGGTACGATTTAACATATGCAAATTGGATGCATGAACAGGTTTCAACAGAATTTCAACAGGAATTCGAAAAAATTGACTGATTTATAATTTCTTTGAAAAATTCAGGGGTGAAGGGGTTAATCTTTTACAATACCACGCAGCGATTTAACCCAATAATCAAATTTTAAACTGCTTGGGACGACTCGACAGACTTTTGACTTCAGGAATGACAACTCAAAAAAATCCTTATTACATGTCGCCAAGACGCCAAAAGTTTTCTGTTGCTCCTAACCTAGATTTAAATTAAACAGTATTGTTCACGCTTGGTATTACTGCATAACCAAATACTGTTATAGGCTCAGCCTAAATATTTTATTTTAGCTCAATACTGTCACTGATTATCGAAATATTTAGTCTTCATGTTTAATTTTCTATTGATGGGGGAAAAAAATTTGCCAACACACGATTTAAAATATTTCATCTTAGGCTAAATTGGTATACAACGTTAAACCCACCTGTGTCAAAAATTCAACTTAGTTTCTCCCAATAATACAGTTGATTTGGGGGAAAAAATTCCAGTTTGCCAGGAATTATAGTTGAAAACCTATAAAAATAAAATGAGAAAAAACTTATACAGTGAAATACTGTACTATAAGACATAATTTATAGTTCTTCAAGATTATTGTTAACGACAATTTGTACTCAATTATAAAAGGTATTTTTCGAATTTCAAGTGTTGGGAAATAGGATAATTTTGAGAAAGAATTGTTACTCGGGTGCTCTATTCCTAAGAGAAATTTTTTTGTTGTATTCAGTGGTTTATTGAATCATTTACGTGTCGATTTGCATTCTTTAGAGTCAAGAATTTTTATTACGGTGAAACATCCTCCAGAAGACCTTCATCCTCGACATTATTTTTGCAGATTATATTCCTTGCTTAACGCTTTAATGTTCAGACGTCCCACTTTGCTGAATAAAATCGTCTAGCGTTTCCCAGAATAGAATTCAGTTGAGCACTCTTGCCGGTCTGTGGATTTATCTTTCCTTTAAATTCATCGACATCAAGAAACGAAGGGTAAAAACAATAGAAATTCAGCCAAAGCAATTTCCGATTTTTGTCATTTAAGCCCTACTTCTGAGTTTGAATTTTAAGGCTTTGACTGTGGGAGCACCCCATTGACGAGCAAAATCGTCTGGCCTAGCCAGAGTAAAATCGACTGGAGTTAGAGTAAAATAATAGAAGTCTCACACTTGACCATTGTACTCAAAGGGGAATGTCTGTATTAGCAAGATGTTAAGGTGTACAAAAGGAACATTTATTAAAGCAATTGTACAAAATTTATTCAATCTTTGCAAAAATTAAGGCAGATTTAAGATTCTTTTATGTGCATTTTAATTAGCCTCACTATACTTAATTTTTGATTAATGATTGAAAGGGATTTTCTTGTCAGTGCAAGGCTAGTAAGGCAACTTTTTGGATAACTCTTAACTTCATTACCTTGAATTGATAGAGTTCATGGGATCTGCTCTGCCATTCACAATTGCTATCTTCAGCGTCATAATGACTTCAGTCCTTGACTTGACTTGAGTCTGACCCGATTTTCACTTTTTGAAGGACTGAACTCTAGTCACTTTTTTTAGCCATCAAAAGTTATCTACCTTTTTAAGGACACAATTTGTAACAACTTTTCACTGATACAACTGTAAGTATAATGCTGTTGTTCATAATGGACATGATAATGCTATTATTAAAAAATAGAGGTAAAAATGTGAAAATCCAAAATATCACCCTTTCAATTCCTTTACTTGGACAGCACAACAAATACACATAAGAACTGAACTAAAAAACAGTCGCAAAAAGTCCTTTGGATGAATGAATCTTCATTTAAACTATTTAGAGAACGTAGCAAGACATATGCTTACAGATGCCCAGGGGAGGAATTTAATGCTGAATGCCTGACACCCACTGCTTAGCAAGGTGGGGGAAAAATCCAGGTTTAGGGGTGTTGGACTGTCATAAGTGTTGATCATAACTACCACATAGAATGTTTTTTTGCATCAGAATATGTATGAGCAAAATTTAATGCACCACATGGCCATCATTTGTGCAGTTACCAGGTGTAAACATCAAATCCTATTTCAGCAGGACAATAACCTAAAATGTACAACAAAGTCAAAGGAAAAAGTGCACTGAACTAGTACAGTAGTTAGTCAAGGATGGTTGTTTAGCCTACACAGTCCCCAGATCTTAAATGGAAAGCTTGTGGCAGGGTCTGTAAACATAACTTTACCATGCCTGACCCCAATCCTCCAACAAAGACTAGCTTTTTGCAGTTCTTAAAGGGGTCCTTCACCTTTGTTTGGCATTAAAATTGACTACACTTTGACCATCAATAATTAACAGCATTTAGCCCCAAAATATGAAAAAAAAGTGAACTTTTATGAAAAGTATGGACTGTCAGCTAAAAGTTGAAATAATATTTTACCCAATTTGAATGCCTGGATTGTAGTATCAAATGAATTTAAATAACAATTTCCCAGGTAAAAGGTTCAATATCAAACTATGCCTCTCTGAGTCATTTTTTTGATATTCACTTTTGCTGCCATGGAAACACCATTTCACCATAACTGATGAAAAATTGAGATGAAGCACCCCCTTAAATGCGAACATGCTAAAGACATGCCAAAGAACTTTGCCCACTTCAAGTCTGGACAAAGTGAAGCAGTCATCAAGGCAAAGGGTGCTCACTGCAAGTATTAGAATGCTTAAATTAATGGGTTGTGTGATCAGTAAACGGTGCTAAATATACATAACTGATCACTCCAAATCATACAGTATTAGTACCTTATCCCTTCATTATTCTAACATAATGTAGTATCAAGTATTCTATTACTGTGCATGTGAAATTTAGGATGAAATAAAATGCACGTATCTTGCCCTGATAGGGTTATGTTTCCAGTTTCTACAAGACTTTTCTGAAACTCATTAATAATTCACAAAGAAAACACAAAAGAAATACATAATTAATCAGTATTTAGAAATCGGAGAAAGATTACAGCTGAATTTTCCCAACTTTCGGCTGGATTTTCACCTAAAATACTGGTTTGTTTGAGAAGTAATTTCAAACACTCATTTACTGTTCTTCCTCCGATTTCTAGATACCTCAAAACTCGTTAAAAAAACTCGGCTTCACCTCGTTTTTCAACTCATTTCTCAGTATCTAGAAATCGGAGGAAGAACACCAACTTGTACTTGAAATATTACATCTCAGTGTTTTATCAATAGCTTTACCATGTCCACTTATTGTAATATTTGAGTAGTGTAGGTAAATGCATATCATTCAAAGTGGAATGACTCAAAATGGTCCATTTGAAGAGAAATTGTGAAAAAAAAAGGCTTGGCAACCATACAGTAAGACTCAAATCAGCTAGAATATGGTGTATCTTGCAAGTAACTTGAATAAAATTGTTCAAGGAACAACAGATAAATTAATTTGTCTGGATGAAAACAATGACATAAATGAGTTGTCACACCTGAAGGAAGGACTCCAGCTGACTTAGTTTATCTTAAAGTACGGATGCTATCTGATGCAAGTTTAAATATTGACTCATCTTAATTTCAGCTCAGTGAATGACTTCAGTCAACGTGACTCCATACTTGATGACCAAGGGACTTAGTTCAACTCAAGTCTCAAATTATTGTGACTCGGTTCCAACACTGATTATTTCTATATGAATAATCCATTAATGCATTAAAGGGCAAGGGTACACTTTGATATTTTACTCTGGCTACTAGCTTACAATTGTACTTGTCACAGGGATGAGCCCTGGGTGTTAAAGCATTAAACAAGGAATTCTATCCAATCAAAATTTATTTGTGATACACTGTCTAGAGTGGCAACTATAAAATTTTTTTCAGCAAACGTTTATACTTAAACTGAGAAAAGGGTGACTGAGAAAAGATGTGTCTCATCAACATCTTCTAAAATCTTAAATACAAATGTAAGTAGTTCTCAATACATTACATTAGTCCATCTTTACTTCTTGATTCACTAATAAATTTCAATACCTGGTTTTCCTAATAAAGGGAAAAGAAATATCTCTTAATATACAATCAACTTGACACACTAACATTTAATACATTTATTAATGTAATCATATCTTACACTTACCTATACTCATCACCTCCCAGTTTTGCACTTCCTCTTAGATATCAAAGTACTTTAACTAACCAGTAATTTATATAGTAACCATAAAGGTACAATACTCATGCCTTGAAATTTTTTTGCTACGTCAAACTTTCTTCTAGCATCAGCCACACTTGCCTGACCTGCTCCTACAGCCTGCACAGACTTTATCATGTATAACAATTGACAACCTTTGTCATATGGAAACACTCTGAGGGGAACTGTACATTGCCACTTAATTATTGTGACATCTTGAAACTTAATGGTCGTAATGGTTGGTTTTCCAGTCGTGCAACACCATAAAACAGCACACAACAAATGGCCATATTAGTGGCATGTTAACCCATGAAGGAGCAACAGGGCACTTCAATATTGTACACTGGCTAACACCAGATGATTTTATTGTTAAAGGGATGAGCCCAAGCCTTAATGAGTTAATATATCTGATAATAAAAACGTATTTGTGGCAAGGGGTCTGCAGCCAAAAATATGTTAGGGAATCTACACCACTTGCTTAACTGAATCACGACAGGATACAGGTACCCCTCCCTCCTGAATACGTGCAAGCCTTTCACTGAGAGGTATGCAATCACACATGCCTGCCTCCACACATGCCAGAAAAGTTTGAGGCATGCATTTAATTGCATGCCTAGAAAATCAAAAGCACTTTCAACACAACTGGCAATATAGTGCGTGTGTGAAGAAACAACTTGTCCCTTTACTCTAAGTTGTCTAATTGCTTTCCTCTTGTTTTGTTTACACCTGCTCTGGGTCATCTACATATCAAATGAAATTTCAATGTCTCCATCAACACTTATGAAACCATAAATAGCTGACAGCATGACACACCCATTTGAGTTGATTTTTTCTTTTTTTTTTGACTAAGTGAGTTCTTGTCAGCTTGTCTTCTTTCCCAAACATTAAAAGATTTATCAATACTGTACTCATAATGGCATCAAAAATACCAAAAGAGAAAAACAGAAATTCCATTGCTATAGAAGCATTTAAAAGTTGGGGTAAGGAGAGCATATTTGGAGTAAAAACTGTAGTGCATCTTTTGACTGGGCTTACAATGGTAAATTGTATATGGTGTAAATTTTGCCTAAAATATGAGAAAGATTTTATGAATAGTTCACTGGTGAAAGGTAGAGCAATAATTGCAGCCACTTGTTTGTTGATGGAACAACCTCTGTGACAAAGTATCAGGTACGTTTACCAAGGACTCAAGATGTAAGATTTAGGTTTTAATGTTGACCTCTTTAGCAACATCTCCTTAGATCACATACCAGATACTTAAACAAATGTAAAGGACATGTAACTGCCATGGAAAAGAACAGTAATTAATTTCAAAAACATGAGAATACTTTTTAAAGACATGTTTTGGCAAGTCATATGCCACCTTTCATTTACAGAGTGATGTTTGTAAGGCTTTAAATAAGAATTACAGAATGAATAAGTTAACTTATTACTGTGATGATATGGTAAGATGATTAATTACAGTGACCATATGTTGGGTGATGATTAAAAGAGATGGGAATCGAACAAACACCTTCCTCTGTTCACACTTATTGTCTGATACTGCCTCTTTTAGTCATCACACAACATATTGTCATCATAATTAATCATCTTAGCACATTGTCACTGTAAATAGTTAACTTATTCAATCTGTAAATCCTATTTAAAGCCTTACAAACATCACCCTGTAAACTGAATATGGCATATGTCATGCAGAATCATGTCTTTAAAAAATATTCTTGTATTTTTGAAATTGGCAACTGTCCTTTTGCTAACAAGAAGTTTTTAAAGGGATGCTAGCTTTATTACCAGATTCAGAAAAGATTATTTACAGAATATGTGAAAAAAACATGACCTGGGAAAGGTTACTCAGAATTGCTAAGGAGTTAAACTAGCTAAGTAACTAAGGAAAGTAGCTAAGTAAAAAGGAAAGACATCTTGCTTTGCTATGCTGTTCTGACTCATGAATTAATATAAAAACTTTTTAATCTATATATGGTTTGCTTGTTTAAATGGATTTTGATACATTCAGTAAAATAATTTTTTCTTCCTTTCTTTCCATTTTCTATGCTGTTGTGACTTCTGAACTAATACAAAAGTCTTTTCACCAACATATATATTTGATCCTTGACTTTTCTGAATGCTGAAGCATTTTGATTGACCCCAAACCATCTATGTATTAGAGGCTATGATTTACAACTAAATATACTTTCATATGCCACTGCACACCTGCATTGGGTTAGGCATGCAATGCTCAGCATGCCTGCCATTTTCCTCAGTGAAAGGCTTGTATATGGCATTACTAATTAGCCAATATAAATTTCTGAAGTGCACCCTTGGCCTGTTACAGTTTACCCAATGCAGCAGCTAACCCACTAAAGGGTGACATCCCATTACATATATTCTGAATAAAATTGTCTGGCATGAGCCAGAATAAAATTCTTAAGTGTGTCATTGTCCCTCAATGGGTTAATCTGCCCCAGTTGGTCTGATTATTTCCAGTTATACTGTACTCTCAAAATGCCCAATATACTGGGGTCACCTATACATCAAGTCAACAAATGTTCCAATAATATCTCAAGGATGTACAGAGGCCAGTGCTATGTACCTTTAATGGCTCATTCTGTTGGCAAGTCCTCACAAATGACCAGTCACAGTTGTGCTTTGAACGACCAGACCAAAACCTTACCTGCCAAATAACAAGTTAGGCACATAATGTAATTCTCAAGTTAGGACAGCCCTACTAAGCAATCAGGACTTATACACCAGATAAGATGTCAAGGCTATGTGCAACCAGTCCCCAAAGAACACAGGTTTTGGCACACCACTGATCAAGACTCAAATTTGGTTGTGGACATCACAGACATGCCCAGCAATAGGCAGTAGATATCTCCCCACAGAAAATCTCTGCACCATTTTTTTGACCGACAACTGGTATTAGCCAATGTTAGCCTAAGTGTCAGAATCAAGAAATTCTAACTAATAAACATATCTCTTGATCCCACATAATACAGTTTGTCACTAAAAATAGAAACTTGTGCTGAAGTTGGATCTCTGTCATTCAATATCATTCAAATATTGATCTAGGGTAGCAGTAACCTAGCAGTAACCTACCAGTAACCAAGATTTCCCACCACAGTGTACAGTAAATGTTAATCTCCCCTTGTGCTATCTTTCCAATTTTATGTTGGACTTAGTCAGATACCTACTCTTTTGGCAGTAAAAGATTTGACCCAGGTAAAAGAAAAGTTTCTCAAGATAGCCAAAGCTCAGGATAATATCCTCAGACACTTTTGTCCCTAGAAGAAAGATTTTAGAATTAATCCCTGCTGATAAGTAGCTAAAGTCATAGGAATCTGACATTAACAACCATTATTTCAAAGGTAACTTGAACAAGCAGAAACATTTTTAACAAGCTTTAAAGTGTTACTCATTTAGAACAGTAAATATTGTTTTTGGGTTCTGGCATATTTAGAACCAATCCATAGCACCTTGTCCCTCCACTTCTGTGTTGCATTATATAAATGGTTTGTGAATTGATGCAATCGATTGAGTGACAGTTCATAGTAAATCTAGATTTGTGAGTGCTGTTGCAAATTTCCCAAGTGCATTCTGATTCAAAACTGAATGGAGGATGCCAAATCATGAATTATTTATTTTATAAAATAGAGTTAGACAAAATAACAAAAGGCAAGCTGTATTTCACCAATTAAAAATTACTTTCTCTTTATACTGCATAAGTCAAAAATTTGAAACATTTTTGACTGGCTAAGATTAGGTGATCCTCAAGAACATTTTTTAAAAAATGTTTCCCCACGCTTTTTTCCTGTACTTCATCAAGTGCGGAGTACAAATGGCACACAATCAGAAGCAGCATTATATTAAATCTTGGTCATTATTAATATATAAATTTGCAAATACATTAGATTGACACACTAATTATTTGTTAGATGACATTTTCCCAACTGTATGGTTTACAAAAGCTAACACAGATCACTGCAGTTTTGATGCACTGGCTTTCAAGCCTTTGTATTACAGTCCACTGTTCACTGATCATCGTAGGCTCTCAGCCCCCCTTTCCCCCATGACAAATTCTTTCTACACTGCTACAATAACATCAAACTCTAAAATTATTGAAGTAATATACCTACAAATTAGATTTTGATAACAATATCAAGGCTGACATGAAAGTCAATATGCTGGTCACCCCAGTCCCCTATGTGATAAAACGTGACCTATTCCCAAGAACTTAGTAAACCAAAAGTTTGGTTTTTCTTTGAAAGTTTTCTTTTTAATTCCAAGAAAGTACAGTAGAGGACAATGCCTATAAGACTATATTGTTCAGAATTAACTGCCCATGAAAAATAGTGGTTTAAAATAATTTTTCCCATGTGCCTAATAGCCCCACATGAGAAGAAATACACGTGTGTTTTCGATCTACTGTGCACGACTGCCCCCATTTTGGCTTCTTTCAGCCATGAGGCCAGGTATAAGGAGATACAGTTCCAGTCTTTGGAGTCCAATGCACCACTATCTTCGGGTTAAACTTGGTGTCAATCACAATTTACAATAAAATTTGCCAAAATGTACACGTAACGTTCAATAAAAATTAAAGTCGAATGAAGATTCAGACAAATGTTCAAACGTTGAACAACACTGGCTGTCACTTGCTTATCTAAGAATGTTGGTTGGATGGAAGTTTGACTTCGGTCAAACATTTTTCCTTGCAAAAGTTAAGCTGCAAGAAATGTTGGATTGTCTAACCGCTTTACGTCAAATGCATGTAGTACCATGATGCCCACCGGTACAAAGCGATATTATATCGTTTATCACTGGCTTTAATGAATTTTATCAAGTGGGGGAGAAACGTCAATACTTATTGTAAAATAAAACGGTACGTGCACCATTATACTTCAACGGAATTCTGCTGAGTGCAATGACACAAACTTACTTACTTACTTTGTTGATGGGGATTAAAGAAATTCTCCAAAGTCCAAGAGTTTGTACTGATTTTATGCGGGCGGTGGACAAGAACTGACTAACGAAACCTGTAACAGAACGAAAAAGGTTATTGTTCAGTTACTCATTTCACCAAAGCTGTGCACTATGTCAACCACGTGCTGGGTGGCAAACGCGATTGTTATCGGCTGGATAATTTTGCTTCTTTGCCCACTGCGAAGTGAGTGAAGGACAATAGGTCCTTTACCTTGAAATCCTTCGTTTTTTAACCATTTTTAATTTGTCAGTGAACGTTCCGGGCCTAAAACTTCAAAACATTAATCTGTCTTTGCATAGCCATCTTGAATTGCCATCTTGCCTGATCTCTTTGAAGCAGACCAAACCAACTATTCTCCGTGGTGAAACCGGTTGAACTCCCAAGAGAGCTAAAACAGTAAAACGATTGGCGAACTCAACAATTCGGCTGCTGTGAAGTGCTCACTGGCCTCATTGTTATCCAATGATGAAAAGCATATTAATCGCGCCTAAATATGAATTAAAACCATTTATTAACCTTCATCATGCCTCCACTTCGGTGAATAATTAACTTTACTTTAGGCCTCCTTGAGTTCATCTCGTTATGAATCTTTTAGAACCTCAACATGAAGTGTTTCACACCAACGTATTGAGCCAAACCAAAAAACGTTCATGCAGTGCGAAACGTTTGTGAATTATCAATACAGATAACCTTCCCTTGACACCAAAATCAGAAAACCCATTCAAAGGTTGCTTCAAAACAAAGAACAGTACCGTCTTTCCGCCAATTGAGGGTCTGTAGGCACTGGATTGTCTTTACCATTCTATTATATTCTTTGAAAAACTAAAGAGATATTAAATACTTACTAACCGAGAGCGAGGTCCATACGGGAAAGTATTTACCTGAGATTTTCGTACACAGCGAGTGACGAAGGCGCTAGGTCTGTACGAAAAAACAGAATGCAAATACTTTCGAGTACAAAACGAAAAAACGAGCTTCATAAGGAATTTACTATATGGCTTTTGGTTGGTTTTCTTGCCCATTTTAAACTGAGTTTTCGTCGTAGGATGTTGCAGTTTACCGTACCTCGTTTCTTATTCGTCTTGCTCCTCGTTTCCACCAGTTAAACATTTATTGCCCGTACTTTTAGGCAATTAGCTTTGAACTAAAACAGTAATAGTGTTCCGCCACATTTTATCATTCGGAATTTTTCATGGTAGATGATTAATTCTTCTTAGACCCTGTTCACACGATATCGGTACAAAATGAAACCGTAACGAAATTATTACGGTTAGGCCTTGCGTTCACACGGTACCGGTATGAAAAAGCATGAAACCGAAATGCTAACCGTAACGAAACTGTACCTCTACCGGTATCGTGTGAACAGATTGGTACCGTGATATTTTGATACCGATGCAGTTTCGTACCGGTATCGTGTGAACGGGGTCTTAAACTTCATTGAAACCAGCTCGAAGATTTTCCCGCCTAAACTTACTGGTCCGGAATAAAAAGCGCAAGGGAGTGATGGAACCAGTCGGTCCAATGTCGTAAAATGTCGGACACTTCAGCAACCAATCACAATGCGCAAGCATACCAAAAAAACCCAGAAGTTATTCATTATTACCCATCTGTCTTCAATCATGTTTTCTATGTTGAATTCAAAATTTTTTACAAATGCCTTGATCGTAACAGAAATTGCTCTGATAAATCATCTTGAAGAAACTGTGTCAAACATTCAAATTTTAATCAAGGAAAATTATGATTTAGGTATGGTAATTTAAAACCGTATATTTTAATTGAATACCAGAAGGTTTATACTGATTTAGATTTTTACTTTCGGTTATACGATTTCGCTCATAAAGATCTTTGTTTTTTTTGTTCGAGAAAGAAGTTGTCCACATGCCCATTGAAACCAGCAGATTTTCATGCACAGTATGTCTGTAAGTCATGGGTTCTTTCCAATCTCTAACTCAGCTTATTCGCATTTCTGGGTTGTAACCGAACTGTTCTTGCCAGAGGTCCAGTAACGATCACTCCTCATGGGTACAGTGTTACCACAAGATGAAACCAGGGGTACCCCGAGGAAGACTACGGTGCTTGGTACAGTTGGTAGAATCAAACTGGACAACACTTTTCGAACATATGGCCAAGGCCGAGTTGTGAAAACGTTAAAGCGCAAGTAGCTGGAATTTGACTTTAATCTCCGAAGCCAGACACAAGCGCTGCCACCGTGATACCAATACTCGGTTTGTTGTTTCAAAATATTTTTTCATTATAATTCACCAAATATTACAACCAACCAAACCCCAATACCAAAAGAGGGATCACATGGTTCATGTGGTCTCCCCTTTGCAAAACGAGGTTCTTGTAACTCTTCGAAACTTCCCTCATGTCAGCAAAGGTTAGAGGTGCCAAATCCTGTTTACCGTTGATTCCGATTGTTTGTCACTCGATTTGTATGAGATATCCAGACGTCGAAATTCGGCCTGGTAGATAAGGTCGAAAAATTCGACCAAAAAGTAAAGGAGTTAACCTTTGGTTTTTGACAGTTTTTTGACAAATTTCAGACCTTCGAAATAAGCCCAAAATATGGATCTTTAGCAAAAATAATTTAGTTTTGCACTGATTTGAGTCGTTTCAGGCTGAAATTCTGATGAATTTTCGTGGTCGAAACGTTTCACCAAAAAGTAATGGGGTTAACTGATGGTTTTCGAGAATTTTTAAATTTTTTCAAGTAAAGCTGTGAATTTTTTAGGGGTAAAAATTTCCGCAAGAATGTGAAAGCGGTAGCTGATAATTTTTCGTAATTTTGACGCGCTCCAGATATGCCATTTGAAGACCAAGATACTGTAGTAACGTGGGTCGGTATACCGATATATCGAAAATAGCGGTATTGAATCCCATATCGGTTTGGCGGTATGGCTTTTTCAGAAATACCGATGTTTCCGATATATCGCGATTTTCCAACATACCGAATTTTCGATAAACCGAAAGACGCACCGGTTTTAGATACAGATAAGAATTAGGTTACTGGACTAGACATTTCTTGTTGCTAGCAATGCCTCCATACTATAAATTTAGACTTGGTATCAAATATCAATGACAATGGCTCAGTCATCACTAACTTGGGAATCCTTTGTTTAGCTAGTAAAACTTCTTGTAGATGAACGATCTTCAAGCTCGATACTCAGAAAATGATTTCTGAGCCCCAGACGGGGATCGAACCCGCAACCTTCTGATGACCTGTAAGACGCTCTAGCCATTGAGCTACCAAGACTCAGATGGTGAGCTAGGGTGCAAAGATCGTTCATCTACCTTAATATATCCAAGCTCTCATGTTTCTCAAACATTAAACCGTAAAACTTCTTGTCATGAAACGCACATTTCAAAGGTGCGATTGACAAGTGCGGAAAAATATTCGTAATATGGGCAACCAATTACATGGGCGTCAACGATGGAATTTGTGAGCGTTGAAGGTACAGTCTACACTAATCCAGATAAATTTGAAAACGCATGTTTTTCTCCGGTTTTGCCTACCGTCCACTCTAAAACGGCGTTTTCGGTCACCGAAAACGGAGCTTTTCGAAAACGGTCTCTGGAGTGGAGAAATTTGAAAACGCCGGCTTGGTCGTATAGTGTGGACGGAAAACATTTTATCCGTTTTCGGAGCGAAAACGCAGTTTTCAAATTTATCCGGGTTAGTGTGGACGGGACCGAAAACATACCTGGCATTTACTCACAGTTTTGCGGACTAAAGTACTAAAAGCAGTTTCGTCGAATGCTTAATTTATTGGCAGTTACTGCCACCCATTTTTTTACATCATGGGAAAGAAAAGTGCTGTTTGGGAGGAGCGTGAGAAAGGGGACTATTGTTGGAAAATCTGGAAAACAAATATAAAAGCTGGCGACAGTAATACCTCTAGGAGTTATAATTATTTCAGTAATAACCAGACATATCATAGAGACAAAACTACAGCCACTGTCACAAGTTTAAGTTAAATATAGTTTGTGATTTTTTTCGTAGTTCTGTTAAGATCCCATAAAATATTACCTTACTGAAGGCTCAAAAACCGGTATACCGATATTACAGATATAGTTTTAGCGGTATACCGATGGATGAGTCTCGTTTTCTCAGAGCAGGGTTTCGGTTGAAGTCATTTTCATTTTGTATTAGAGTACAGAGACATGAATGACGTCACGAAAACTCGAGAAAACCCTTGGTTATTTTATGAAACAAATAGAAAATAGCTTTCGTATCTGTACTGTGATAGAAACATGAATGATGCCATTTCAATCAGAAAAATATCAGAAAACACTCGGCTACGCCTCGTGTTTTCACTAGGCATTTCTCTGGTTGAAATGACGTCAATCATGTTTCTACCGCAGCAGACACTCAAGCAATTTTCTATTAGTTAAACATATACATTTATGTATATATATGTGTTGATATACATACACAGATACATAAGTCGTACGTATATAATTATTTACATGTACACATCCACACGTCTCCCTCGGCTGACGTACAAATCTCCCTTAAATAAATATACTTTACACAATTTCAACAAGGGATTTTACGAAGGGGTATAAAGAAATTTTTACGCCATTTCAACAAACATCCAGAAAATAAACACACTGCATAACATGCTAAAGCAAATCTTTCCAGGTTTGCTGTAGCATTCCATTGTTTAATGTCGAGGGCATTTTTATATGGCGGACGACTTCGAGTGACTGCACCCGAAGGTTTTTTAAGTTTCTAAATTAATAAAATAATCATATTAATCACTTATATTGGTAAACCGCATTACTGTTTCAACCAGTCTATCAAACCGCAATCACCCACCGTATTGCTCTAATAATTACACTTCATCTCAACTCAAATGACTGGAACTCATTCGAATGCGGCGCAATCAATAGTGACCACAAAACAGCGACGTACGTTAGAAAGCTATTATACCAGACTACAACTAAAGTCACAACGATTATGGGCACCTTCGCTACAGTAATTAGTAATGGACCTATGCTAGTACCCACAAACGTATCAGCAAGGCTCTGCACTAGTGATCACTCGAAATGCACTTAGCCTCCCTGCCTCCCCACTATGAAGCAAACAACCAAACCAAATTAACAGGCGAACCTGACGAACACTTCGGGTTACCGTAACGCTGCTCTACCAATTAAGCTATCGAGTCAAATGGAAAGCGTCAAGTTGTCGGTGGGAATATCTCGTGCACTCGAAATGGATTAAACGCGAATACTGTTCCCAACTGACTCGATAACTCAATTGACTTACACTTCCTACTTCATTCAGAGGATGACTGCTGCTGACCCCGTCGAAAGGTCAGTTGACAACAGTCTTAACTCTTTGCCGGTGGGGAATCTCATTTTGACGAGTAAAGTTGTCTGGCGTTAGCCTGAGTAAAATAACCCAATGTTAATCCGAGTCAAATAACTGAAGTCTCATCCCGCCGAGAAAGATCTTAAGGGCGGTTTTCCAACAGGCGAATTTTATCGAAGAAAAGTTCGCTTCGCACGATAAAATTGGCCTTGTGGAAAACAAACTCAAAGACCACCACAACGTGGGCGATCAAAATTGGCGTGGCCAAGGAAGCACCTGGGAGGCCTGTAAGTTCGCAAATTTTTGTGGACTGACGTTACTGCTCGAAATATTGCACAAAACGTCTTAAAATGCCTCGAATCAGAATCAGAAAGTCGAACACAAAATTGAAGTACCAGGTTTACTTCCAGACCCAAAATTCTGTGAAGCAGTACTTCGAGTTTCCAGAAGCACCCTTCTAAGAAAAATTGAAATCTGGCCATGCTTTTGACGATCAACCAAGAACCCCTGATACTCTCAGAATCAAATTTACGTTCCAACCTCCAAAAAACATCTAGCAAACATAAGATTTAAGGAAAAAAAGCAAGTCGAGTGTCAACAGTAAAGTTTCAAGATGTTGTTTTTCGGAGTTTGCTGCTTACTTTTTGTCCTACAGGTGTCGGCTGGTCGTTGTAAAGTGTTTCAATTATCACGAGTGGCGCAGACATTATTGATGTCAAGTGACAAGACCTTCTGTGCCATTAAGGTTAGGACACACACAAGAGATGATAAGTTCCAGAGAAATGTCGCGGTGATATGCCCCACGGACAAATCCCACCGTGTGCACCAAAATAAACTTCGTCACGGGTCAAAATTTTGCCCCGAGACTTGTTGCTTGAATTCAGGCTGATTTGAATTCCTGCTAAAAGTCGCAGTGACAGAAGTGTGTCCCCGCGACATGTCCTTTCGTGTGAACAGTTCATGCGACAAGTTTCATGGATAAAGTCAATGGACAGCCAATCATTGGGCATCATTTAAGTCCCAACGATACTTCGACACACTTCCCGCTCTTCCCATTGGTATAACTACTGATTACAGCTAGTCAATCAAGTAGAACAAGACCCAGGAGGAAGCCTCCTTGTGTGTCGGAAAAGGAAAATATCCCTGCGACTTTTGTCCGTGATTCGACGCATCGTTGCCCGGCGCTTGCGTGCGAAGGACCCTCTGGCATATTTGCGTAACTTAAAGGAATTTTGGAGCCGATGTAAGTGAAAAAAATACTTGTCACACAATTTCAACAAATTCGGGGTTTGAGGGGGCACAACCACGATTTTGCAACGAGGGCCAAAAAATTTCGAACACAGTTTCAACAAACACCAACGAAAAGGTGTTTCATTCCAAGGGCATTTATAAAATCCAATGCTGGACGCGACCAAGTGATTCCAGTCAAATACGGCTGAAGTTTCTAAAATGGAAAAATAATGATCATATCAATTATGTATACTCATAAACTTGTTTACTTTTCAAACTTGATAATCAACGCACAACAATTGCCAACAGTAATTAAAAATGGCAAGACAATAGTTATAAAAACTTTCTTCATTGAATTGGTACTGCATGGTAAGCTGTGTGTGAAACTGAAATTTTCTAATTTAGAAGTCTCTTAACCTATGGTATTCAACTGGTGGTCCAATCCGGCCCGAACACAAATTGCGTCTGCCTTGTAAAAAGTGAGAAATAGCCCACAATTTAAAACGGGTTGATCAAGGAAAACGTTCTTGGATCTAGATAACACTCCCTCCAATCGATATCTAGCCAATTTGTTAGACATCAACCGTGACTTCCAATGGAGACCTCCACACAGTCGTAACGTAGCAGTAAAGTCTCAACTGGCGTTCAGCTCAGATGTCTCGCAAAATGTTCGGATTTTGATAGTTTTAAGTTAAACTTTAAATGACGGAATTCAGTACAATTCAAACTTGCTGTGGGAAGAATATGTATGGTTCATTCCCTGTATGGAAAACTAGAGTTCTGCTTTGATATTTCAGCCATAAGCAGCACTAGGTTGACAAGACTCGTAACGTGGCGGATGTTCATTCACAGTTTTAATATTAGCTCATTAAGGCGCAGGGCTTATCCCTTTGACCAGTAAAATCGTCTGGCGTTAGCCAGAGTAAAACACCAAAGTGCGTCCTTTATGGTTTGAAACTCTTTGTTTATTTTGATTTCTTCACAGCCCGTACGATCATCTAGCGCTTGGAAGAAATTGTTGAACACACTAGTTGTAGACCTTCATTAATCCAAGCACGAACAGGTGTATACATTAGCGTTGCGTGGGGGGGGGGGGGGGGGGAAGGGGGCCATGGTCCCCCAAACGCAAATTTCATACCATAAATTTCGCAAATTGCCTCTTTGACCAACGACTTTTGTAGGGAAATGCGGACTACATAAATTTCATCATTAAAAAGCTGTAGAACTTCAAGGCATGCCACAATCCCCCCCCCCCCCCCCCAAATAAATTAACCCTAGGAACGCCACAAGGTGTATATGGCATTTCAGGAATTATGGCAAATGTATATGGAAAGTGAAAAACCTTCTTTGCCATATTCCCTTTTGCTGGGCTTGCTTGCAAAGGATCACTTGGCATTAGTACATAACACAAGAAGGGCCTTGAATATTGTCACAAGAGAGTAACCAGGCAGGAATTGCAAGGAGGGGACTTGTGAGGCACAACTTGGATTAGCCAAAGAGACACAAACATTTCTGACAGTCATACAATTTCAACAATCACCAAGGAAATAAAGAAAAGACACTATACAACATGCTAAAGATTAAATTTCAGGGGCATAACCAGGACAGGGGTAAGAGGAAAGTATCAAGGGACCATTGGGCCACTGACAGGGCAAGCATAAGACCTGCCACATAAAGTGCTATGGCTGCAACCTTCCCCCCCAAGCCCCTGGAGTTGCATCCCTACATTTTACCAACAGATTTTCTTTCCAAATGCTTGATGTAACCAATATTGCACAAGATTACTTGGCAGTTGCAAGCAAAACAGAAAGGAAATTATGTCGATAGTATACATAATATAACACTTCTATGTAATGATAGTAGCTCTAACAGAGTTTTCAAATGCTTGATACGACCAAGTGATTGTAGCAAAATGGCATTCAAGCTTCTGAAATGATAAAATAATAATCATATTAATTATTTGCACATGCAAACTTCTTTACTTTACCAACTTGATAATATCAATGCATGAACATCTACAGTAACTGACAACTGGAAGACAAAAGTAGTTATCTAAACCATTTAGTTATCTCAACTATTGCCATGATTTTAATGTACTGTATCACTTATGCAGTAAAGCAACATTATGCAGAGGTACAGCAACATAAACAGTGCATTTTAGAACCTAAATTTTCTGGGAAAAAGGTCTGTAAACTTTCAGTAAGCCAAGTTTGCAAAGGGTGTTTCAGTTATGGGGAGGAGTGTGCAAACATTTGTATATGGAAAGTAAAAAATGCTCTCTGCGATAAATTGCTGCCATAAATCACTGCCACAAATCGCCATAAATCACTACAACAAATCGCCATAAATCACCGCTGTAAATCGCCATAAATCACCGCTGTAAATCGCCATAAATCACCGCTGTAAATCACCATAAATCACCGCTGAAAATCGCCATAAATCACCGCTGAAAATCGCCATAAATCACCACCACAAATTGCCATAAATCAATGGACTTGCTCAAGATAGATCACTTGACAGTTACACATAACACAGTTTACATTGCTATAAACTGTAAAATTCTTTAGAAAATGGCAGGTCACATTGCTGTACCACTCCAATAAAAATGGTCTATGACAATATTCACTTAAAATTTTTAATATACATATAAAGGCAAGTTAAAAGATAATATTTATGATTAAAAACCTAAGGGCATTATATATGTATATAAAAATAGTTTTGATAACTATGATAATAGCATAGGTAATACAACACTTAAATAAAACAACAGCAATTGAGATAACTGAATAGTTTAGACCATTACTTTTGTCTTGCTCATGTTAGTTACTGTAGATGCTCATGCAATGACATTATCAAGATTGGTAAAGTAATATAGTTTATGAGTACAAACAACTAACATGATCACTACTTTATTATTTTAGAAACTTGAAAAGCATCTCACTGCAATCACTTGGTTGCACCCAGCATTTGAAAACCCCATTAGAACTGCTATCATTATTACATAAAAGTATTATTAATATCATCTATACCAGTCATGTCAAACATGTGGCCCGTGGGCCACATGGAGCCCTTCATAAAGTCAAATGCATCCCTCGACAATTAAAATTTTATTGATTTTCTGTCTGTAATATGACCCCGTAATACATAATGTCACTGAATCAAAATGATGCAGCCCCTATGACAATATGTATTGGCAATGTGGCCCATAGGCACTTTCCAGTTTAGTTTGACATGCCTGATCTATACCATAAACATAATTCCCTTTCTGTGCTGCATGCAACTGCCAAGAGATCATTTGCAAGCAAGCTCAGCAATTTATGATGAAAACTTGTGGCAGAGAGTGCTTTTCCTCTCTCCATATCCAAATACCTCTGCATTTCTCCCCACTTTTGTATAGCCAGAATTTTGTAAAGTAGACTCAAATGGAAAAAATACAAAGTACATGATTTCATTAAGGCCTAGTCCATAATTGTGACATAACAACATAAGGACGTGAACATAATGACAGAAAGAAAAGATCAGTTTTTTCCTTATGTCATTATTTCCATACTACTACTACTCTCCCATTGTGTAGCTATGTTACGTTGTCCACACTGTGGATATATCAACAAAAACTGACCGTTGTTTGCCTTTTTGTGACCATGTTGTTATGTCACCTAGTGTGCACCACACTTAAGCAAGGGATTTTAAGTGCACAACCAGGATTTGAAAAAGGACAGAAGAAAATTCTTATATAATTTCAACAATCACTAATGAAATAGAAATATACTAAACAACATGCAGCAGATAACATTTTACAAACAGATCTTCATTCCAAGGATATTTTCAAATGTCAGATGGGACCAAGTGATTGCACAATCAGAATTTAGGAAAGTAGAATCAAATGCAAAAAATACTTAAGCATGTGATCTCCTTAAGCTGGGGGTTTTAGGAGCACAACTGGAAATTGCAAAAATGACAAAAGAAAATTCTTACACCATTTCAACAATCATAAAGAAAATAAAATACACTAAACAACATGCAACAGATTACTTTTTACCAACAGACTTTCATTCCAAAGGCATTTTCAAATGCTGGATGCGACCAAGTGATTGCAGCAAAATCCTTTTCAAGTTTCTAAAATCATAAAGTAATAATCATATCATTTGCACTCATAAACCTCTTTACTTCAACAACTGGATAATTTCAACCCATAAACATCTTCATTAACAACAGTGAGACAAAAGTAGTTATCTAAACTATTTAGTAATCTAAACTGTAATGGTATAAGCTCTTGTTTAGATAACGTTTCGCTAAGGTAACAGCTTACCAGTCTGAACGTCCTTGGGTTAAAACGTCCCCGACTCAAAATCAAAACGGTACTCTAGTCAAAAACTGGCTAACCTCAAAACATCGAAACCTAACCCCAACCCTAAACGTGAGGAAGTGAGGATATTTTGATCGGACACCAACGCCATACCTAACAGTCAACCTACATCCATACACATTAAAGTTTAGTGTATCTGGCTGGGTTTAGGGAATAAGATAATAAAAAGGTGGACCTGCTTAGTCATGCTTACACTAGTGATGGATTTATTTTTCATTTGTATTGAATAACGTTCCAAAGAAACTGCAATGTTACATGTTTTACTTCCACGAAGTACAAAATGTAAACCTCTTTGAAATTCAAAGTTTGAATCACTTAAGTAAAAATACAGCGGGCTTTTTTTTTAAAGTTTAGTATCACTCGTCAGAGCTTTACACATAAATAAGTAAAGCAATACTAACCGAATGACGATTTTGGAATAATGACCAAAGAATCCTTTTCAGTCCGTCTTCTTTCTGAAGGTCTTATCGTCACATGAATTTGCCCCGTCAATTTCTGGTTTTGTCAGGCAAAATTGGGCTAGTTTTTCGACCTTTCACAAAGCTTTTCATTTGCCAACCAGGACTGAAAAGGTTTTTTTCTCGTAAAGCTTCAGCAATATCGCTGTATTCATTTTAAAACGGACTTCTCTCACAGAATAGTAGACATGTAGAGCAGCCATTTGCAACCAACCCTCCGGCCACGTCCACTAACAAAGCTCGTACCATGGCCTGTTTTCGAACACCACCAATGGGCGGAGCCAAGGCGGTGCAGTCAGGGCTGAGGAACACAGCGGTTATTCAGTTACGCATTTATACAAGCATGCATGAAAGGATTCTATTTCAGAATAATTCTGAAATAGAATTGAAACACTGCACATCCATCCGCATGGATAGCGTTAAGTTGTCGCGAGAATATTTCGTGCACTTAAATTGGATAAAAACTCGCCTCCAATCCCTGTGGACTCGATAGCTCAACAGGTAGAGCGGCGGACCGGTATCCCGAAGGTGCGAGTTCAAATCCCGCTCGAGTCAACATTTTTCAGTTGACTTCGGCAGTGTAGGTTAATTGTGAAGTTTTCGTTTTATAAATACCTTTAAAATTAACAAGAATGGAGTCCTCAGTTCGTGAATATCTCGTTTTGTTACTGACATATTTGGGTTTTAGGCGGTTGCTCATATGGAGGCGAGCCAGCCCTCTTGGTAGGACTAGCCCTAGTAAGATGGCTGAATTTCACCTCGCTTTTAGATGGGAATTTTCTAGCCCTTCTTCCAGGGCCGGATCTGACACGCATGCGTAATAGGAGGGCCAGCTATTCTCATATGTGTGTTTATATGGAAAATTTCCAGCCCTCCTAGGCAAGATCTCGGGTAGTCATAAGCGAGATATCGCTTAGCAGGGCTGGCCCTCCTAGCATGTAAACAAAAACTAATTTTACAAAGGATTTCACGGGGAGGCAAGATCTCGACAAAGAGGAACAGCCCTACTAGGAGTAAACACCACCTTAGAAACATGCATAGGTAGTTTTGAAAGGTAGTTTTGAGATCTTACACGTGCGGTACGGTAATTAATGAAATACTCACCTATGCGTATTGTACGTAGTTGCCATGGAAATCTGTTCGACTGATGTCCCTTTCAATTCAGATCACAAAGTTCTAACTTCTACTTCTTTTTGAATAAGATCATTGAAATTTTTTGAAATACAATACCCACGCGTTTGGATTTAATTTGTAAGTCTTCGATAAGCACTGTTTGATGAAGGATAATAAAATGAATTTAGTTTTGTAAGCGAAGGATACCTAAGTTTAAACGGTTTCGATCGAAGCAATATCTCTAGAATATCTCTGAAAGTGCTGAGATATTGTCAAACCCAGAACGTATCCTACAAGTACAGTAAGCTACTATTATTATGTTACAGTAGAACTATTTAGACGACATTCGGCAGAAAAGCATCCAATGGTACCAGGAACAAAGAATATTTTTAATATTTTATTTTATTGGAATTTTGTAATATCATCTGTTACAGACAGTTTGACCAAATGCTACTTAAATTTTATTTAATTTTATTTACAACATCTTATATTAAACATCACTAAGCGTAATTTAGCGTAATTTAGCGTAATTAAGGTAGTTATTAAAATATTAGTCGTGGGCAAAAATAACCATCTTGTTTAACTTAAACATCGATTTCTAGAATGAATGAAAATATTAAATCAAAATATTGTTAGCGACCGTTTTATGAAAGATAAACTAATTTTTGTAAAAAAAATAAGAGAAATTTTTAGCTATTCCTTGTGTCTAGTACTTGTTCTTTGTGAAGGCGGATAACATAATGCATAAGAACACAAATCTCAATGCCGAGTTGGACCTCTGCTTCCTTTTTTATTTTGTTATTGTAAGTGCCAAACATGTAGATCAAGAGTAACGTTAACTGTGTCGGAAGGTTTGTATTGCAAACGTGGAACGTTCGTTGTTGACGCGAATTGAAAAAGAGTTCGATGCATGTAAAGTTTGACATTTGGAACGGGTCCTACTACGATGTATTTTACAATTGCGGTATTTTTGTACGACTTACCATCAACAGGCACCACATGACTTCGGGCAGATTTCGAGCATAGAAGCGGCGCTGTCGGGATCGTTGCACATGCCATGCGAAGCGTAGACACGGCACTTGGTGTAACTATCGATGCAGACATCGTCTAATAACGAACGGTGAACAGTGAACGTGTTGACTGTTTGCCATAATAATGATAAAAGTAATAATGACTAAAATCATAGTAATAAAGATAATAGAGGTTGTAGCAAAGGTTGTACCAGTAACAGTAGTAGTAGTAGTAGTAGTAGTAGTAGTAGTAGTAGTAGCAATAATTGCTGCTGTATGGACACTGGTAGTTGTAGTGGTATTATTAGTAGCAGCAGCAATAGTTGTGGTAAAAGTGCTAGAGCTAGTTGTAGGGATAGTTATAGTGGTGGTGGTAGTAGAAGAGGTAGTGCTCGTGGCACTGGTAGTGGTAGTGATAGTGGTAGTGGTAGTAATGATTGTAGTGATCGTAGTAGTGCGCGTGCCAGTTCTTGAAGCCATGACATTGACAGTGAAAGTGCGCAAACATGACAACGGTAGGTTTCTAGGAAATAAACGTAATGTTGTATCTGATTACACATCAGAAAGCTAGGTAGACGTTTCTTAAGTACCTCTACTTCCGTTTCCGAAATCCTCGGCAGTCTGTGTATTATCTCGTTGTTCATTCATTTCTTCTTCTTCGGAAGGAGCCTGTTTATGTTTAGATGGCTTGTCATGAACTAAAGCGAAAACAATGTGAAGTTATATATATATATGTGTGTGTGTGTGTGTGTGTGTGTGTGTGTGTGTGTGTATGTATAATATTATAGGGTATGTTATGGTATACATGTATAAGAATATAGTTTTATGATCTTCTACTTGCAACTGCTCTTTTATATCAATATATTTAGTTTTAATTCGAGTTAATTTGTTTCTTTAGAATTTACTGAGTGATATTGCATTATATTACATTATGTTGCATTGCAATGCTTCGAGCCAACTACTTTTGTGCTGCATCATCTGACTTGAATGAATTTTTGAAATTCTTCGTTCTCCAACGACAGGGTTGGGGCAGTTCGAGTCATACTTTACTGTATTCATTTGTGTTGGGCCGTGTTGCGTTGCGTCCTGTTGTGCTGAGTTGCCTTTTCTTACATCGCGTTGATTTGCATTATGTTGCGAGGAGTTGAGTTGTGTTGTGTCGTGCAGCATCGTGCTATGTTATGTTGCGTTGTGTCGTGTTGCGTTGCGTTATCTTGTGTTCCCTCGCCTGGAGCTGTATCGCACTGTTTTGTGTTGTTCTGTTCCGTTCTACGACGTGAGGTGTTCTGTACGTATTAAATCAAGAGATCTCAAACTCCGTCAACTTGAAAAGACAACCAAATCAGGCAGTATAATTGGAACATGCATTCCCTGGTGGGACGGTGCAATGTTTTTTTTTTTGGTGACACGAACTTGCACATAGGAAAGTCCATTTCACCAGCCATTGCTAGACGACGACACCGAAGATTTAGATTTATTCTAACCCCACTCGAGATAGTAGCAGTCTAATCCAGCATATACTGTGTTTTCAAAATAAATTCTTAATCAAAAATTTTGGGGATTGTTAGCCCTTCCGGATGCGGAAGACACGACGTTGTTGTGACCTTCAATTCACTGAAAAAGTCCAACACGTATTTAGCCTAGTCAGTGCAAAGTATTTCACGTATAAGCAATCCTTCTATCGCCAATATTAAACGCTAGAACGCCGAGCCTCTTTCAACTTCAAATATCACTCGGGGAGTATGCACCCCCCCTTCGAACGGTCTAATCCAAAGATGTTCCAAATCTTGTAAGTTCTAGAAGACCGAGTCTACTCGTCGACGTGAATTAACTGCAGTTTAGTAGTAACTACCTGATATTAACCCTTAGAATAAGTGTTACGTGATCAGTGATATTCTTTACTAAGGCGTAACGGACGATTGCAAGAATACAGCAAAACAAAAACACTTTCTTAAACTCTTTCCTTCTGGGATAAGACCTCTATTATTTTACTCTGTCTAACGCCAGACGATTTTACTCTTCAAGGGGAGAGCATCCGCAGTGAAAGAGTTAAACTGCTCACCTGGTTTTCGGAAAGAACCACCAAAACGCGTCAGGACTGTAAAAAAAAGGAAGTTAAAATTAAATACGACCAAATGTAATTTTATTCTATTCTCTCCTATTCTTCGTCGGAAGGTCAAGCATAAAATATTTGCAGCTATGAATTATTAACAAGTTATAAGGCCTGGTCCTCACGAGCAACACAAGCATGGGCATAACAACATACACAATCGCAGAGGGTACTTCATGGTTGGTTAATCCCTATGTACTGGAGAAGTAACAGTATGGAACCATTAAGAACAATAATATTGGGTGCTACTAGTTAATGAGCAACTTATTATAATCACTTTTTAATCTGCATACTTGTTGGGAGAAACTCCAGGGGAAGAAAATGCACTCCGTCCCACTACCCTGCCCGACGTCCATGTTAAGGTCATTCTACCATTGGCCGGTTTTCCTCATTACGTCAGCTGAATACAAGTACTAGAATACCTTACAAGTTTTCTTTTTCATGCAAATATTCAATACCCAAAGGGAATAGAAAGACACTTGCTTATATTAGCATAACAAAGAAGATTTCGAAAAGCCTTCTGGTAGTTGTGTTCAGCAGTTAAATAGGCGAAACCGACCATTGATGAGACGTGGTATGCTGCGTAGTCAGAAGGCAGAAAACATATTCACACGCGTGACACCATATGTGTAAGTTGATTTTAAATATTCTGTGCAAAACGAAAATTGATGGCACTAGAAATTTTCATTCTAAACATAGGCAGAGTCGAATAATTATGTTCATAGTTCTTCTCAATGGGTTACAAAAGCAAGTTTTTTTAAAAACGCATTGTTTTAAAGGCTCACCTGGTTTTCTCAAAGGTGGAAGAGATCCAGGGCCACCCAGAGGCGAAATAGCTATATAAAAACGAATTTAAAAGTTCACGTAAACAAATATGAACTGTTTATTACATTCTGTCAGGTTTTGAAGCAAGAATTATCTCCACCTGTAGAATACAAGAACTAATAAACTGGAACTTATATTAGGACCTTACAAACTTATAAACCTATATTCAGCAAGAAGATAAGTAAGACGCGCTCGTTTCAATCAGCATTAAAAATGTAATGATGCAGGGTAATAGTTATGTAATAAGCGACAGTGCTTTCTTTAACTTTGATAAATGGTGCATGAAATTGTTTTGCTGGATTATTTACTGAGCTAAAATCACTTTGAGTGAATGCTTTACGTCATTCTATCGTTTGTCGCGTGGTGAAATGCAATATCGTGCTTAATCATAAGATAGAAGACAATTCATGCGTGTTGCACTGAAATGTTCAAGTGGGCAAGTACAGTCACACCCTGTTTCATATTTTCTGGGCGAAAAAAAATGAATGGCTCTTGTCATGTTTATTCTGAACAAAGCCTTATGTACTTTTTGTCGCCTGGAGTTCATGATTTATTAAGACCGTTATATTCAAGGCTCACCTGGTTTTCTCAAAGGTGGAAGAGACCCAGGGCCACCGAGAGGCGAAATAGCTATGTAAAAACGAATTTAAAAATTCAAGTTTACAAATATGAACAGTTTATGACGTTCTATCAGGTTTTGAAGCTAGAATTATCTGCACCGGTAGAATACCAGGAACTTATAGACTGGAACTTATAAGCCGGAATTTATAAACTTATAAACCTATATTCGACAAGAAGATTAGTAAAACGCGTCCGTTTCGATCAGCATTAAAGCATGTGATGACCCAGTGAAACAGTTATGAAACAAGCGGCAGCGCTCTCTTTTTTGATTTTGCTAAATGGTGCGTGAAATTGTGTTGTTGGGTTATTTGCTGAGCGAAAGTCATTTTGAGTGGATGGTTTATGTGATTTTATTGCTTGTCGGGTGGTCAAATGTAGTATTCTGCTTAGTCATACGATAGAAGACAATTCATGCGTGTTAGATTGAAATGTTCACGTGGGTAAATACAGCCACACCCACTGTCATATTTTCTGGGCGAAAAAAAAGTTAATGGCTCTGGTCATGTTTATTCTGAACAAAGCCTTATGAACTTTTTGTCGGTTGGGTTCACGGATTTTTAAGCGGGTTATATTCAAGGCTCACCTGGTTTTCTCGAAGGCGGAAGAGATCCAGGACCACCGAGAGGTGTAATAGCTATATAAAGACAAATTTAAAAGTTCACGTAAACAAATATTAACTGTTTATCACGTTCTATCAGGTTTTGAAGCAAGAATTATCTCCACCTGTAGAATACCAGGAACTTATAAGCCGGAACTTATAAACTTATAAACTTATAAACCTATATTCGGCAAGGAAATAAGTAAGACGCGCCCGTTTCAATCAGCATTAAAGAATGTAATGATGCAGTGTAATAGTTATGTAATAAGCGACAGTGCTTTTTTTTGACCTAGCTAAATGGTGCGTGAAATTGTATTGCTGGATTATTTACTGAGCTAAAATCACTTTGAGTAAAAGCTTTACGTCATTCCATCGCTTGTCGCGTGGTGAAATGCAGTATTGCGCATAATCATAAGATAGAAGACAATTCATGCGTGTTGCACTGAAATGTTCAAGTGGACAAATACAGTCACACCCTCTTTCATATTTTCTGAGCGAAAAAAAATAAATGGCTATTTTCATGTTTATTCTGAACAAAGTCTTATGTACTTTTTGTCGCCGGGAGTTCAAGGTTTATTAAGACCGTTGTATTCAAGGCTCACCTGGTTTTCTCAAAGGTGGAAGAGATCCAGGGCCACCGAGAGGTGAAATAGCTATATAAAAACAATTTTAAAAGTTCACGTAAACAAATATTAGCTGTTTATGACGTTCTATCAGGTTTTGAAGCAAGAATTATCTGCAGCTTTAGAATACCAGGAACTTATAAGCCGGAACTTATAAACTTATAAACCTATATTCGGCAAGAAGATTAGTAAGACGCATCAGTTTCAATCAGCATTAAAGAATTTGATGATGCACAGTGTAATAGTTATGTAACAAGCGACGGTACTTTTTTCTTGACTTTGCTAAATGATGCCCGAAATTGTATTAATGGATTATTTACCGAGCAAAAATTACTTTGGGTGGATGGTTTATGTGATTCTATTGCTTCTTGCGTAGTGAACTGTATTATTATGCAGTCATACGATAGAAGACTATTCATGCGTGTTGCACCGAAATTTTTCAAGTGGGCGAATACAGCCATACCTTTTTCATATTTCAGGTTTATTTTGAACCACGCCTTATGCACTTTTTGTGGTTTGGGTTTACAGTTCTTTACAAAAGGCTGAAAAGACAAGTTCTTTTAACAGCGCGTTATATTCTCGGCTCACCTGGTTTTCGCAAAGGTGGAAGAGATCCAGGACCACCCACTGGTGTAATCACTATATAAAATGAAATTAAAATTCACGTAATGAAATGTTAACTTTTTAGTCCATTCTACTGGGAATTGAATTTAACATTCTTAGCTAGGTAATCTCTTTAGCTCTCTGTATGAAGTGAAAGGGAATGGCGTACGTGTGTTCTGTTCTATAGGTCACATTTCTTCACAGAAGATGACAAAGATACACTAAAATAAAAGACACTTCTTTGAAGACATCATTATCGAAAAAAACTCACCTGATGGTCGCAAAAGTGGAAGAAATCCAGGCTTACCAACAGTCGTAATAACTAACGAAAAAATGAAATTAAGAATGCGTGCAACAGAACGTGAACTTTTTATTGTACCAGAAACTTTCAGGTAAATTGCTGTAACACCGTAAACTATTAAACCAAATGGTGAAAGTTTTCTTTTAAAATTTTAAATTGGTCCGTGTCATGACATATATTAACACATGATAGTAATGAGGCAGATACTGTTCTTACTAAAACATTCAGTGGGGATGCGGTACAGATTGATGTCATTCTGTCGCATGGTGAAATATTGCATTTTGGGAGAAGTTCAAAAGTTCATGTGCGTGAAATTAAAATGAGGGGTAGATACAAATAACCTTGTTTCTCCAATTTTCGATATAAAAAAATTAATGCTGAATAATATGCTTATTTCAAACTCTAGTTTAATTGTTATTCACTAAAGATTTCAGGAATGATCTTTCAAAAACGTTTATTTAAACAGCTCACCTGGTTTTTTGAACGGAGGAAGAGATCCAGGGCCACCAACGGTCATAATAACTATTATTAAAAATATTTTAAAATATTAGATTAAAAATACTTGTAACGGAACGTAAACTTAGGCCTTAATGCAACAGTCATTTAATATTTTAACTGTGCAGTATTTATTTGCTATTTTAATCTGTTTCTCACCTGAAGCTGTAGGTTCAGTGGATATCGCAGGAACTGAAAAAACCCAAAAGAATCATGTCACAGGGTTTTTTGGCTACAACATCGTGAAGCATGTGGCATGTTGTGGAGCATGCAGGCTCAGGTTAAGGACGTCCAATGAGAACTGAAGGCGATGGCAAGGGATTGGTGCCGAGAGGAAGGGAAGGAAAGGATAGGGTAGGATTCGATAGGAAAGGAAAGGAAAGGAAAGAAAAGGAAAGGGAAGGAAAGGAAAGGAAAAGAAAGGAAAAGTAAGGAAAGGTAGGGAAGGGAAGGCAAGGAATGGAAAGGAAAGGAAAGGAAAGGAAAAGAAAAACGAAATGGAATGGAACGGTTTGGGATATCCTTCGATTCGAGGCTTAAATTAGAGAAGGTACATTCAACAAATGCTTCGGGAAGTTTGGGGTAAAATCTTTTCGTTGGGGAGTTATTTCAATCATGATTGTTAAATCTTTGACAACATGATTGGTACCTGCACAATAATTTTAATTTATATTCACAAAGCTTGCAGTTTTTAAAGAAAAGTGAAATTCCCAGTTCATTTTAAAACAGTAACGGCGTAAATGTTTGGACTGTTTGCAACTCGAAAACGAGGCTTACTTATAAGAACGTCGCAAATTTCGAATGTTCATCCCTATTATGACCCTAAGAACTAACATATGGATTTTTAATTTTTGGGATTCCACAAATACAGAAAAGTCTTTGCTACAATAGAAAAAAATTGAAAACTATCATCGCGTCTGACTTTTAACCAATTATTTGTCTGTATCTCTTTTTCAATTTCTTTTCGGATCTATTTACAGTGTAATGCACAATAACGCAAACTTACAGTGTTCTACGTTTCCATCGGACTTGATGGCATAGACACCAGTCTTCCCAACTGTTATGTGCTGGTATCCGGATTGCTTAACTTGTTGCCAGTGTGTTCCAGTCGGATTGCTCGCACTTACTCCCATTCTGGTGAATACAGCACCAATCGATGAAATACTCCAAACTTTCCCCTCTGGTCCAGCCTCTATTTGCACGCGACTTTCAGAAATACTCTCCCATGAGGTTCCCGTAGGCGTCGACTCAGTTTGCCCCCGACGGAAGCGCACTACGTTCTTTGTGTCCACAACCCAGCATCCGAAAGTACCACATGAGATATACTTGGGTTTTTGTGCAAATTCATAAGGCATGAGTACCCAACCGCTGCCCTTGGGATTATCGAGTATGCGTATTCCTGTTCGGCATTTGATCACTTCTGGGGCCGTAGTTATTCCACATAGAACTCCCAATGGTCCAGAGTCTATCTGAGTCATCTTCTCCGGAATGGTATACCACGTCTTTCCTTCTGGATTCTGACTGGTTATGCCAAGACGGATTTGGACTTGGTTCTTGTTACCTACAGCCCAGACTCCCGATTCACCAGCCGTGACGTGTTTCTGGTTCCCAGGTACGTATTCCCACTTATTGGAACCCTTTAAGATGTAGACTGCGTCACGGATGTTGATTGCCCACACCGCGTTAGTTATGCCTGAGTCGATTTGGCGCATCTTCTCAATCGTGGGATCAAGAGGTATGGTAATCCATGCTGGAGGAACTAAAGAAATTGTCGAAATGGTCGCTTTGTTTAGCGTCATATTATAGGCTGGTCACAGCAATTGGCTCAATCATGACTAATTTAAAATACAATTAATAACAGTGACCATAAATCCATTTGGTTATATTTTTCCTTTTGATTGTCTGAGAGGCTGAAAAGGCACCTGGAAACGACTCCCTACAAATAGTTGTGAACTTGTGATAGGAAGTTTAAAATAATACGAGGCAGACCCCATGGACGACGTGAGCTAACAATGCACTTCTCAAACAAAGCAAATAAATAATTTGTGGTTCGTAGAGTATTCGTTACGCCATCCTGGCTGAACATAAGACATGACGAAGAGCACTTCCACGTTCTCATGACGACTTGTCGACTTGTCACGACGATATGAAGACATAAGCCTGGTTCACACGTGAGCATAAGCATAAGCATAAGCATAAGGATAAGCATAAGGATAAACATAAAGACAAAACAATTGGCAATACAAAGGAATGAAGTCAAGCCTGCGACATAAGGATCATTGTAATCATAAGCTTTAGATCATAGTCCAAGCATAAGCCAACAGCCGAACAAAAGACGAAACAAAGAAAAATTCTTATTTTATCTTTGCACGTCTCTGAGGAGATATCATGCTTTGTTTTCGTACAGATCTTGTCCTTATAGCCTGGTTCACACAAGCTACATAAGCATATTTGTACCGTTGTTGACTTGGTTCGTTTTCGAAAGATAACTGGACATATTTGCCAATAAATACAAAATGTTAAATACTTAGAGTGATGCGTTATCACAAACTATGTTAGGGTTAATCAATGGTCACGAATGTGATAAAAGATTTAACATTGCAAGTGAAGCTTAACGGCCGTGAGCCGACGTTCAAGCTTCAGGAGCGATGTTAAATTCTTTATCATACTAATGAACATTGATTAACCACTTTATCTCATGACCCACCCACATTGAAATACAAGGTGTCCCAAAAAAAATGAAAACTATTGAAATCACCAATAACAATTTAATTGTTAGAATTTGAATGCCTTAGCACTCTGTTGGTCCCCACGAGTGCATAAATGATTGATATAAGTAAATTCCCAAGGGCAAAAAATCGCGCACTTTACAAGGCGATTTTCTTACGTAAATTTTAATACATGCACCTTGTCAATATTTTACGCATCATTACGTTCAGCTTTTTCGTAGGGCATTCAAATTTTAACAATAAGTGATTTCAATAGTTTTCGGGTTTTTTTGGGACACCCTGTAGATTGTTTTTCTTCCAATTTAAAGGTCGAAGAGACGTTGGTCGTTAGAAATTAAGATATTCACTCATTAGTCTGCGATATGCGTTCATCATAGTGATTTCAAAGGAAAGCAGTGTGATAAGTAATATTTCATAAACTCGTGTTTCGTGTTTTACCAGGGGTTACAAACAAGAGAGAACAATTAAAATCACGAGGCCGTGAACCGAGTGATTTTGATTGTTCTCTCGTGTTTGTAAAACATGAGAGGATAATGAAAATCACGAGGCCGTAAGCCGAGTGATTTTTGTTGTTCTCGAGTGTATGTAACCCCTGGTAAAACACGAGACACGAGTTTATGAAATAGCTTCTCAATCGTCTATTTTGAATTTATAATTAAGAAATGTGGTAATAAACGGTTCTAAGTAAGAGTCGTTTATTATCTGATTTCTTAATTATGAATTCAGTTTACGCGACCTTTACCGGGTTTCAAAACACATTCACATGACCAAATATGTTCGTCTGATTGGTTAATTAGGGCATGAATTATTAATGAGTGTGAGAAGTCGTTATGACACTCCTGAATACTAATGAATGGGCTAAAGAATTTAATGCTTCTGTTGAAACAATGAATTGTGGGTGTGTCATGAGATAATGTGTCTTGTCTAGTATTCACTGATGAATTATTTCCCTCCCCATTCGGCACCGGCCCATAATTTCACAGACAAATGTCTGTGTTTTACTCGATCTTGTTCAAAAAGTGTTCATTATCTATTTACCCTTATTATCCACTACAATGATAATCAAAGTAACATTTCAGTTCGTAACGCCTGTCATGTTTCATAATATATTGTGTATTTTAGTTATTTGAATAATTTTACCACTTGTTAATGTCAAAGGAAAATATGTTTTATTCTTACCTGATGGTGGTGGAAGTGATCCGGGACCACCAACTGTAACTGTGGTAAAATATTCAAAAACTTGAATAAGTCAATTGATTTATATGCCGTTTGTATAGCACTTGTTTGATCAAGTTAGTGATTATTTAATAAAACGCATGAAGTGTTTATTTCGACCTACCTGGAACTGGCGTTGGTGGTAGAGATCCAGGACCGCCAACTGTAACTGTGGTAAAATATTCAAAAACTTGAATAAGTCAATTGATATATATGCCGTTTGTATAGCACGTGTTTGATCAAGTTAGTGATTATTTAATAAAACGCACAAAGTGGTTTATTTCAACCTACCTGGTACTGGCGTTGGTGGAAGAGATCCGGGACCACCAACTGGCTTAATAACTGTAATAAAAACTTTAAGATGAGGAAAAAATCCATGAATTTATATTTTATCGCTAAAAAAATAAACGGTTTTCCACATACCTGGTTGTGGTATTGGTGGGAGAAAACCTGGTCCTCCAAGAGGTGGAATAACTATAATTAAGAAACTCATTAATATTTCACGGAAACACAAAAGATTTTGGTTCTAAATTAGTATTCTGTAAATCAGATAGAGAATACCAATTAGAATTATGAACATTTCCGATCGATTTTCTACCTTAAAATTTACCAAAACTTCAAAATACCATATAAACATGGCCATTTAAATGTATTTGCATTTTAAGAAAGATACAATGTTCGCGTCCGATCTGTGTGGGATTCACTAGTACTCGTCTTGTAAATTGCATACAGACCGGCCACTCGTATTGTATCTACTACTTAAAATATAGACTTTTTTGCTATATATAACAAAACATTTTCCGTTACATGTACATATATGAATACCAGGCCCGCAGAGAGACAACAGGAGGCTCGGGGCAAAGTGGTCATCCAGAGGCCCCCCCCCCAACCTTCAGGTTATGGCCTATCCGCCAAAAAGAGTTTCATTCGAGATTACAGTAAGGCCTTTAACGCATTTTGAGGAATTCTTAAGAATAAGGCCTTTACAATCTGAGGCTCCTCGGAGTACGAGGCCCTGGGGCAATCTGCCCCCCTTGCCCCCCTCTCTGCGGGCCTGATGAATACTTGTATGCATATGTATATGTATATGTATATATGAATATATTTGCGTTTAAAAGTGTCATAAATGCTACTAAAACACACAAGTACATACAAGTACTCATGCTCATTGTTATATACATACAATTACACATACGATAATACATGTATTGGTATATGTATATATGACATTATAGTATGTGAAAAAGTAATAGACTAGAAGACATACTCCGAATAGAATCATCTTGAGAACTCCAGATATAAGTAAATGCAAGACGGGAACAAAACTGGCAATATTTCGGCGTTATTACAAAGTCATTGTCAAACCTATCTTGAGTCCTCAAGATGATTCTGTTCGGAGTATGTTTTCTACTCTATTATTTCAAATTGTCAGCCGGTATTGCCTTTATGTGAAAAAGCGCTTGACTATGCCTCGGTAACTATCTAAATGATTAAGTCATTCACTGGTTTCTACAACAGTGGCACAGCGCCCTGGGTGGCATTTCCATAGGGGCGGCAATTTTGCTCTCATTAAAACGAAAAAAATATAACAAATCTTCCAAAATTATTCGAACTACCGTGTTTAATCGAATAAGAGCCGCGGCACTTACTAAATTTTACGACTTTTTGATGCGGCACTTATTCGAGGGCTGCACTTAACTAAGTTAAAGAAATCACTGTCAAAAGGACGTATAATGTAATCTTGGGATTTTTTATCAATTGTTGTACTGGGAAAGGGGCGGCAATTTTTCTTGGCGCCCTGGGCGACATTTTAGCATGGTGCATCACTGCTCTACAATATTCGATAATTTTCAGCGCTTCTATAATTGACAAACCTGGAAGTTTTCCTGGCTGAGCCTGACGAAGTATCGTTCCGCTGAACACGGTATTCCCAACATCAATCGCATAAAGTTTATTATTTCCAACGCTGACGGACGTAAGTTTTTGGCTACCCACTTTCTTCCACATAAATCCTGTCGGCGAGCTTTCGATTACCCCAATTCTTGTGAACAGTTCGTTGTTCGTATTTACACCCCATACTTGACCATTTGGACCAGCTTCAAGTTGAATGAGACTGCCGTCGATCTTCGTCCATCTTGTAGGCTGCAAGGTTTTGTCGTAAGTTTCCTTCGTGAAGAAAATTTCATTGTTCGGATTCACTCCCCAGCAACCGTATGCTCCACAAGAGATGTATTTTAAGATTCCTGAGATCTCAATCCACTTTGTGCCAGTAGGGTTCACATCGCTGATGCCTTCTCGACAATATATCGTATTAAATTTATTAACACCACACAAAGTATTCTTCGGTCCGGAGTCAATTTGGACCAGTGCACCCGGGATAAGTTTCCAACTGATACCTGCAGGACGGGACAGCGTCACACCTTCTCGGAAAAATATTCGATTTCTAGAATTGACTCCCCAGACGCCTGACTCGCCGGCAGAGACATGGGTTAATTTTCCAGGAACGTTCTCAAACGTGTTTCCGTTCAAATAGTAGATATCTTGGTTTAAGTCAGTTGCCCACACAAATGTTGTTATTCCGGTGTCGATCTGTTTCATTGGCTTTGGTAACGACATCCAAGTTACTGTGAAAGGCAAAAGATACGAGTCTCAAGCAAAACTTTTTTTCAATTTTTTTAATTGCGGAAAGAAATGGATTATTTTCAAAATAGACACAGGCATACACACATACATGACAACTTATATACATACACGTAGATTCATATAAACAACATACACACACACATACTGACAAACCGACTTAGAGACTTACAAGTACATAGACCGATAGCAATGATAATATATACAGATAGGCATGCATAAATGCGTCCATACTCATACATGCACGCATGCACACATACATTTATTCATACATACACAAATGTGTGCATACTTACATACTGGTAGGCAGACGGACCAACGGAAAGGAGAGAAATACGAACCCCCAGACAAACAGAAAGTAGGGAAGAGAAAAATTAAGACAGAAAAGAAAGAAAAAAAGAGAGAAGGAAAGGAAGAAAAGAAGAAAGAAAGAAAGAAAGAAAGAAAGAAAAAGGAAGAAATGAAGGATGAAACATAGGGAGAAAGAACGAAAGGAAAGAAGAAAGACAAAGATGGCAGGAAAGGAAGAAAGAAAAAAAGAAGCTCTAGTCATATTTGTCTTATTCTCCTTTTATACCTGATTTTTGACGGTCATTGTCATGTGAAGGATAGATTAACTGCTAAGTATTCAGATATTGGTGTTTTATATGTCTCAAATGCTGCAAGTCGTCCTCAGATAGACGATTCTTCGGTTTCAAATAATATGAATCGGCGTAAGATCGACTTGACATTCACGAGGGAAGTCTTTATGGTAACGTGTTGTTTCGTTCGCAAGTCTGTAATAGCTTATCTCCTTATCTATCTGGCCAACGATGTGGAGTTAAATCCGGGACCTGATACCTCAAGTCTAACTTTAAAGAGCTTTTCCCCGTTCTCGAGGACTTAAGGTTGCATATGAATATTAGAAGCATCATGGGGAAGTTGGATTTGTTGGAATTACTCCTAAAGGAAAAACCTATCGACATCCTAACAGTCTCAGAAACCTGGCTCAAGCCCTCTGTACTGGACAGTGAAGTCTATATTGATAGATATTCCTGTGTTAGAAGAGATAGATTGGATAAAGGAGGAGGTGGAGCTATGATCTGTGTTCGGAACGGTATTTCATACCGTGTCGGAACTGAGCTTGGTTCTGCTCAAACTGAATCCTGTTCCGTTGAAATTTTGCACCCGAAAGCTAAGAAAGTTATTATCTGGTCTATTTATCGTCCCCCTAATGGCAATGTTGACATATTTATTGATGAATTGAACGGTGTTCTCCAGGATGTTTCTGATCGGGACGAACTTTTACTTTTGCGAGATTGTAATATCTCATGGAATGCGAGATCTACCGCGGACAAGGCACTTAAGCGTAAGTTGTCAAATTTGGCTAATGCTCGCGACCTGGAACAGATTATTGATCAACCCACGCGAGTCACGGAGACATCTACTCTAATCGACTTGGTATTTTCAAACACTGTCCATCGCATCACTGATCATGGAGTTATTGATCTATCTTTAAGTGACCATTCAATGGTATTTTGCGTTGTTAAGGTAAGTGTAACTAAAGCCTCTGGGAAAACAATCGAATACCGCTCCTACAAACACTATCAAAAGAATGGTTTAATTCAAGAGCTGTGCCAAATTGATTGGAGTATTGTCGATAATGAGTCAGATCTTGACTCTGCTGTTTTAGCCTGGAATGAACTATTTTTGTATACAGCAAATAGGCATGCTCCTATAAAGACAGCTAGAATAAAAGGTACCAAATTCCCTTGGATGACCGCACAGTTAATGGAAACTATGCACAAACGTGATTTTTATCACAGGAAAGCTAAATAATCAAATTCTCTAAGATATTGGGCATTGTAGTAGAAAACAAGAAATTTTGTTAATGCAGAAGTGAAAAGATGTAAAGCCGAATATTACACTGGGATAATTAATGAAAACAAACAAAATTACAGCGCCCTTTGGAAAACGCTGAATGAAGTTACATCAAGTAAACAAAACGGCCCTATTTCATGTATACAGAGCGATGATGTTACATTCTACGATCAAAAATCCATCGCATCCATATTTTTCGTCCGTCGCTACTAAATTGGTTCAGAAGTTGAAAGCAGGCAAGAACATTTTTGTAGCGTCAGATTTGTCTAATATTTCTCCTAGTTCTACCACCTCATTTCGCTTTATGCCTGTAACAGAACAGTTTGTTTTGAATGAGTTAAAAAGGTTGAAGACTAACAAGGCAATCGAATTGGATCATATAAGCGCTCGTCTTCTTAAGGACTCTGCGACTGTAATTTATAAGAGACTCACTGTTTTGTTTAACCGTTCGCTGGAAGGTGGAATTTATCCTGCAATATGGAAACATGGAAGAGTAGTGGCGCTATTTAAATCAGGAGACCGAACAGATTGCAATAATTATAGACCAATTTCAATCCTTCCAACTATCAGCAAGATCTTAGAACGCGCTGTTCATCAACAGTTGAATAATTATCTGGAGAAGCAAAATATTCTTACATCTAAACAATTTGGCTTTCGCCCAAGGCTGTCCACTGTGACTGCCCTTATGCATTTTACAGATACCATTGTACAGAATTTAGACAACGGTAGCATGACGGGTGCGGCCTTCCTGGATTTAACCAAGGCATTTGACACCTTTGATTATGATTTTTTGTTAAGAAAGCTAAGAGCTATCGGTGTCGATGCACAAGCACTCAGGTCGTTTCACTCTTATCTTGTGAACCACCAGATGGTGACATTGATTGGAAGAACCCAGTCTGCCTGTTATGAAGTCCCAGTGGGCATACCTCAGGGGAGCATTCTTGGCCCCCTCTTGTTTATTGTGTTTGTAGATGATCTTCCGTCAGATTTAAAAAACTGTGACGTGGTAATGTATGCCGACGATACTGTCATTTATTTTTCTGGGAATTCCCCGATAGAGATTCAGAACAAGCTAAATGAAGATTTGATGAATTTAGCACATTGGTTTTACTCCAATCTCCTGACTTTAAACACCGTTAAGTCAAAGTTCATGATGTTTGGGAGCAATCGTTCAAGGAAGTACAGGAATATTCAGGGTTTAACTCTCTGTATAGAAGAGGTCCAACTAGAAAGGGTGGAGTCTTTCAAGTACTTAGGCATTATTATTCATCAGTATATGACTTGGGCCGATCATATTGATAAAATTAGTAAGAAGATTAATCAAAAAATTGGAATGATACGAAGAATCAAGCACTTGTTACCGTTAGAGGCAAGGCGAACACTCTATATGAGTTTGGTAGCCCCTTTGTTCGATTATGCTGATATTGTATGGGGCGACAAGAATAATGACACTTTAATGAAAAACCTGCAAACTTTGCAGAACAGAGCTGCAAAGGTTATTTTAGATAAACCAAAGTATAGTTCCGCTACTGAAGCTCTTAGTCTTCTTGACTTGAAGCCCCTATTTATATGTAGAAGATCTCACCGCCTTATTGCAATGTATAAATATGTAAATAGCGAGACTAATTTTAATTTTAATTTTAGACAGAACAATAGTATTTATAACTATAACACTAGATTAAAGAACAATACATATTTATCTAAAGTAAGAACCAACTGGGGTAAACAAAGATTTGTTTATCAAGCCTCGAATGAATGGAATTTGTTATCAGAGAGCACAAGGGACTCTCAAACTTTACATATTTTTAAATCTAGACTATAATTCTTATCTATTTATATATATATATATATATATATATATATAAATACAGACGGAACCGTTTCGGCCTATTGGGCCTCATCAGTGTAGTGCTGATGAGCAGGATGGAGTAGCCTACATTATATAGGCAACTCAAATGTCCCACGCTTGTGGTACATCTAAGCCCTATATATTACTCTTATTTGAATTAATTTTATGTTTTATTTATGTTTTTCTATCTATGTTATTTTTGTGTTTGCAGGGCCCTACTGAAAACCGCTTCGACGAGTAGGCTCCCTGGGAAAGTATTGTTAATAATAATAATAACAACAATAATAACAAGTATACATACAGTCAAATATATGAATAATAATAATAAGAAGAAGAAGAAGAAAAGAAAGGAGGAAAGACAAAAGGACAGACGGACCAACCGACAGTCGGATAGATAGCGATGCAGAAAAACAGACAAAAAAAGAAATGACTATCTGATTGAAAGACACACTGACAGAAACAGCAACAAATGAACAGACAAACAGACATATGATATATTTATAATCTGGTCTGATATTTGGAATGGTCTTCGACGGCAGAATGAACATATAAAGTAAGTGGTTTGAACCTGGGAGAATCGTGGTATGTTCGTGGAAGTTGATCGTCCAGGTTAGTGTAGTCTTGAGAAAGACTGTTCGTTGAAGTGACTGACGTTTGGACAGCCTTAGCGGGGTCATCTTTTTTAACTCTGAAGATGACCGCAAGAAGAAGACTACACTAACCTGGACGATCAACTTCCACAAGAATGAACATATAATAGATAGAAAGTTTGAGAAAGAAGAATATAATTATAAGAGTTTAGATGGCATCCTATCGTCATCAACTCCAAGAAAGTAGGAACATGGCTCTGCCGATATTTCACACCAATTCCAAACACACGATGAGTATTCTTGGCATGAAAAATAAATTGCTCTGTGTTTTGCAACTTATTTTTAATATAGCAATTAAGTAAAACGTGAAGGCATTCAATCCAGCGTTATGCTGTCGTCTTATTATATCAGAAAAGGGTTTCAAAAATCAAAATCGTATCTTACCTTTATTTTTTTGAAATAAAATTAAATAATTTTTGTACACAGAATTGTTTATGTTTTGTAATGTGTCGACCTACCTTGGATGGCCATTGACAGCATCTGGACAGATGGTTTGATTTGGGGAATTACTGAAAATTAAATCATTATTCAATTATTGTTATCATCATCATTATCATCATCATTATCTTTATCCTATCTGATATTCAGCTGATGTAACACTAACCCATTCCAAACCGTAGGAGCACTCTGTTCCTTTACTACGGCGAACACGAAAAGATTTTACTTATCATGGGAGGTATCTTGTAGTAAAAAGGGTTAAAGACTATCTCCTTTACCCCCTACCGTGGACGTACTTGGTTCTACCGACTTGGATGAAACCTGAAGTTTGTTCAACAGTACCATTTTCTCACAAATATTAATAAATAAAATTATTCTTTAATTCTCAGCGCTTGTAGAGTTGACAAACCTGGTAGATTTCCTGGCTGAGCCTGTCGAAGTATCGTTCCGCTGAACACGGTATTCCCAACATCAATCGCATAAAGTTTATTATTTCCAACGCTGACGGACGCAAAGCTGCGGCTACCCACTTTTGTCCAGGTAAATCCTGTCGGCGAGCTTTCGGTTACCCCAATTCTTGTGAACAGTTCGTTGTTCGTATTTACACCCCATACTTGACCATTTGGACCAGCTTCAAGTTGAATGAGACTGCCGTCGATCTTCGTCCATCTTGTAGGCTGCAAGGTTTTGTCGTAAGTTTCCTTCGTGAAGAAAATTTCATTGTTCGGATTCACTCCCCAGCAACCGTATGCTCCACAAGAGATGTATTTTAAGATTCCTGAGATCTCAATCCACTTTGTGCCAGTAGGGTTCACATCGCTGATGCCTTCTCGACAATATATCGTATTAAATTTATTAACACCACACAAAGTATTCTTCGGTCCGGAGTCAATTTGGACCAGTGCACCCGGGATAAGTTTCCAACTGATACCTGCAGGACGGGACAGCGTCACACCTTCTCGGAAAAATATTCGATTTCTAGAATTGACTCCCCAGACGCCTGACTCGCCGGCAGAGACATGGGTTAATTTTCCAGGAACGTTCTCAAACGTGTTTCCGTTCAAATAGTAGATATCTTGGTTTAAGTCAGTTGCCCACACAAATGTTGTTATTCCGGTGTCGATCTGTTTCATTGGCTTTGGTAACGACATCCAAGTTACTGTGAAAGAGCAAAAGACATGAGTATCAGGTCAAAAAGTTGTTTAAACTTATAGATTGTGGATACGAACGCATAACTTCTATACAAAGTACACATGTACAAATATTTCAGAATCATCCTCATGGTAACGTGAAGAGAAAATTGTTAATTGTTCATTGTTAATCAAGAAATATACGAATATGTTATCATTGACATATGAATACACATATTCACACATACATATGAACGCGCACGTAATTACATGTGCGCGTACAGACATACATTCATATATACATAAATATACACAAGCAGCCCAGTAAGTAGATAGGTAGGTAGGTAGGTAGGTAGGTAGGTAGGTAGGCAGGTAGGTAGGTAGGCAGGTAGGTAGGCAGGTAGGTAGGTAGGCAGGTAGGTAGGTAGGTAGGTAGGTAGGTAGGTAGGTAGGTAGGTAGGTAGGTAGGCAGGTAGGTAGGCAGGTAGGTAGGCAGGTAGGTAGGTAGGCAGGTAGGTAGGTAGGCAGGTGTACGGAGAGAAGTCCGGACCAGAAGGTGGACGGACGGACCAACACAGTGGTAGATGGTAAGGCATACAGATAAAAAGAGAGGGGGAAGACCGATGGACTGACGGATAGACAGACAGGCAGAACGAAAGGATGACTGACAGACAACATACTTAAAATCTTCACCGTTGTTTTGAAGCTATATACATGTAGTCATCTACCGTTTACGAACAGATTACAAAGGAAGAACTTCATGACCATTAGCAGTTAGACGGAATTGCATTGTTTTCAATTTCATCAGACCAGCAATATGATTCCGTGGAAGTCTGGTACTTGTTCCGAATAAACAGAGCAAATACTTAGCAAGAAAAATACATTGCACTGCATTTCGCGGTATGTTTTGAATGTGGCATCTTGGCAAAACGTAATGGGATTTATTACATCTTTATATATAATACCGTTGCATTAAATAAATAAGTTTCACAACTCGCAATCCTTTTTCAGTTTTTCAAAAAGTAAATGATTTTTGCGCCTAGCATTGTGTATTTTTTAATCAACTTACCGTGAATCGCCATAGACAGTATCTGAACGGATGGTTTGATTACATGGATAGCTGAAAATTCAATCATAATTACATTAAATTCATTATATTGCGTATTAAGCTTATATAAAATTAATGAAAAAATTGATTGTTACATGTACTCTGGTTAAGGGCAGTGTCGAGACTCAAGATCATCCAACGGTAGGAAACATAACTTTCATTTCACATATGGAGTTTGAAACAATTCACATGAAAAACATTAATGTCACATGTGAAATTGCATGTGAAACTTTTGCAAGGGTGTACACGTATCTCTGTGATGAAGAGTATGAAGTTGAAGTTCTATGTGAAAAGTGCTGATGAACATTTCAAGTTTCTTGGTCAGAAGGACATAAATTTGAAACAAACTCACGGTTCCAACAAACACGTATCTGTGACAAACACACAATATTACTTTTACCAATACTTCTCGATGTAGCAGTTCATGAATACAGGGCAATTCATTTGCTTTACGAGTACGTACCTGGTTTGACCGGCTTGGGTAATACCAGTATTTCGGGTCTACTGATCATTGCTGTTTTTCCAAAGACAAAAATAAATAATGCAAGACTAAGATAATCGACTTGTCTCTAGGATAAAATTACCGGAGAATTTTAAGAGTCTGAACATGATTTCCCTTAAAATTAATTACATAGCAAAGCAGAAAATCAGACGTCCTTTGGACCATCACAAGGCGGTTTTGGCCGATTAATGGTTCTGAGTTGTAAGAAGAGGTTTTTATAGACCTGAGCACTATTTACCAAGTATCAAAGAAACTTATTGAAGTAAACATCCAGAAATTTAACATTTGTACTAATAAGGACTATACTTTCATTATAGAATAAGAATTCAGCAAGAACACTACCTATAATCAGTGATGTTAATAGCGGGACACGAACCCCGAAACTACCTGCGTTCTCCCCGTCCTGTTTTTCAATGTTGAGTGGTGAATAAATGTCAATTTTGTGCGATTCTTGGCGCTGAGACTAATTATTCCTTGTTACCAAACAACGCTTAAGATAGGGAGGGGCGAAATGTTGGATTGGCGACATTTTGTGGAGCGAGTAATGATTTTGCGAGGTGTCCCGTCTAATTCGTCACTGATTGCACGAATGCGTGCCAAGCCATATTTAGACACCATTCCCCATATAAAACTACCCCAGGGAGTGACCTGAAATGCTAAGACTAGAGTTCAAGAATCGAAGATCAATGTTCAGGCTCCGAGACTTTTTTTTATATTTATGACTTCTTAGATGATTCCCGTACCTGGTCGCCGGATGTAGAGATATTTTTTGTCGATTAATTTTGTTTCAGTTGCCGAAGGAAGATTTACACCAACGCTCACGTGATCACCACCCCTGGCTTCTTTGAGCAGCACCTCCATGTAGTATGCACGACCTCCCACAAGACTGATGCCAGCCGATTTTTGCTCGGGGAACCTTCGAATGAAGTCAAATTATCAGTTAACGTTTCAAACTAACAGAGAGATGATACTTTAACACGTTGGCGGTGCTTTCACAAGAAAATCTTTCACTCTCTGACTAAGGGTATTTGCTTGAAGTGTTAGAATAGTTTGAGATTAGTCACGGCAGTTACAAACCTTTGAACTTTTTAAGTTAACACTGTCTATGCAGTATCTAATTTTTGACATAATTAGTTGATAGGTATGGTTTTTGACTTTTAACTAACAACCTCAAGAGTCGATATCGTATGTGATCCTTGGAATGTCTTTATTTTTGTTATCTGCTGGGACTGGTTGCAAACAATTAAAGAAAACGCACTGCCGTGAACGTCATGAAAAGTTTTTTCTCAATGAGATGACACCCATTATATGGCTTTTATTAAAAAAGAGTAAGAATATGCCCAAATGGATATCCCCTTCATTGGTTGGCCTTTCTATCCACAAAGAGATCGTATATTAACTAGAGGGGGCATTGTAGCTAAATGTCACTCAACCGCGGGGGATAAATTGAAAACCGCCATATTGGATAGATTGGGGGGGGGGGGGCAAAACAAACATGCCCGGATGAAAAGTTAATGGTCATCTTCAAAGGCCACTTCACTTTCTAATTTGTTCTAGTTGTTTTAAAAAGAATGTAAAACAGTTAAGGCAATAACAAATATAACAGCCTACCAATAACTAGAGAAGCTGTTTTCTGCTATATAGCTAACGGAAAGAAACACAAAATAGTTCCCTAAGGCCTAAACGTCAGTTGTTCGACCTCAACGTTCTCGAAAAGGCGAAAAAGGGCCTAGGAAAGAACAATTTTCATCCTAATTTACTCAAAATGGCGCCGTTCAACTTGACCCCATTTTTCGGCCCCCACACTCCCTCTAGCTTTACATGAACTCTATGCTTCTATCATTATTTTAGCACTGGTTACTCACTTGTCCCATTCCTCTTTCTTGGTGTTCATGCCATCAGTTAGGAAGATAATTCTCTTCTTGTTTTCTCCCTTGTCATTGGTGCTCAAATACAATGCACATTGTTCATCACCAGCGAGATAAAAGTAATAGATTCCAGTTTCTGGAGCCTGAAAAATTGGTCAAGAATCAGAATCCTTAAAGGACTGTTTACACTTGCGATTCTGAACTGACGATAGCATCGAGGATAAAGCGCAGGGAATCGTAAACGGATATCTTGCTGCATAAACTGTCATGAGTTTATGACATACACCGAGATGACAATCAGAACGTGCGATTTTGTGCCTTGTGGTTGACATCTTGGAGTATGTGTTTAACTGACGAGAGCATCGAGGATAAACTGAAGCGAATCATAAACGGATATCTTGCTGAATAGACTGTTATGGGTTTATTATACACACCAGGATGACAATCGCAACGTACAAAATCGCACGTGTAAACAGGTCTCTACTCTTCCCACTTTGACAGCAAACATCAAACGTTTCTAAAAATGGACGCATGAGAGAAGTAGTCCACGCCAAAAGGAAAAGAGAAAAACATGTTTGAGAAAGTTGATCGTCCAGGTTAGTGTAGTCTTGAGAAAGACTGTTGGTTGAAGTGACTGACGTTTCGACAGCCTTAGCGGCGGTCATCTTTGACTCTGAAGATGACCGCCGCTAAGGCTGTCGAAACGTCAGTCACTTCCACCAACAGTCTTTCTCAAGACTACACTAACCTGGACGATCAACTTCCTCAAACATGTCACGATTCTCCCAGGTTCAAACCATTTACTTTAAAGAGAAAAACCTTACCATGAAATAGCTTGTCATTCTCAAACCATAATTATCTCCAAGGTTTAAAGGAGAGGCCATATTTTCTAATTCTTTGGTCGCGTCTGGTTTGTCAGGGAACCTGGGATCAGATTCAAGATTTTCCAGTTTGTTTCCTTCTATCGAATACCAGATGTCCATTCGAGCTCCATGAATTCCTAAATGAGAAACCAAAGTTCATACTCAAACAACGCCTGAATGCGGTCGTTGCAAACGAAAGTGTGATGATTTCCTTCGTCCAATCGACATTTTAAGCATAACATCTAACAGGAGAAGTTAAACGGGCATTATAGTGAAGCAATAACGAGGCATAATCTCACAAGTGTTGATGGGCTTGACGAAGAATTAGTTGACGACAAAACACCATTTACGTTGAATTATATTGATACGGGCCTTGAATAGTCCAAGCAATTATAACGAGTTTTAATTCCGGTACCCGTTTGTCTGTCAGTGGAATTATTTTCTCGTACTTCAGACGTGGTTTCCTAATGCCATTCATTCACCTTTTACCTGCTTGATCAGGTAAATACAAGAAAGATCCAAGTCACAAATAAGCACAATAAAATGACAGTACTCCTTTTAACGTGATGGCCAAGACAACGAATTTAAAGAAAAGCATGCAAGGATGACATGGAAATACAAAGAATTTACCAAACTGACGTTTCGTTGTTGACTTGATAAATCCTTTATAGTTCCTTTACTTCTTTACGCCTTTGTTTAAATTCAGACTGAGCCATCACATTTCTGTCAATATTGTTTTTACACATAGATATTTCAATGTTTGTAGACGTACCAAATGGTTTTGGTTGCAGTTCACCGGGCTTGAATCCTGGCTTTGGAAGAGGAATTGGTTGTGGCAAGGGTTTGGGAAGAGGTTTAGGTGTCTTTGTCTGTACTGCCGTTTCGGTTGCTGTAGAGTCTGCACAAAAGAGTTTCAAAATTACTTAATACAATAAATAAAATTGTACAGGCAGTTTCACTAATCATAGCCCATGATTGATGAAAGGACAGACGCACAGATGACGTCACTAAAACAGTGAACTAATCACAACTGTCCGCTTTATGTCACGAGCCAATGAAGTTGGTTCATTTGTATGGATCATGGAGCACATCAGATGACTGTTTCCATATTTTTTTCTCGCCTAAAAAATTCACCGTATGCTTTTCAAACAACCTGTTAAATATTTTTGATTTATTTGCAACGGTATAGAACAAATGGATCTGATATTTTCGATTTCTTTTCAATTATCGATGCAGAGAAGGCATCACCTCGTGGTAAATACATTAGAGACCCATTCGACTACACCTCGTAGGCTAGTTTTTCGTTCTCTTTACGTTGTGAGGTCATCTGTGCATCTATAACTGAAACGAAAACGGCAAAATGCAATTCATCTGTTAAATTTTTTAGCAGTTGACCATTTTGCATGTCATGGTGTTAATTAGCAATAGAAAGACAACACATTCTACACATGGGGCGCAACTAGGGGGGTATTGGGTGGTTGCAACCCCTGCCCTTTTTGTGGGAGATCTTATTAGTACCCTGTTAGCGACAATTCTTTGCTCTCGTTCCCCAAAGGCATATAGATCTACTTCAGTGGAAATGATCAAAATCACTCCAATGGCGGCCTGATACTACCATCCAACCCCTGCCCTCTGAAATTTCTAGTTGCACCCTGCTACAAACTAGATAGCAAAGATTTTTTGTTAAGCTGTTAAGTTGTTAAAAAAGGACTTCACATTTTGGAAATATAGATTTTCCCGGCCAAAACACAAGTTGTTTTTGTAAAATTTCCTGTACCTGTATATCTTATTTTGACTTAAATTGAAAAAAATTTGATTCTCTAGCTTTTATGCCCGAGGCGATAACCTTGGTCATCTCCCCCTAACTTAGGTATTAAATGCATTATTACACATTCAAACTTTATTCTTGTTTCTTATTGGTAGACATTCACCAGTTAATTCTCAATGTCCAGAATCCGTGACATCATTTACTCCGAATATCTAGAATTATTCGACGCAGCTGTCCAAAAAAAAAAATTATTGGACGCTGATGACGTAACCACCACAAAACAGCAAAAATGGCCTGCAGCAGTTTGGAAAGTTAATCGCACGAGTCTTTTTAATGCAAATTTTTTCTTGCATCTATCGCTGTTTTGAATGTGTAATAAAACAATTACTGGATTCGGCTTACGCATAATATCAAGAATTATCCAGACTGAGGTCAATGTTATCTGCCGAAGCTGGAGGCCGAGGCGTATAACATTGACCAAGGTCTGGATAATTCTTGATATTATGCGTAAGCCGAATCCAATAATTGTTTATTATCTACGTATTGCATTAGTTCATATTCTACATTGACAGTTCCTTACGTTTAATCTTGGCAATAATAGAAACAGAGATTTCCGCTAGTTTGACGTATGTACTCCGAATAAGATGGACAGATTTCTCGGAACTGACAACTTTCTCCAAATCACTGCTCCTGCCACTGCTCAAATCCACCGAGAATATTTCGACGCCAGCTCGTCTCAAAGACAAACTTGGTCGTTCTGATCTTGGGAATGTTGTTCCACTCGAGACGGTAATTAGGTACTTGGTGGCACCCGCACGGTATTGAACATTGAACAGGATTTCATTTGTGAGGATCAAAGCATGGCTGAATGCGGTTAGGATTGGTGGTTTGGCCTTGGCACTGGGATATCGAACATTATCCAAGGCCTGGATCACGGACGTAACGCTGTCTGCCGACTTGAAGTCGAAGATCAAGTAGCCATCGTAGTCGTCGTACAGAACCAATCCAAACCTCGTGCCTTGTGTCTGAGAGACATAGAATTTCCGAACGATATATTTTACGAAGTTGATGATGAGTCGAAAGTTGATCTCACTCCCAGTGGATTGAGATGCATCAATTACAAAGGCAATGTCCAACAGTTCTACAACAAAGGTAAAAGGAAGTTGACTTAGAAATAAGGTGTAAAAAATCTCCGTTATCTTAAAAGCACAAATCTTCATTGTTTCAAATTCTGTTTCCACGAGCAGGTTACCTTCAGTGTTGACAAAAGATATCTAGACGATCGGCAAACCTGCTGTACAAAGGGCGACAAAGCCGAATAATCAACAGGAATGGGATGAGGCTATTTTCATATCAAGAGTTATCAAGGTCGTAGACTGCGTTGCCGGTCACTTATGAAAATTCCATATGCCAGAGTTCACACATGAAATTGGAACATGCGAAATTGTTTCACATGTGAACATGTTAACAACACGCAGATCGTATCCTAACGATATGTATAAATCACGTGAAATTAAATTATAGGGTAAACTTGAGTGGGTGTAAAATATGCCGGAATATATGAAAATCCACATGTGAAAAATTTACAGATGTGAAACTGAAACATATTCAAACTTTTCACGTGTAATCATATGAAATCACAGCAGCAAAATTGTCTGGAATTTTTGTAAAGGTAAGCCGAAGCTTCAGGCTAAAAAGACTGATTGAGACCTTGACAATTCTTGATATCAAAAATGCTGAATTCAGTCTTTATTTTATCATGCGTCTTCAACAACCGGCTAACAACTAAACGTTCTGAACTTATAAGATTTTGTCGGGTAAGCAGTTTACCCTGCTCAAGATGGATAGCTTATCAGTGGTGGGCTGTCAGTATTTGCATGATATCGCTTTGTCTATACAGATATGTTCAACAGATAATACCATCAGCGATTATTATGACTAGAACTACAGATATCGAGGACTCCTCCAGATTTTTGACCAATCAGTCAAGAATCTGGAAAAAATGTATGATAAGTTCAAATAAATAAATTCAGACAATTTACTAACCTCCAACACCGCCAGGTGTGCCAGGGATACCAGGAATACCTGGACCACTTGGTTTCCCTGGTCCTCCAGGCCCTCCAGGTCCTCCTGGACCACCAGGTCCACCAGGTCCACCAGGACCTCCAGCACCACCGGGTCCACCAGGTTCTCCTGGTCCTCCTGGTGGAGTTGGACCTTCTGGGCCCCCTGGACCACCAGGTCCACCAGGCCCTTCAGGTCCTCCTGGACCACCTGGAGACAGTGGTCCATTAGGACCACCTGGTCCACCAGGCCCACCAGGTCCCCCAGGTCCTTCTGGTCCTCCAGGACCTCCGGGACCACCAGGGTCCCCTGGCCCACCTGGGGGAGTTGGTCCTTCTGGTCCTCCAGGACCACCTGGACCGCCAGGGCCGCCAGGTCCTCCTGGACCCCCTGGACCTAATGGTCCACCTGGTTCGCCTCCTCCACAAGGTTTTCCAGGAGGTCCTCCTGGACCTCCAGGACCACCTGGCCCACAAATCCCTCCTGGTCCTCCAGGTCCACCGGGTCCTCCTGGGCCTCCTGGGCCTATAAATCAACAAGCAGTGAAGTCGTTACTAATACAAAATTGTAAATGTTCAAGTTCATATTTTGTTGGTTAGTTTGTCCATGAAAGTAAACTTAAAAATTTATATCAAGTCTCTAAAGGTATTTCTTATCGATTGTGTGATATCAACCAAAATATACGAAACACTTACCTAAGATGCCACCCGGTTGTCCAGGACCTCCTGGACGCCCTGGTCCACCTGGTCCACCTGGTCCTCCAGGACCACCTGGACCTCCAGGACTACCTGGTTGCCCAGGTCCGACTGGAACAATTGGGCTACCTGGCACAACTGGTTTGCCAGGGATTTCAGGGCCTCCTGGACCTCCTGGTCCCCCAGGTCCACCAGGTCCACCAGGACCACCAGGTCCGCCTGATCCACCAGGGCCACCAGGACCACCAGGTTCACCAGGACCACCAGGCTTGGTTGGTCCTTCAGGTCCCCCTGGCCCACCCGGTCCTCCTGGTCCTCCAGGTCCCCCTGGCCCTCCAGCGCCCCCAGGATTACCAGGTTGACCCGGAACTCCAGGAACTGTTGGTCCACCAGGTCCTCCTGGTCCACCCGGACCACCAGGTCCATTTGGTCCTCCAGGTCCTCCAGGCATAAGAGGTCCTTCTGGTCCACCGGGCCCTCCCGGCCCACCTGGGCCACCAGGTCCACTTGGGCCACCAGGTCCACCTTGGCCTCCTGGTTCCCCAGGACCACCAGGTGGAACTTGTCCACCATGTCCTCCAGGACCACCAGGACCTCCTGGTCCACCAGGTCCTCCTGGGCCTCCTGGGCCAAGATTTCCTCCTGGTTCACCTGGGCCACCTGGTGGGGTGGGACCGGAAGGTCCACCTGGTCCATTTGGACCCCCTGGTCCGCCAGGTCCACCTGGCCCTCCAGGGCTACCCGGACCTCCTAATCCACCGGGACCTCCAGGACCCATGGGCCCACCTGGACCTCCTGGACCTCCTGCTCCACCTGGTCCACCGGATCCACCTGGTCCACCAGGTCCTAAAGGTCCTCCAGGTCCTCCTGGCCCTACAAAAATGATATAAGAATAAAGGAAATCTGAGTTTTAAGTCAACATTCTTTATTCCACTTCTAGCGAATAATTGCATGCGAAATGACCGAGATTTAAAAAGAGACTGGGGGGTTGCATTCGTTTCTTGTTGGTGAAACGTGTCAAAGTGGCATAGCCTGTCTACAAAAAAGTCGCAGGGTGGCTACGAGTCAAATTTTTGGGTAGCCATAAAATCAACTCGTTAATTTTACAGCGGCTTTTTGGCGATTTTTCGAGCTATCACGTCACTTGTGGAAGGACAGCTGCACAAATTTTTATCATTCTGTACCGACGCGATATGTTTTCAAAAAGTTACATGTTGTATGCAAGTTGAGTAAATAGACAAGTAACATAAAACGCAATAATAATTATTAGGTTGCTTTTGCATACATAGATAAGAGTCTAACCGTGACCTTGGGTGGATAAGATATTTTCAGATTCTTCGAATTTAACAAATGATTCTTACCTCCAGGTTCTCCAGGGCCGCCTGGGCGTGCTACATTTCCAGGCCCTCCAGGTCCTCCAGGTCCTCCAGGCCCACCAGGTCCTCCTGGACCTCCAGCTCCGCCAGGACCACCTGGTCCCCCAGGCTCCCCAGGGCCTCCTGCAGGAGTAGGACCATTTGGACCACCAGGCCCTCCAGGACCACCTGGTCCATTAGGTCCACCTGGTCCTCCTGGTGATCCAGGCCCTTCCGGTCCTCCTGGCCCACCAGGACCATTTGATCCACCTGGACCATTAGGTCCACCAGGCCCACCAGGTCTCCCTGGTTGACCAGGTTCATCAGGAACGGCAGGCCCACCTGGTCCACCAGGTCCACCAGGGCCACCAGGTCCACCATTTCCACCTGGGCCACCAGGACCCATTGGGCCACCAGGCCCACCTGGGCTACCTGGTAAACCTGGGCTACTTGGTACACCCGGTCCATTTGGGCCTCCAGGACCATTTGGGCCACCTGGTCCATTTGGGCCACCAGGTGCTCCAGGAGATCCAGGGCCACCAGGGCCACCTGGACCTCCTGGGCCACCAGGACCACCTGGGCCACCAGGGCCCCCGGGGCCCCCGGGGCCTTCGATTCCTCCAGGGCCACCAGGGCCACCAGGTCCACCAGGTCCTTCTGGGGATCCAGGCATTCCTGGACCACCTGGTGGTGTTGGACCTTCTGGTCCTCCAGGTCCACCAGGCCCTCCAGGTCCTCCAGGACCACCAGGTCCCCCAGGCCCTTCAGGATTTCCAGGTTGTCCATGTCCTTCTGGAACAGCTGGGCCACCTGGCCCACCTGGTCCCTCTGGTCCTCCAGGTCCCTTTGGGCCACCTGGTCCGCCTGGGCTCAAAGGCCCACCAGGTCCATTTGGTCCACCAGGTCCATTAGGGCCACCAGGTCCATTTGGACCACCTGGCCCATTAGGACCTCCCGGCTCACCTGGTCCTCCGGGTGGAATTGGTCCACCTGGTCCACCAGGACCACCAGGACCTCCAGGGCCTCCAGGGCCACCAGGTCCACCTGGTCCAGTAGGTCCACCTGGTCCACCTGGCCCACCTGGCTCTCCTGGGCCTCCAGGTGGTGTAGATCCTCCAGGGCCTCCTGGCCCATTCGGCCCACCTGGTCCACCTGGCCCACCAGGTCCTCCTGGGCCACCTGGACCATATTGACCACCAGGTCCTCCTGGAGCTCCTGGTCCACCTGGTCCACCAGGTCCTCCTGGGCCTCCAGAAGTTCCAGGTCCACCAGGCTGTCCAGGTGGTATTTCTGGACCTCCCGGAAGTGCAGGTTTTTCAGGTATTTTGGGCCCACCAGGACCACCTGGTCCTCCAGGTCCACCAGGTCCTCCAGGACCACCTGGCCCAGCAATACCTCCTGGGCCGCCTGGTCCACCTGGTTCTCCAGGTCCCCCTGGTTTAGTAGGTCCATTGGGTCCTCCTGGACCACCAGGTCCTCCAGGGCCACCAGGTCCACCAGGTCCACCTGCTCCTCCTGGACTACCTGGTTGTCCTGGACCACCTGGTGTGGCTGGTCCTCCTGGTCCACCAGAGCCTCCGGGACCACCTGGACCTTCTGGTCCACCTGGTCCTCCAGGAGCTAAGGGTCCTTCTGGTCCTCCGGGTCCCCCTGGTCCCCCTGGCCCACCAGGACCATTAGGTCCTCCAGGTCCATTTGGACCACCAGGTTCACCAGGTCCTCCAGGTCCTTCAGGTGAACCTGGTCCACCAGGACCTCCTGGTCCTCCAGGTCCTCCTGGTCCTCCAGGTCCACCTGGTCCTAATGCACCACCAGGCTCCCCGGGTCCACCGGGTTTTGTTGGGCCTTCAAGTCCACCTGGTCCTCCGGGCCCACCAGGTCCATTTGGACCACCCGGTCCACCAGGTGTTCCTGGTCCATTTGGTCCGCCAGGTCCTCCAGGTCCTTCGGGTCCTCCTGGGCCACCTGGACCACCTGTTCCACCAGGACCACCTGGGCCTCCTGGGCCTCCAGGACCACCAGGTCCTCCAGGTCCTCCAGGTCCTAAAATATTTAATAGAAATTTGTTTAATTTCCGCAACCTATTGTACATACAAAGTTTTAGGGAGTGTTAGGAGAGAGAACAAAAAGAAAATCAAACTTAGCATTTTCGGATGACGGAATGCCAGATACAAATTCGTTTTTGTGGTCAAGCAGTGGATTTTTACTGGAATTCAACCCTAGAAATTCAAGAACCCTAAGGAGGGTGTAACTCGTGGTCCCTGAGAAACACTTCTAATTTTCTTATGACAAACAGCATCACTTATCGTTTCAATGATCCACTGAGCAAGAAAAGTTTGCCCGTGTCATAGATTGTGTCAGAGATGATCCATGGGAAACAAAACGTTAGCCCATTTGTCCCTATACAGACTGATATGTCAAATTAAAATATTTTGAATTTAAGTAATACCTTTCCAGTATTCGTCGAATTCAATGCATCGTTTACAAGAAGATAAAATTGTTAAACGTTTTGTATCATAGCTCTGATTACATTTCAGTTAATCGTTTTAACAGACATCGTTCATTAGTTTAGCTCCAAACATTTCAAGAATAAACTTATATCTACCGGCACTCGATACTAAGCCCTTCCAACCCAGTAGTTACTCTTCGAGTTTAAAAATGATCCATACGGTGATATGGCTGGTGCTTACTGACAACAGATGAGGACTTGTGTACCCTTATTGATAACGCAAACAATCCAACTTAACTTACGAATAGCTAATCATGACTTTCGGTCAACATATACGTTTATAGATCAGGCCACAGGTTAGGTTTAATGTTGGAATTAGAACTTGATTGAACTTGATGAATTTGACAATTTTCTAAATCAAAAAAACACTTTTTTCTAATTTGTTATGGATCGAAGTAAGTGGAGACATGTAGGGACATGGAGTATGCGTCCGTAATGCCGTAACAGTGGAAGCCCGTAATATCGAGAGCTGTTTCAGTTAAAACCTATATAGCTTTTGCCAAGGGGATGGCTTCTGTCTGTGACAGCAAGGCGAGAGTTGAGTGTAGGCACTAATGAAAAACAGACATGTAAACAAGCCCAAAAAATTCACCTAAACGAATGTTAATATCAAATGTATACACTGATTGCTTCGGTGATATTATTTACCTCCCGGGCTGCCTGGTCCTCCAGGTACTTGAGGCCCTCCTGGTCCACCAGGTCCTCCAGGTCCACCTGGTCCACCTGGTCCTCCTGGTCCACCAGGCCCTTCAGGTCCTCCGGGTTCTCCTACTCCTCCAGGTGTTGTAGGACCACCTGGTCCACCTGGTCCATTGGGCCCTCCAGGGCCATTTGGGCCTCCGGGTCCTCCTGGTGTTAATGGTCCACCAGGACCACCTGGTCCACCTGGTCCTTTTGGACCTCCTGGTCCATGTGGTCCACCAGGGCCTTTGGGATTTCCAGGCTGTCCAGGACCACTTGGTACTACAGGACCACCTGGTCCACCAGGTCCTCCTGGCCCTCCAGAGCCACCAGGGCCACCAGGTCCTCCAGGTCCAGAAGGACCACCTGGTCCACCAATCCCTCCAGGCTCTCCAGGGCCACCTGGAGGTGTTGGACCATTTGGTCCACCTGGACCACCAGGCCCCCCTGGACCATTAGGCCCTCCTGGTCCTTCCGGACTTCCTGGACCACCTGGTCCCTGAGGACCTCCAGGACCACTTGGACCACCAGGTCCTCCTGGTCCTCCTGGTCCACCTGGACCATCTGGTCCACCAACTCCACCTGGCCCGCCAGGCCCACCAGGTCCTCCTGGGCCACCTGGCTCCCCAGGGCCACCAGGTGGCACTATTCCACCAGGGCCACCAGGTCCACCTGGTCCTCCAGGTCCACCAGGACCACCAGGACCACCAGGACCAAGAGGTCCACCTGGTTCACTGGGTTTTCCAGGTGGTGTCATTCCACCAGGACCACCTGGTCCATTTGGTCCCCCTGGACCACCAGGACCTCCTGGTCCATTGGGTGATCCAGGTCCACCAGGTCCGCCTGGTCCTCCAGGTCCACCAGGCCCACCCTGTCCGCCAGGTCCACCAGGTCCATTTGGCCCACCTGGTTGTCCAGGTCCTCCAGGAGGAGTAGGTCCATTTGGTCCACCAGGACCACCAGGACCACCTGGGCCTCCTGGCCCCCCTGGACCTCCTGGTCCAGTAGGTCCACCTGGTTCTCCTGGCTTACCTGGTCTACCTGGTTTGATTGTTCCTCCAGGTCCTCCAGGTCCCCCAGGACCATTCGGGCCTCCTGGCCCATTTGGTCCACCAGGACCTTCTGGCCCTCCAGGACCGCCTGGACCACCAGGACCTCCGGGTTTTCCTGGACTACCTGGCCCACCTGGCCCACCAGGGCCTCCAGGACCACCAGGACCCCCTGGTCCATTTGGTCCACCAGGTTGTCCAGGACCTGTCGGTAAAATTGGCCCTCCAGGACCACCTGGTCCTCCTGGACCACCCTCACCACCTGGTCCACCAGGTCCACCAGGTTGTCCAGGTCCACCTGGAGGGGTTGGTCCATTGGGTCCTCCTGGTCCTCCAGGTCCTCCTGGACCACTTGGTCCTCCTGGTCCTCCCGGTCCTCCGGGTCCTCCCGGTCCCTGTGGGCCACCTGGTCCACCTTGACCTCCAGGTCCTCCCGGTCCTCCAGGTCCGCCAGGTCCCCCGGGTCCACCAGGCCCACCAGGACCTTGGGGTTGTCCTGGACCTAAAGGGAGGCATTGAAATAAGTCAAAATTAAACCATTGATTAAACTAACTCAGTGCATTTGTCACAAGGCCCTCACCCTCTAATGCAGTGTCAGATGTACGAGACACTGAAAACGAAAGAACAAATGACAGAACAAAGGAAAAACAAAGAAAGAACAAAGAACAAAAGAAAAAATTATACATTAAATTGATAAACAATGTATCAATCTTCCAAAAGATCTATGCCACAATGAGATTGGCGAATGTGTCTTGAAAAGCAAAAATGTATAAGAAACGTAATTCTCGTACATAAAAATAACCAGAGGTTATTATCACTAATTTTTTATCTAATAGTCTTAATTTCTCCAATAACTGTCTGACAAGTCTCCAGAATTCCGACGTTAACCATCTAGTATGCTAGTTAACCCACAAATCCAGTCGCCACTAGCTGGAGGAGACTGAATTTGTAAGGACCCAAACCTCAAAGGATCCGTCGTAAGTGCGACTTCCTATAGCTACTTTATCTGTGGCTCAGGGTTTCAACAGTGTTGTAAAATACTCTGACTTATGCTTCGATCGTAGAGAAACAATGCTGTTGAGCACAATTTGCTGATATAGATCCATCGCAGTGGCAAGATTGTGGAGCATTTGCCTACCACCCATTTGGTTCCGAGGCTTGCCCTCTGTAGGGTACATGTTACCTTTGGACTTAGGCCTTCTTTACTTTTCCTGCTGTGTCAAATTTACTAGATTGCAGCATTCACTCTTTCACAGTTGATTTCAGGAACATACCCAGCAGGAGGCTTCCGGCTTTTACGCTGGCATAGTTTTTGATATAATTGGGGAAAACGAGCAAGTTTTATTAGCTCGGGCATTATCTGTAGTTCCTTTTATATTGAGAAGCATAAAATATGATGAAAAAAATTATTGCGTTATGTTTTTGACTGTTTTCTTCATCAATCTTCCCCAACACATAGCTTTTGTCGGGCATTTGTTTAGTACTCTGCCCTCCATAAATGTACGTAAACCCACATAAATGAATTCTGTCTGTAGCAAAACCTAATTTTTGCCTAGACATGGGTCATGTTAACCACAAGAATTATACCATCAACGTCCAACACGCAAGTTTTAACCCTCTCGCATCCGAAACGTCTTCGTTGGATGAGAGGAATCGACTAGCGTTTGCCACATTAAAATTTAAATAAACATTAGTCAATGAAGTGACTGTACGCACACATTTAATTAATGATCTACTTTCAGATTTACATACCTCCTGGTCCCGCAGGCATGCTTGGTACTCCGGGTTCACTAGGTCCTCCAAGACCTCCTGGTCCACCTGGTCCACCTGGTCCACCTGGTCCACCTGGTCCACCTGGTCCACCTGGTCCACCAGGTCCTCCAGGTCCTCCAGCACCACCTGGTCTTCCTGGTTCACCAGGTCCTTCTGGAACACTTGGTCCATTTGGCCCACCAGGTCCACCAGGTCCTCCAGGACCATTTGGTCCACCAGGACCTCCAGGCATAAGAGGTCCATTTGGACCACCTGGGCCACCAGGTCCTTGTGGCCCTCCTGGTCCATCTGGCCCACCAGGTTCACCTGGTCCATTAGGTTCTCCAGGTCCTCCTGGACCCCCAGGCCCACCTTCTCCACCCGGACCACCTGGGCCACCAGGCCCACCTGGTCCCAAAGGTCCACCAGGCTCACCTGGCCCACCTGGTGGAGTTGGCCCATTTGGCCCACCTGGACCTCCAGGACCACCAGGACCATTAGGTCCTCCAGGACCACCAGGGGATCCAGGTGCACCCGGGCCATATGGCCCTCCAGGCCCACCAGGTCCTCCAGGCCCACCAGGACCCCCTGGTCCTCCTAGACCACCTGGTCCCTTAGGTCCACCAGGTCCTCCTATTCCACCGGGTTCTCCAGGACCACCGGGGGGTGTTTCTCCTCCAGGTCCACCAGGACCACCTAGTCCTCCTGGTCCACCAGGTCCACCTGGTCCACCTGGTCCACCTGGTCCACCTGGTTCACCTGGACTGCCTGGTGGTGTTGGACCATTTGGTCCACCAGGACCATTTGGACCTCCTAGACCATTTGGCCCTCCCGGTCCTCCAGGACTAAGGGGTCCGTTTGGTCCTCCAGGACCACCTGGCCCACCAGGCCCTCCAGGTCCATTGGGTCCACCTGGTCCCTGAGGTCCTCCTGGTTCACCAGGTCCACCAGGTGGTGTTTTTCCTCCTGGACCTCCTGGTCCACTTGGACCACCTGGTCCTCCAGGACCACCTGGACCTCCAGGTCCGAGTGGGCCACCTGGTTCTCCTGGTCCTCCAGGTGGTGTTTTCCCACCAGGTCCACCTGGACCATTTGGTCCACCAGGTCCATCTGGCCCTCCAGGTCCTCCAGGTCCTCCCGGACCTCCTGGTTTACCAGGACCTCCTGGCCCACCGGGTCCACCTGGACCACCATCACCTCCAGGTCCACCTGGACCACCTGGGCCACCAGGGCCATTCAATCCCCCTGGCTCGCCAGGTCCACCAGGTGGGCTAAGTCCTCCCGGTCCACCAGGGCCTCCAGGACCTCCAGGCCCACCAGGTCCTCCAGGACCACCTGGTCCGCCAGGTCCACCAGGTTCTCCGGGTCCCCCAGGAGGAGTTGGCCCATTGGGTCCACCTGGTCCACCAGGCCCACCTGGGCCATTTGGCCCACCAGGTTCACCAGGAGTTCCAGGACCACCTGGGCCACCTGGTCCTCCTGGGCCAGCTTTACCACCAGGTCCACCAGGACCACCTGGTCCACCGGGTCCTCCTGGTCCACCGGGTCCTCCGGGTCCATTAGGTCCACCTGGACCATTGGGTCCTAAAAACAAAGAAGGTAATTATGGACAAGAACAATTACATTTGTTTAAAGTATTAGTAAGACCGCAAATTTTTAAGAATAGTTTTCCGTCAATAAACGGAATCCTAAATTTTTAAAACCCTAAATTTTGAGAATGTCCAACATTTTGGCAAAGAAAAACATCTAGCAACCATGTCTTAACGTCCCTCCTAAAATCAATAATATTAATCAGGGATGTGCCAAAAAAGGTTAAGTACTTCAAACGATCCCAGCCCATTAACCGTTAGTTCTACATTCTTTTCTTTTGCAGGGCGATTGGGTCATCGCAGATGTCATTCATGCCTAATTAGAGCTATCTACAACGATTAAGACGTTTAACATGGAGCAACGAGTAAATAGCATCACTTGATATCTTTAGATCAGATTAGCTACAGCTGCCTCAGAAGAAGTTTCATTCCATATACAACCAATTCCTTGAGATTCAGAAGTCAAAAACACGTGTCTAGATTGCAGGACCTTCTTGTAGGTGAAACTTCCCGGCACCTTCACAGACTCATCTCAGACCACATGGGAAACTCGACCCTAACTGGCAAAAACCGAAAAAATTCTTCACTTACAGGGTTTCTTTCACACCACCTTGCTACTGGACACCCCGTCTTTTTCAACGACATTAAAAATCATTATAGCTCCTGTTCTTTTGAATCGGAATACTTCTACGCGAAAGTTTACTCATTGCAAAAATTAAGCAATCTTTAAGTGGCAAAATCGGTTCGATCCCGTTTTTTTGTTTTGATATCTGTTATGTTTCACTTCGTCTTTTGTCGCACATTTACCATGTTTACTTTTACTCTGTTATCCCATTGGCTAATGTCCATAATTAGTTTGCATGTGTCACCATATATTCAACTTTGCTGAGATTGTAATTTTATTGCCTGAAGATGTTGCAAGTGTGCTAACGAAACGTCAGAATTTAATAAGTATTATGTGTATTGAATGACGCCGTTCCTCCGTGTTCTACGCTAGGCTCTTAGATTCATCACGAGACTGCGCTTCTAGCCTGGTGAATCTACTGTCGACATTCGGTTGCTGATTGCGCTGTTTACTCCTTGGGATTTATTCACCGAATAACTTATCCAGAATTTAAATAAGCCGGCCCTGGAAACTTGCAAAACCAACGAAACTACTCTAAATTTTTATACCTAACAGTTGAGGTGTCCCAGGTCGTGAGTTATGCTTCGGGGCCCAAAAATTCACAATTAAATTCGAAAAGTGTAGGAGTTGCTTCTGTCTCTCCTTGCGCTTTTTGAGCGAACTAACCTTTTGTTTCCCTTGTTAACGCTCAGAATAGTGCCCTCATTTTCAAAGTTTTTTTGCGAGATTCCAAATGGCTTGTTTTTATAAATACGCCCAGCAGATTTATATGATGCACTCCCTGTACAGTGCAGAACTTCGTCTAAGCTAACAAAGCTAATTTTGCCTCAATACGACAAGTCACAATATTCTCAGTTTGTTTTTTAGGAAACGTCATGATCGGGCTAGATTCATCCAGGTTCAGTAATAGAGAAGGAAAATGACCATTTGGGCGGTCAACGTCCCCCCAGCTTGTTTACCGCACCTTGGAAACCCAGTTTATTACGCACGTACTTAACAAAAAGCCATACGATAGATTCCTCGTCACTAAAAAGTACTTGCGAATGGGTTTTTCACACAGGTCTCGCTCTTGGTTAATAATCATTTAATATATGTTATAATGGACTCGATTTTTAACTATTGTTTGAGGTTAAAAATTATCTCGAGAGTTATTCAGACCCGAAGTAAATCTTATCCGCAGTAGCAGAAATTTGACGCGATAATATTGTCCAAGGTATTTATCTCTCCTGACATAATGCGTAAGCCGAATTCATAAACTGTTTTACTATAAATTCAAGCTGAAAACAAAAATGTTTAAATAAAGATGTCTAAAATTAAAAAATTAGAAAAATATAATGAAAGAAAAGCAGCAAAACTGCAAGATTAATTCAGTACCGGAAACCATAAATGTAAATTCTAGTCATTTCGAGAACTTATTGATTTTTAATTAACAAACATGTTAAAATAAGTAATTTCAAAGGATAGCGTTTGTTAAATTTTATTTTCAATTTTGTCAAGACATAGGTTGCCAGTAATCAAAAATTTCAACTCTCGTTCTAATTTTTTGTGAAAGATATATGAAATGTGCCGCATGCGAACATGCGATATTCACATTCGATAGGTGACAATAAAAAATATAAATATTCTCCCTAGACAATACTAATATTGAATGGAAAAAGATATAGAATGCTGTCAACAATCCAACTATCCTTGTCGACTAGGATACTTACGACCAGGATTTCCAGGTCCTTCTGGAGCACTTGGTCCATGGGGTCCCCCAGGACCCCCAGGCCCACCAGGGCCTCCAGGGCCACCAGGTCCTCCTGGTCCGCCAGGATTACCAGGTTCTCCAGGAATGCTTGGACTAGCAGGTCCATTTGGACCACCAGGTCCGCCAGGTCCACCTGGACCCTGGGGACCACCTGGCCCACCAGGCGTTAATGGTCCACCAGGTCCATTAGGACCTCCTGGCCCATTTGGTCCTCCTGGGCCTTTTGGGCCACCAAGTCCACCAGGATATCCAGGCTGTCCAGGTCCACTAGGTGTTCCAGGTCCACCAGGACCACCTGGACCTCCAGGTCCACCAGGTCCTCCAGGACCACCAGGGCCTCCAGGTCCTGATGGACCACCAGGACCACCTGGTCCACCTGGTTCTCCAGGACCACCAGCAGGTGTAGGTCCATTTGGACCTCCAGGTCCTCCAGGACCACCAGGACCTTTTGGCCCACCAGGCCCACCAGGGCTTCCTGGTCCCCCAGGACCATTTGGACCACCAGGCCCCTCAGGACCTCCTGGCCCTCCAGGTCCTCCAGGACCACCTGGTCCATCAGGGCCACCTGGGCCACCTTCACCTCCTGGTCCTCCAGGACCTCCTGGATTACCAGGTTGTCCAGGTCCACTGGGCACCTCAGGACCATTAGGGCCTCCTGGACCACCAGGACCTCCAGGTCCTCCAGGACCACCTGGTCCACCTGGTCCTATTGGACCTCCTGGTTCACCTGGTCCACCAGGTGGAGTAGGTCCATTGGGACCTCCTGGACCATTTGGACCACCAGGTCCCCCTGGTCCACCTGGCCCACCTGGTGATAGTGGTCCTTCAGGACCACCAGGACCACCCGGTCCATTTGGTCCACCAGGGCCATTTGGACCTCCAGGTCCTTCTGGCCCCCCTGGTTCACCTGGTCCTCCAGGTGGAATCTTTCCTCCAGGACCACCTGGACCACCAGGTCCACCAGGGCCTCCTGGTCCACCTGGTCCACCAGGTCCCAATGGACCACCAGGATTTCCAGGTTTGGCTGGTATGCCTGGTTTTCCTCCAGGACCTTTTGGTCCATGTGGGCCACCTGGACCTTCTTGACCCCCTGGCCCACCAGGTCCACCTGGGCCTCCCGGTTGACCAGGACCACCTGGTCTACCTGGACCACCCGGACCACCTGGTCCACCTGGTCCACCAGGCCCTCCTGGCCCACCCGGACCATTTGGTCCTCCTGGTTGTCCAGGCCCTGAGGGAACAACAGGCCCTCCAGGACCTCCAGGACCTCCAGGTCCTCCATTTCCCCCAGGTCCGCCTGGTCCTCCAGGTTCTCCAGGTCCCCCTGGAGGAGTTGGTCCATTTGGCCCTCCGGGGCCACCTGGTCCCCCAGGTGCATTTGGTGAACCAGGTCCTCCTGGTCCGCCTGGTCCACCGGGTCCTTTTGGCCCACCAGGTCCGCCAGGCCCGCCAGGTCCACCCGGTCCTCCATCTCCACCAGGTCCTCCTGGTCCTCCAGGCCCACCAGGTCCATTAGGTTGTCCTGGACCTGAAAAATAAAAAAGGAATGACATTCCAGCCTTTAGGTGTGTTCAAAAATGAAATTCACTACGGAAATATGAATTATGACCACTAATTTATATTGTATTAATTTGAATCATTGGTTATGCTATCACCACATTGTGCAACTACCTGATTCTACAAGACAACAGGTTCTACTTTGAGTCATGTTGTACTTGTTCATTATTGAAACTTTACCTAAAGAATATTCATATGATTGAAACGATTATGATAGGAATAACCAAACGCTTCTTAATATCCACTGCAAGGTTTCCTTTATTTAAATTGTCTAGATTCTGGTGAACCGATACTGAAATACTCCTTGACCAAAATTCTTGTAACATCTTTGTTTTCTTATTTTTGTACTTCATATTTACCGCGTCGTTTGAAAAAAACTGATCTGTTTTGAGAGCCTTTACAGAAAATGGACTACCTAAGGCAACCTTATCTGAATGATCTTATGCAATTAGTGCCTGAATTCGGTAAATTGGATCCTTTTCTTTTTTAAATTCATTGCTCGGAAGGGATAATTTTGAGGAAAAAAACATAAAGTATCCTTTGGTTTTTGCAAGTAAAGTAAAGTAAAGTAAAGTAAAGCAAAGTAACGTAACGTAACGTAAAATAAAATAAAATAAAATAAAATAAAATAAAATAAAATAAAGTAACGTGCTTTTATTTATACTGGACAACCCTATCAGCTACCTAAGCTGTTCTTCCTAAAGGTCCAGTAAGGGCCACCCCTTAAGGGTCCAGTGTTATTACAGGTGAAAACCGGAGTACCCGGAGAAAACCTTCGATGCTTGGTAGAGTCAAACTGGACAACACTCTTCTCACATGTGACTAAGGTAATTTCAATCAGATAACTGCACGTAGTAGGAATTGAACCCCAGTCACAGTGGTGAGAGATACGTGCACTACCACTGTACCACCAGCACCCCATTTTTCAGCTACTTAAAGCAAAGTACATCAACTTGTTGAGAGGTTTACGACAAGCTTTTAATTCAGTCGTTCAAAACCTTGCTTAATAGACACATCCTAGACTTGAATAATAATATGCAGCAGTTATTAATACGAGTTTTATTGTTGTTAAGTGTTAATTTGCATCTAGTCAATAGTTTCAAGGTAACAGCGTAACTTAGTATATTATTTTTTGCATGTTTACACGACTCTTTGAAAATCAGGAAACTGAAAGGCTACCGTGCCTAGTTAAGTTTAAATAATAATAAATAATATTCAAAACACATTAATAATTCACGAAGAATCTAATGTTTAATTGGTATCTCTAAGTCAGTTTAAAACATTGATTAACGAAACATCAATATTTTATCAAAGGTAACAGGCAATGGTGACTCAAACTGAACTTTTTCTAAGTTAAAATGCTTTAACTTTACTTTTTCTAGAACTTCCAAACAAATTATTCACCATGTCGACTCGGAATTTTTAAGTGAGTTAAAATATTCGAGTCCGATCTTCATGGCGATTTATACGGACAAATTCTACATACGGCCAAAATAACCATACTGAATTTTAGATCGTCATTTGCAGCATCATGATTATCAGCAAGTTGTAAGCGATAAAAGCATCTTCTTGTGGGAAACAGAAAAGAGCTCTAACGAAATACATTAACTTCCTGCCAAAAATTTCGTCGTTCCTTGGAAAAAGTCCAATTTGTTGCTGTTGGCATATATTTTTCTAAAGTCTAGTTCAATATCTAGTGCTCAGCAATCAAGAATTTGAGTTTCAGAACCAACACCAATGAAACATTCTCTAGCACTCCTGAGTGTTAGAGGAGGGTTTACATTGGTTCTCAGATCCTGACCCTGAGATTTGTTACCTGTTGCAACTTATGTTTAAAAGCATTATAATAACATGAAAGCACTTACCACCAGGAATACTTGGGACTGCTGGTCCACCAGGCCCTCCTGGACCACCAAGACCTCCTGGTCCGCCCGGTCCACCAGGACCACCGGCACCACCTGGTTTTCCTGGTTCACCGAGTCCTCCAGGTACACTTGGTCCATTAGGTCCTCCAGGCCCACCAGGTCCTCCTGGTCCATTAGGACCACCAGGCCCACCGGGTGAAAGGGGTCCATTAGGTCCGCCTGGGCCACCAGGGCCGTTAGGTCCACCTGGACCACCAGGTCCACCAGGCTCACCAGGTCCATTTGGTTTTCCAGGTCCTCCAGGTCCTCCAGGTCCTCCAGGGCCCCCTGGTCCTCCAGGACCTCCAGGACCCCCAGGACCTAAAGACCCACCTGGTTCACCTGGTCCTCCAGGTGGCGTTGGGCCATCTGGTCCTCCAGGTCCACCAGGTCCACCAGGCCCAAACATTCCACCTGGGCCACTAGGAGATCCTGGTCCATCAGGACCATGTGGTCCCCCAGGTCCTCTTGGCCCACCTGGTCCTCCTGGTCCTCCTGGCCCTCCAGGACCACCAGGACCACCTGGTCCCCCTGGACCTCGTGGTCCACCAGGACCTTCAGGTCCCCCTGGTTCTCCAGGACCACCAGGTGGAATTTTTCCTCCAGGACCACCTGCACCTCCTGGTCCACCTGGTCCACCAGGGCCTCCTGGTCCACCTGGACCACCAGGACCTCCTGGTTCTCCTGGCCCTCCCGGAGGTGTTGGACCATTTGGCCCGCCAGGGCCCAAAGGTCCTCCTGGTCCATTTGGTCCTCCTGGTCCACCTGGGCTTAATGGTCCATTTGGTCCACCAGGTCCACCAGGTCCACCTGGCCCTCCAGGTCCACCAGGACCTCCTGGCCCTTTGGGACCTCCAGGTTCACCAGGTCCTCCTGGTGGTGTTTTTCCTCCGGGACCCCCAGGTCCCCCAGGGCCTCCTGGACCTCCTGGTCCTCCAGGACCTCCAGGCCCTAATGGACCTCCAGGTTCTCCAGGCCCTCCAGGAGGTGTCTCACCACCAGGACCACCAGGTCCATTTGGTCCTCCTGGGCCATCAGGACCTCCTGGTCCTCCTGGCCCACCAGGTCCTCCAGGTGCTCCTGGACCTCCTGGACCACCAGGTCCACCTGGTCCACCATCTCCTCCTGGTCCACCAGGACCTCCTGGGCCACCTGGTCCATTTGGTCCACCTGGTTCACCTGGGCCACCTGGTGGAGCAAAACCCTCGGGTCCACCTGGTCCTCCAGGTCCCCCTAGTCCCCCTGGTCCTCCTGGACCACCTGGTCCTCCTGGTTCTCCTGGTCCTCCAGGTGGAGTTGGTCCATTGGGCCCTCCTGGCCCACCTGGTCCACCTGGTCCACCTGGTCCACCTGGTCCATTCGGTCCTCCAGGTCCACCTGGTGATCCAGGACCTCCTTCGCCCCCTGGCCCTCCTGGTCCGCCAGGTCCCCCAGGTCCTCCTGGCCCACCTGGCCCATTTGGTCCTCCTGGTCCATTTGGTCCGCCTGGACCCTCTGGTCCTGAAATTCAAATAGTGCAAAACATTTTTACCTTGGACATGATGTAGATAAAGAGTACAATTAGTCAGATGTGGCAAAAGATGGAGAAAGTCCATTTAAGCCATGGCAGCCGGAGAAAGTTTCTGAGTAAAACTGAATAGTACTGTACGACCATAGACGGATGGCAAATAAAATGCTTTAACGATTAAACTAGTTGGACTAAGGTGGCATAGCAAACGTTAGACTGGGAAAGCGGGTTTGATGCATGACATTTATGTTGCATGTATCTGGGAATGTTAATAATGTATGCTATTGTTAAGGCATATCAGAAGATGGTTTCGATTTCCATTTCTCTAATTCCTGTAGCTCGACAAACGTCTCAAGTATTTAGCACCCAGCCACTTGATAACCATCAATACAGGTTGAACTAACTTGTCATTTGGCCAAATAAATGAAGAACTTAAACATCTTCAAGGCTTTTTGTTGAAAGTCACTTCAAAAGTTTTGTAAAACATTGGCATCTTTAAGTCAATTAAAGCTTGAGAATCTGCATCTTTTCTGGAGTTTTAACGGCTTTTCGGTTACTCATCTAATTCACATAATTGTTAAAAAGTATTTTTTTCTCCCAAAAGAGTGACAAAAATAATTCACAAAACAGTAGCTGAAACAAGCAATCAAATTTTAGAAATACCTACCACCAGGATTTCCAGGTCCTTCTGGTGCACTTGGCCCGTTTGGGCCACCAGGTCCACCAGGTCCACCAGGTCCCCCAGGACCACCAGGTCCACCAGGTCCACTGGGACTTCCAGGCTCACCAGGTCCACTAGGAACAGCTGGTCCATTAGGACCCCCTGGCCCATTTGGACCACCAGGTCCATTAGGACCTCCCGGTCCACCAGGACTTAAAGGACCACCTGGACCTCCAGGTCCTCCAGGACCACCAGGTCCACCTGGACCTTTAGGGCCTCCTGGTCCTCCAGGATTTCCTGGCTGACCTGGTCCACTTGGTGCCCCAGGTCCTCCAGGACCACCAGGACCACCAGGACCACCTGGGCCTCCTGGACCACCAGGACCTCCAGGGCCAGATGGTCCACCAGGGCCACCTGGCCCCCCTGGTTGTCCAGGTCCACCAGGAGGGGTAGGTCCATTAGGACCACCCGGACCTCCTGGGCCTCCAGGTCCATTAGGCCCTCCAGGTCCGCCTGGACTGCCCGGTCCACCAGGACCATGTGGTCCTCCAGGGCCATGTGGTCCACCAGGACCTCCAGGCCCGCCAGGACCTCCTGGTCCATCAGGTCCACCTAGGCCACCTTCTCCACCAGGTCCTCCTGGTCCTCCAGGTCCTCCAGGATTACCTGGTTGACCTGGTCCACTTGGTGCTTCTGGTCCACCAGGCCCACCTGGCCCACTAGGTCCACCTGGACCACCAGGACCTCCAGGGCCTCCAGGACCACCTGGACCTCCTGGTCCTAAAGGACCTCCAGGCTCCTCTGGGCCACCTGGCGTGGTTGGTCCATTGGGTCCTCCAGGACCATTTGGTCCCCCAGGTCCTCCAGGTCCACCAGGTCCACCTGGAGATAATGGTCCTTCAGGTCCACCAGGACCACCTGGTCCATTTGGTCCACCAGGGCCACTTGGTCCTCCTGGCCCATTTGGACCACCGGGTTCTCCAGGCCCCCCAGGTGGAATTTTACCACCAGGACCACCTGGTCCTCCAGGTCCTCCAGGTCCTCCAGGACCACCTGGTCCTCCAGGTCCTAATAGTCCACCAGGATTTCCAGGTTTTGCTGGTATAATTGATGGCCCACCTGGTTCACTTGGTCCACCCGGTCCACCTGGTCCATTAGGTCCACCTGGACCATTTGGTCCACCAGGACCACCAGGACCTCCTGGACCTCCAGGTTTTCCTGGACCACCAGGTCCTCCTGGTCCACCTGGTCCACCAGGGCCTCCAGGACCACCAGGTCCATTTGGGCTACCTGGTTGACCAGGTCCTAAAGGAACAGATGGTCCTCCAGGTCCTCCTGGTCCTCCTGGTCCTCCCAGTCCTCCTGGCCCTCCAGGTCCACCAGGTTCCCCAGGTCCACCAGGTGTTCCAGGTCCATTCGGACCACCGGGGCCACCAGGCCCTCCAGGAGCACTTGGCGAGCCTGGACCGCCAGAGCCTCCAGGTCCACCGGGTCCCAGAGGTCCTCCTTGTCCGCCTGGTCCACCGGGACCTCCGGGACCTCCAGGACCTCCAGGACCCCCAGGTCCACCAGGGCCTCCAGGACCACCAGGGCCTCCAGGTCCTTCTGGTCCTCCAGGTCCATGTGGTTGTCCTGGTCCTAAAGAAAAAAGGAGTTATTAAACACAACTACCAGTGTGAATCTTGAAAAGGGTCCAAAATGCAAGACCAATTAAAACGGCAACACAAATTATATCAGCGATAAAATCAGCATCAGTTATTTAAATGTTTCTAAGTAAATAAACTTGTAATGAAACGGACGGCGAGATAAAATGCACGTTCATTTGGGATATCAGGTCATGAATTAAAAGCTGGCTGAAGTGAAGAAATGAAAGATAAACAACACTGTAATTCAACATGATTTATCCCACAACTTTACTCTTCGCTTCTGGAAAATGTCAAATTTGGAGTTAAAACAGTTCAGCCTTTAGAGTTTTATCAGACCTTTACAACAGTCCCTGATTTTTGTACGAAAAATGTACGAAATAAAAATCATTTGTCGCTAGCTTCCATCACAAGTTAGAAGATCTCATGCATATTATGAGGAAATTAAGCGTCATCAACACTGTTACTTCATAACAAGTAGGAGATTCAAATGGCTTTAAAAATATTGTAAGGTATTTGATTAGTTTCGATTTCTCATTAGTTTTGATTCTCATTGACACAAGATTTGTTTCAATAAGACTTCCTACCAACTAAAACAGTAGAGAACCTCGTTAAGAAGACCTTATGCATTCAGAACGGCACATTTTTGTCTTACATTGACAATTCACTCAAGTTAAAGATTTCACCTGGCTGTAGGTAATATATATATATGTATATATATATATGTATATATATATATGTGTGTATATATATATATATATATTATATGTATATATATATATATATATATATATGTATATATATATATGTATATTATGTATATATATATACATATATAATGGAGGTAATGCCGATTAAGTAGATATTTTGAAGGAGGAAAATCTCGAGTGTCTGGATATTATTTAATTTAAGACCCTACCGGGACCTGTTGCGAAAAATGCACATTGGGCCTTCCGGCTGGGAATCGAACCCGCGACCTCGCCAATCTAGTGCGATGCTCTGCCAACTGAACTACGGAGGCCGTTGCCAAGAGCAACGAATCACAAATCTTTCTTATCACAAATCTTTCTTATCACAAATCTTACTTAGTCTTAATGCCTGACCATGAGGCATACCTTCGAATAATTTGATTTTTACATCCAAATATGACAATTCTGTTTTAGGCCATTACCATGTGTACTTTATGGTTGAATGGCAAGAATTTACATAAAGAAACCTTGAAGTTTGTCCTCACCATTCAATCGTGTGTCTTCACTATGCAATCATGCTATCGTGTTAATTCTTGATAAAGGGGCAGGCCCCGAAACGTAGAAATTAATAAACATCAAGAATAAAAGTTGATAACAGTCAATACTTGCAATGATATTTTCCCAAACAATGTAAAGAAATAGCCATGCCTTGAAATATGACTGTAAATTTTGGTCAAGGTCAACTTTTATCCTCCTCTTGCTCTTTGAAAATTTGGTTAGCTTTTTGAAGAGTTGGCTCATGATGGTCATGTAAGTCTACTAAATGTTCCATATAGCATCATTTCACATGTGAACTTAAGTCAAGCAATTTCACATGGAAATTAGGATTTCTACACATGAAATGATGAGTGAAATCTTGTATAACCGTTTCATAAAGAATTTCTCTTATAAATGTTTCGCATGAGTATGTATGATTGGGTAAAAGGTCAGATTATGATGCTCTGCATCAGAAAAAGCGCGTTCAACTTGTAAAATTTCTATCCTTTCACAAACGAGATAAATATTTTCAAGTAGGCATTTATATGTTTAAAATCAATTTTCGTTGTTCTTGGTCTTAGTAACTTACTTTCGCATTAGCTCAGCTGGTAGCAAGACAGGGAATGGTTGAATGCTCTGGTATATCTATTTCAGGATTTGATAGATTCTAAAGTTCAATTTTTTTTATTAAAAATGGGATTTCATTGCAGTATCAGGTACCTGCATTAGGTAAAACTAATCTTTAAATACAAAGTCACGTACCTCCTGGAACTCCAGGCTTGCTTGGTTTTCCTGGTACACCTGGAACAGCTGGTCCACCAGGTCCTCCAGGTCCTCCAGGACCTCCTGGACCGCCAGGGCCACCAGGGCCACCAGCACCTCCAGGTCTTCCTGGTTCACCTGGCCCTTCAGGAACGCTGGGCCCATTTGGTCCACCAGGTCCACCTGGACCTCCAGGGCCACCTGGTCCACCAGCTCCACCAGGCATGAGTGGTCCATTTGGACCACCAGGTCCTCCAGGTCCATTAGGCCCACCAGGTCCTCCAGGTCCTCCAGGCTCACCTGGACCATGTTTGCCAGGTCCTCCAGGTCCACCAGGTCCCTCTGGACCTCCAGGACCACCTGGTCCCAAAGGTCCACCAGGCTCACCGGGACCACCAGGTGGTGTTGGGCCATTTGGACCACCAGGTCCACCAGGTCCACCTGGTCCTCCTGGCCCTCCAGGAGCTCCTTGAGAACCAGGACCACCAGGTCCTTTTGGTCCACCAGGTCCCATTGGACCACCTGGTCCACCAGGCCCACCTGGCCCTCCAGGCCCTCCAGGTCCACCAACTCCACCTGGTCCTCCTGGTCCACCTGGTCCTTCAGGACCACCTGGTTCTCCAGGGCCTCCTGGAGGTGTCTTTCCTCCAGGTCCTCCAGGGCCACCAAGTCCACCTGGTCCTCCAGGCCCACCTGGCCCACCTGGCCCACCTGGTCCACCTGGACTGCCTGGTCCACCTGGTGGTGTTGGGCCATTTGGTCCACCAGGACCATTTGGTCCGCCAGGGCCTCCAGGGCCTCCAGGACCCCCAGGACTCAAAGGTCCATTTGGACCACCAGGTCCCCCAGGTCCTTTTGGTCCTCCAGGTCCTGCAGGTCCTCCTGGCCCTCCTGGCCCACCTGGTTCTCCTGGACCACCAGGTGGAATGTTTCCTCCTGGACCACCAGGACCATAAGGTCCTCCAGGTCCACCTGGTCCACCTGGGCCTCCAGGCCCAAGAGGTCCACCAGGTTCACCAGGGCCTCCTGGTAGGGTTGAGCCACCAGGACCACCTGGACCACTTGGACCTCCAGGTCCACCTGGCCCACCTGGTCCTCCTGGACCTTCGGGCCCTCCTGGCCCACCAGGACCTCCAGGTCCGCCTGGTCCACCGGGTCCACCTTCACCACCAGGTCCTCCAGGTCCACCAGGTCCACCAGGACCATTTGGACCACCTGGTTCACCAGGTCCACCTGGTAGTGTTAGTCCTCCTGGTCCTCCTGGACCCCCTGGTCCTCCGGGCCCTCCAGGTCCACCAGGCCCTCCAGGACCACTTGGTCCACCAGGTTCTCCAGGTCCTCCAGGTGTTGTTGGTCCATAAGGTCCTCCAGGTCCTCCAGGCCCACCAGGTCCGTTTGGTCCACCAGGTCCCCCTGGTGTTCCAGGACCACCTTCACCACCTGGCCCACCTGGCCCACCTGGCCCACCTGGCCCACCAGGTCCGCCTGGTCCGCCTGGTCCTCCAGGGCCTCCAGGTCCTCCAGGCCCCTCAGGCCCACCTGGACCTTTAGGTCCTACATTGAAAGAGGAAAGAAGGTTTAATTAATTCTTGAAAAATGTCTTTGTTTAGCAATTTTTAACTGCAAGCTACAAGAGATGTTCAGTTCTCGCAACAGAATTTGAATTGAGCAAGAGTCTTGAAACGTATATTCTTCAATTTAATCTTACGTGCTGTGAAGGATTTGTAGATATTTTTCGTACGATTCCCGGCTAAGGGTAAAAATTACAACCGAAATCACGTCCATGAATCCACAAACCCAATTAAAACCAAACAAAACGATGGAGGAAACAGTCACATTATGAAGTCTCATTTGAACGCTTAAACAATTTTGAATTAGTTCTGCCTGGTTTTACATAAATGTTTTGGAAAGATATTTTAAAAAGTATGTTATCGCAAAAGCACGATGTTGCAACAAAAATCGTTAATATACCGGCAAACCTCAGCATGAAAAGTGAGGAGGAAACTGTCTCCCTGTTACTCTTTTGACGACGCTACTGTTTGTTTTGACAACAGGTAAAGGCCTTAAAATATTATCCATAAGGAGAGGTGCCCATGCTTCAAAGGATCTTAAAGAAACAGTAGTGGATAATCGTCATATCCGTTAATGTAAACTTTCTCTGACGAGTGTTAAAAATTAGCATTTGGCCTCGGAGGAGCATTAAAATATGAGATAACGTAATGTGGCATCTTAAAACTGACTCAGGCGTTTTAGCAAGGTAGAATGGTTTCTGCAGTAAGGTAAATATATTTTCTTTGAGCTTTAAGAGCATCCGCGCCGTAGCTGTGGGTGCAAGGAACTCTGCATATATTCGTGCACGTGTATGTTTTCCACAAAATTGATACGCTTTGTGAAAACAGATGCAATAATGCAATAGCTCTGACAGAATATACAAGTTGATATTGTCATCAATCAGTATGTGTTGCAACTGTTCAGGCTATATTTCAAAGCAGTCTAACACAGTGCCGGAGCTAGGTGGTGTTATCACAGACCAACTATAAATCGGCGGTAATGCATTGTGCTGTCATGATGCTTTCATCATGAATCACTACAGTTTTGTAAACATGCTTGATATTAAGCCTGGTATAGAGCGTGCGTTTTACAAGGGTACTTCACGTCTGCACACTTGAAATTATTTATAAATTGATTCAAAAGCTCATTAACAATTCATGAGGAAAACACTTCATGTCGTGTTTTCAGATGTGATAATAACACGTTTACTTTTCTCAAGTTTTTGTGGCTTGGAAAACATTAATTTTAAAACTTGCTTGGTGACTTTGTGTAAACGGGTTCGTATTTGAAGTCATTTAAGACATCGCAGTATGCTCTTTATCGGATCCAAAATATTTGTCTGTTTCCTCGTGTCTTAAATTCGAGAAAACACTACTGCTTGAGTTTTAAATATTACAAAAACACATACGATTTTTGTTTGTTGTAAAATATCGCATTGACCTAATTTGTCTTCAGCAATGTCAGTAAATAGATGAACGTCGTTAGGGGGTGTCGAGTTCTTAAAGGCAGTCTGGGCTTAATTTCCAAATAATATATACATATATATATATATATATATATATATATATATATATATATATATGTGTGTGTGTGTGCCTATATATATATATATATATATATATATATATATATGTATGTATATATATATGTATATATATATATATGTTTATATATATGTATATATATATGTATATATATATGTATATATATATGTATATATATATGTATATATATATGTATATATATACATATATATTATCTTTAATATTATATATATTTATATTATATTATATATAATTATATATAAATATTATATTATATATATTAATATTCTATTATATATAATTATATATATTATCTTGCTTTATCTTTAGGCACCGTTGGGAAACAATCTGAACACAGCTGAATGATTTCGAAAATCAATAATGGGAAACACATGTGTTTGAATGTGTTCTAAAGAATTACAGCTCCACCAGTTTACTTCCACCTTGGAAAGAGTAAGCCTACTCTAATGGTCTCAAATTCAACTTTGTGAGGAGTGAAATGGTAATTCCTTTTATATTACTAGGATGAATAATGGAACAGATGAAAGAAAAACACACCTCCGGGATTTCCTGGTCCACTTGGCGCACTTGGTCCATTTGGGCCGCCAGGCCCTCCGATTCCACCAGGCCCTCCAGGACCACCAGGTCCACCAGGTCCACCAGGACTACCAGGTTCACCTGGGCCACTGGGAACAGCAGGTCCGTTAGGACCTCCAGGCCCCCCAGGCCCCCCAGGTCCTTTAGGACCCCCAGGTCCACCAGGACTTAAAGGTCCTCCTGGTCCATTAGGTCCTCCTGGCCCCCCAGGCCCCCCAGGCCCCTTTGGACCACCAGGTCCTCCAGGATTTCCAGGATTTCCAGGTCCAGCTGGTACGGAAGGTCCTCCAGTACCTCCAGGACCCCCAGGACCACCAGGGCCGCCTGGACCACCTGGACCACCAGGTCCAGAAGGGCCACCAGGTCCTCCTGGTCCTCCAGGTGCTCCAGGACCACCAGAAGGAGTTGGGCCATTTGGTCCACCTGGTCCTCCAGGGCCACCAGGTCCTTGAGGTCCACCAGGTCCAAACGGACTTCCTGGTCCCCCAGGGCCGTTTGGCCCACCAGGTCCTTTCGGTCCTCCAGGTCCTCCAGGTCCACCAGGGCCTCCTGGACCTCCAAGTCCACCAATACCACCATCACCTCCAGGTCCACCAGGTCCTCCAGGACCTCCTGGTCCTCCAGGGCTTCCAGGTTGTCCTGGTCCACTTGGTACATCTGGTCCACCAGGACCTCCTGGGCCTCCTGGGCCACCTGGACCTCCAGGTCCACCAGGTCCTCCTGGTCCTAGAGGGCCACCTGGTCCCATTGGTCCTCCTGGTTCACCAAGTCCTCCAGGTGGAGTGGGACCATTTGGGCCACCAGGCCCTTCAGGTCCTCCAGGACCCCCTGGGCCACCAGGACCACCTGGTGATAACGGACCTTCTGAACCGCCTGGACCTCCAGGTCCATTTGGACCACCAGGCCCATTTGGACCACCTGGTCCTAGTGGACCACCAGGCTCACCAGGGCCCCCTGGGGGAGTTTTTCCACCTGGGCCCCCTGGTCCTCCAGGTCCACCCGGACCTCCTAGTCCACCAGGACCCCCAGGTCCCAAAGGTCCACCAGGACTCCCTGGTTTTCCAAATTCACCTTTACCACCTGGACCTCCAGGTCCTCCAGGTCCACCAGGACCACCAGGGCCACCTGGCCCACCAGGCCCACCTGGTCCTCCGGGACCAGTTGGACCACCTGGACCACCAGGACTACCTGGCCCTCCAGGTGTTGAAGGTCCCACTTGCCCAGGAATAACAGGTCCTCCAGGTCCTCCAGGTGAACCAGGGCCCCCAGGTCCACCAGGTCCACCAGGCCCCCCAGGCCCCCCAGGCCCCCCTGGTCCATTTGGATTACCTGGTTGTCCTGGTCCTTCAGGAACAGATGGTCCATTTGGGCCACCAGGGCCTCCAATGCCTCCAGGTCCGCCTGGCCCCCCTGGTCCTCCAGGATTTCCAGGATTTCCTGGAACTGCAGGAACAGCAGGTCCTTCAGGCCCACCCAGTCCTCCAGGTCCCCCTGGCCCATTTGGTCCACCTGGTCCTCCAGGCTGAAGAGGCCCCTCTGGCCCTCCAGGTCCACCTGGCCCTTGTGGTCCTCCAGGTCCTCCTGGACCACCAGGCCCACCAGGCCCACCCGGTTCTCCTTCACTTGGCTTGCCAGGATGTAGGGCAGGACCACCAGGTCCTCCAGGTCCCCCTGGACCACCAGGACCCCCTGGGCCTCCAGGACCTCCTGGGCCACTTGGACCACCAGGACCACCAGGGCCACCTGGTTCACCAGGTCCCCCAGGTGGGGTAGGGCCATTAGGCCCTCCAGGTTGACCTGGGCCACCTGGCCCACCAGGTCCTCCAGGCCCCCCAGGCCCACCTGGACCTCCTGGTCCCTCAACACCTCCAGGTTCACCAGGTCCACCAGGTGCTCCAGGACCACCGGGGCCACCAGGGCCTCCAGGTCCAAACGTTCCTCCTGGTTGTCCAGGTTTTCCTGGTTGAGCAGGAGTAGTTGGAACTGATATTTCAGGTCCACCAGGCCCACCTGGGCCACCAGGACCATTTGGACCTCCTGGTCCATTAGGTCCTCCTGGCCCATTTGGTCCTCCTGGTCCCCCATCTCCTCCAGGTCCACCGGGCCCCATTGGTCCACCAGGTTCTCCGGGTCCTCCTGGCGGCGTTGGCCCATTAGGTCCTCCAGGACCTCCCGGTCCACCAGGCCCCCCGGGTCCTCCTGGCCCTCCAGGACCACCAGGATGACCAGGACTTCCAGGAACAGATGGCGTTGTGGGTCCGCCTGGCCCACCAGGACCACCAGGACCACCTGGGCCTTCTGGTCCTCCAGGACCACCAGGCATAAGTGGTCCTTCTGGTCCTCCTGGTCCACCTGGACCACCAGGTCCTCCTGGGCCATTTGGTCCCCCAGGACCTTGTGGACGTCCAGGTTTTCCAGGGCCTCCCGGGATTTCTGGTCCTCCAGGGCCGCCAGGGCCTCCTATTCCTCCTGGTCCACCAGGTCCTCCTGGTCCTCCTGGGCCAGAAGGTCCACCAGGTCCCCCTGGCCCCCCAGGTTCACCTGGAAGTCCTGGTTTTATTCCACCAGGTTCACCTGGTCCACCAAGGCCACCTGGCCCACCTGGCCCACCTGGCCCACCTGGCCCACCTGGCATTCCAGGACCACCAGGTCCACCTTGGCCACCTGGTCCACCTGGACCTCCCGGACCTCCAGGTGTTCCTGGAGGATTTGTTGGTGTTCCTGGTTGAGCCGGTCCAGTTGGGACACCCTGTCCCCCTGGACCACCTGGACCACCAGGGCCTCCAGGTCCACCAGGTCCTCCTGGTCCTCCAGGACCTCCTGGTCCTCCTGGTCCTCCTGGTTGACTTGGCCCTCCAGTATTAGGTGGCTTAACTGGTGTTCCAGGAATATTAGAGCCACCAGCGCCACCAGGACCTCCTGGTCCATTTGGGCCCCCTGGTCCGCCAGGGCCACCAGGCCCACCAGGCCCACCAGGCCCACCAGGGTTGCCAGGCTGCCCTGGACCGCTTGGTACAGATGGACCTCCTTGTCCCCCCGGGCCACCTGGACCGCCTGGGCCACTTGGTCCACCAGGGCCACCAGGCATACCAGGTCCTCCAGGACCTCCTGGACCTCCTGGACCACCAGGTCCACCAGGTCCACTTGGTCCTCCAGGTCCAAATGGTCCTCCAGGTTCACCAGGGCCACCTGGTGGTGTAGGTCCATTTGATCCACCTGGGCCTCCTGGACCTCCAGGACCACCGGCGCCTCCAGGACCTCCAGGACCCGAAGGGCCACCTGGTTGACCAGGTGAACAGGGTGGTCCAATTGGTCCTCCTGGCCCTCCTGGTCCTCCAGGACCGCATGGTCCACCTGGCCCTCCTGGCCCACCAGGTCCTCCAGGGCCACCTGGTCCTTCAATTCCTCCTGGTTGTCCTGGTCCTCCTGGCCCTCCCGGGCCCCCCGGCCCACCAGGCATTCCGGGTGTCCCAGGTTGCCCAGGTCGACCAGGCTGCCCTGGAGTTCCTGGCATTCCTGGTCCTCCTGGTCCACCTTGACCTCCTGGTCCACCTGGTCCTCCTGGCCCCCCTGGACCTCCTGGGCCTCCTGGGCCTCCTGGTTCGCCTGGCCCGCCTATACCTGGACTCGAAGGTTCTGGTGCGTTTGGGATAACTCCTTTTGGTGCATCTAAGAACAAAAAATTCGGAATGATTAATTAACATCAAGGTAGACGAGAAACAACGTTATGTACCTCATAAGGACCACCACATTAAAGATTAGTTTGTAGCGAAATAGTGACTGTCATGTACATTTTTTTTACATTGCATTGATTTAGATTGGAAATTCAAAGGCATTTTATCGAAACTAATGCACAAAAAAGCAAGATTCTTCAGATTTAGAAGGTCGATCATTTAAATATTTTGATTTTCCATCCTATCAAAATTTTCTAGATTTTTTATTGCAGTTTTGATTAGAACAGCACATACCAAGCAAGATCATCTTTATAACCTGCTGGAGAATTTTGCCGAGGAATATGTATCGTATGTCGATGAGATAATGTTCGTTTGAGGTGGCCAGGGTTTCGATTTGTTTCACCTCATTTTTCTTGATGCCCACAACAACTGAGGCAATTTTTTCAGTTTTAAGGGAAGTCGCCCCTTCGCCAACACCGTCATCAGATTTTCCGACAACAATTGTCACCAACGCCTTCTTGACATTTTTACGACCGCTAATTCCAAAAAGTGATCTTTTTGTATCCATCACGGCTTGCCCAACCGATTTTCCACTTCCTCCAGGAAACGTCACTTGCTCCATCGCACTGTCGAGGTCAGGGAGGGAGAAGTGATCTTTCAGACCAAACTGCAACCTTCCACTTTCAGTGAATATAACTAAGCCGACATGGACACCGCGACGAGATATTGGAAAAGCTTTGTAGATGTCTTTAACAAATTCCAACAGCAGCTTAAATCCTCTTTTCCCCACATCTTTCGAGCCATCGATCAAAAAACCCAGATCAAACGGTACTAATAGATGGATAGAAAAGATGTCTGTCAGATCGTCAATCCTACTGAACTTAATATATATTCTTACATTGGGTTTAACTTTTTGCCAAGGATGAGGATCAGCACCGAATATATTTTAGGAAATCATATCGAATCAAAGTAAATCAAACAAGAAAGTAACAGGTACAATAGAACACAAAACACCACATCCGTACCACACAGCACACCACACAACACTACACAACACAACACCACACCGCAAAACACCACATTACAACACCATCCAACACAACACAACACAACCCAACACAACACAACACAACACAACACTACACAGCACAACACAACACAACACAATCGCAACACAACACCACACCATAACTCTACACAACACAACACAACACAACATAACACAACACAACCCTACACTACACTACACAACACAACACCACACAACACAACACCACACAACACCACACAACACAACAGTACACCACGCCACAACACCAAACCACACAACACCATACCACACAACACAACACAACACCACACCACACAACACAACACTACACAACAGTACACAACACCACACCACTCAACACAAGACTATAACACACAACACAACATTTCAGAACACCATACCACACCACACAGCACTACACTGCACCTCACAACACCACACCACACAACACAACACAATACCACACAACACCACAACACAACACCACAAAACACCACACAAAACAACACAACACAATCCAACACCACACCACACAACCCAACACAACACCACACCACATAACCCAACCCAACACCACTCCGCACAACACACAACACCACACAACACCACAGAACACCACAGAACACAACACAACACAGCACAATACCACACAACAAAACAGAACAAGCCACACAACACTACACCACACAATACTACACCACAGAACACTTCACCATACCACGTTCGTATCACGCAGCACAACACAACACAAAGGAACAAAACACATCCTAGCACAAAAGAGCAAAGTAGATTAGATACAGAAAAGAACAGAACAGAGCAGATCAGAACTGATCAAATGCATAACAGTATAGAGCAAAACAGAACGACACACTTCGATCATACAACAAAACTAAAGTAGAAATAAACTCACCATCTGGACCTGCTGGATAGGCAGGTGGTTTTCCAAGCGGTGCACCAATAGCTGTTGGTAAAAAATTAATGACAAGTTATTCAATTATTATTCTTTAAAAAGCTCACATCGCATTCACGTTGAATGCATCAGTGTATGATTACACAAGGCCGTTTTTGATTACTGCATTTGCCGCTTAAAAAGGAGATTCTTGCACCCAACAGCATTTTACTGCTCCTTTGAAATCTTAATAACGTTCTAGGTAGTTAAATTACAATGAAAACCAATTCGGAACCACCACAGTTCTGACCGATATAAAAATGTTTTAGTTGTTTCTTTGCTGCAAGTCCAACATCTTATCTAGCAGACAAACTTTTTTCCCCTCATATCAAAATACTGTTCTTTAATTTCAGTTAATGACCATGATGAGCGACATTCTGCCGATGTAATATGTGTCTAAAAGATCTATTAGTTAGAAAAGAATAGAGTTTTCGTATCCGTGTACGTGAAAAACCAACCTAAATGATATATTGATGTTGTTCCGACTACAGGCCTGAGTTAAGGATGATGTTATCGAGATGAGTGGTCCAGCCCATGGTTACCACGCAGTTACCATTGACCGACTCGAGATGTAGTTTCAGTCCAACCTCCGTGCAAAAAAAATCCCGAAATGTAAAAAAACTTTCAGCTTTAAAAATAATCCAGCTCCTAACCCTTATCCGAACCCTAACCCTAAACCTATCGATAATATTGCATTCTAGAATTAGTAGTTGGTTTTAATTTTGAGTTCTATGGAATGATAATCAGTATGGTATCATGAAGTACATGGGTGAATATCTTAAAGGTCCGTTTAAACTTGCGATTTATTGCCTTGAGATTGACATCTTGGCGTATGTGTTAAACTGACGAGAGCATCGAGGACAAACTGGAGCGAATCATAAGCGGATATCTTGTTGCATATAGACTTTCACGGGTTTATTGCGTACACAAGGATGACAATCGCAACGCAAAATCGCACGTGTAAACGGGCCTTTAGTCCAAATTAAATACCTTCGTTCAGTTTATCTACGAGAGGCGCAATAATGGCGGTCAAATATGATACCACATGTTGTATGATCACAAATTCTGGCTTGGACGAGATCGTCACCAACTGTGTTTCGACTACTTTACGTTGCATGCCAACTACAACAATTCTCACGCCGTCCTTCTTGATTTTGGTTGAAGGTTCTTCCACAGAATCTTTTGACCTGCCGCCCAAAAACGTGATAAGTACTTTAGGAACTCCAGCTCGAGCTCTGGCAAAAAGCTCTTCTTTGGCTACAAGGATGGCCTTTCCTATCAAACGTCTGCCCGCTGGGTAAGAAATCTTTTCAACAGCTTCTTGAAGGGACGTTGTCTCCGTGTATTCATCCAGGTGAATGACAACTTCAGGTTTGTCCGCCGCTACTGCAATAGCAAAGTGTACCTCTTCTTTGGAGACCTTGAAGGACTGGATAATAAGTCTGACTAGGTCTAACTGCAGCTTAAAGTTTACTTCTTTCAATCCCTTTGAACCGTCCAAGATTATGCCAATGTCAGCAGCTTTAATTTCACCACCTGTAACCAGAATTGATCAGAAAGGTCTAAGTAAACTGAAATAGTGATTGAACAATAAAAGGTTGAAGGAGAGAAAACAAAATCAACATGTACATAGGCAAGCTCCTGTATGGTTACAAAACCAAAACAGGGAAAATAATGTGGATAAAAGTATATTGTATATAAATATAAACATAAATGTGTATATATACATATTTATATACAATATACTTTTATCCATATAGATAGATAGATAGATAGACAGATAGATAGATAGATAGATAGATAGATAGATAGATAGATAGATAGATAGATAGATAGATAGATAGATAGTCAGAAAGGTTTGAGTACTGCCGAAATGTGAGAGTAGTTATCTAACGTTTCGAGCGAAGGCCCCTTGTTTTTTTCTCTCTGACGAAGGGCCTTCGCTCGAAACGTTAGATAACTACTCTCACATTTCGGCAGTACTCCAACCTTTCTGATTATTTCACTTCGATTTCCACACTGCCTACGCAGCACTCCATTTTTATTTCGTAGATAGATAGATAGATAGATAGATGGATAGATAGATATGTATGTAATATTTAAAAACTGAGCAGGATTGCTTTATCGGGATTTAAAACACAAGGCAATAGCCGAGTGTTTTAGACCCGATAAAGCAGGAACTGCGAGCTTTTTAAATGTCTTATGAAATTCCCCTCTTAATACGCTAATTCGTGAAGAAAGTTTGGAAATTATCGTTCGTAAGCCGAAAAAATTGAACTTCTTCTTCACATATAAAGGCCCATGTATCTTTATCACTTATATAGATCCGGCACGCTTATGATTTTCTTTTGTCTTTTCCTCATGAATTTTTAATGAACTATATATATATATATATATATATATACACATATATATTAAAATATATATGTGATGTATACTAGTATGTGAAGAAGAAATCTAACTCTTTCCAGATGGCGGTGACTCCTCAGCGTTTTACGGATAACCCTAGACGACTTTACTCGTCAATGCGGAAGTGAATACGGAAATTTAAGTTGACTTGTGCAAGGTTTCATTGATATAGATTGATATATCGACAAATCACAACCCTGAAAACAAGCTCATAAAGTTTAGATGCCAAAATATGTTAGATCATATAAACCCTTTCAACATAACCTTATGCGCCAATAGACTGTAATATGGAAAGAAATATTTAAGAGACGAATTGATTGTATTGACTCTCAAGACTTCCTCCATGTGTGTGTCACCGAATACTGCCCCTTGAAAAGTAAGCCTCAATCGCTTCCAACAAAAATGAGCTCAAGACTAGATTTTGCAGCATGGAGATTCATGCGCCCTACTGAAAATTCCACATGCCAGATTTCATACGTGAAATCGGAAAATGTGAACACATGTCAACCACACGTAAATCACATGCTAACCAGAAGTTTAAAACATGTGAAATCAAATTACACCTGAAACTTGAATAGGCATGAAAAACCAGATGTGAAAAATTTACGCATGTGAAATTGAAAAATATTCAAATATTTTACATGTGGTCACATTAAATCACAAGTGTGAAATTTTGTGGAATTTTCGTAAAGGTCACGCTAGGACAGAAATAGATCAGAAAATGATGAAAAGTCGGTAGGTAGAGATAACAAAAGAAATTTAGACGTTGAACTTGACGAACAAGAACTAGGGTTGACGCAAGGACAACGGTAAAGCGAGGGACAAGAATAAGGACTGGATAGATAGGAAGGCTCATTAATGACAAGGGAAACTTGAAAGAACGACATACTAACAAAGAAATACAGGAATGCTGGTGATGGAAACGGGTGGATTTACAAAAACTGGACAAAAAAAGGAAGCGCTGCTTAAAGGGCTGTTTACAAATGCGATTTTGGGCCTAGAGATTGACATCTTGGAGTATGTGCTTAACTGACGAGAGCGTCGAGGATAAGCTGGAGCCAATCATAATCGGATGTCTTGCTACATAGACTATCACGAGTTTATTACATACACCAGGATGATAATCGCAACGTGCAAAATCACAGGTGTCAACGGGTCTTCACACGGAAAAAGATTGGATTCAAATACAGACTTTTAGAAAACGTAAAGAAAATACCTGGCAATCCGGGGGGAGATGGTTTGTCCACAAGTACGAAAATATCTATCTTTTTGTCGTCTTCTTTCTTGTCCAACCATCGTCCCACGGTAAAAATGTACAAAATACCAGTTTTCGCATCTTTAATCGTTACCTAAATGCAGTTAAATCTGGTTAGGTAGAGAAAATCCTTACAATATACACTTTGCCTAATCTCCTTAGGATTTGAATTTTGAAACAACCACGTTTTAGACACCTCCCAATTTCTTTATTTGTCCCATTCCATGAACAGAAATTTCAAACTAAAGGGAAAAAATGGCGGAGTGTCAAAGTGGCCTGCTAAAAATATTTAAAAGTACAACTTTTTGGATAAAGCCAGTTATAAAGCTTAATTTACAGTCATCTTGGACTAGTGTTCTTTTCTCCCTTCGATTATCAATGCAATATACCACTGAATTTGGTTACGATCGGTGCTCGAGTAAACACATTCTTTGGCGTTGTGTGGGTGAACGAAAAGGAGAAAAAGATTGAAAAACGAGAGCGCCACACGTGGTAAAAAGATAAAAATATAATAAAGATTAGTGATATCCCAACCTTGTTCCCGAATAGTTTTATTAATCGGACGCGTCTGATACGTTTCGGAAGTGGTCAGTACTCCCTTTCTAAAAAGCTGGACCTCCCTAACCCCTCCTGATGCCAACGAACATTCTTCACACCAAAAAGGCTTATGTAGTGAAGAATGTAAGAGCCGGAAAAAATTTAGGTCATGAAAGCTACCATACGACAAAGGAAAGGCAGCCATTCGTTCATTCAAATCAATCATTCATTCATTCATTTGTTCGTTTGTTTGTTCGTTTGTTTGTTCATAAAAGTGTAATACAAACGTGAAAAGAGACACTAACCTTTTCCAAAAACCAACCATCCTGATTTAAGTTATCGTGCCGAATTCGAATTTTGGTCAAATGTCCCAGGTCAAGCGATTCGAGTTTAAACTCGTCCACTCTGTTTAAAAGTAAAATAAAACATTCAGCCAGATTATGTGCGGGGAGGTTCAATTTGAATCCATCGTTCAATTCCTTCAAATCACTCTTACAAAAACGTCAATGCATGACTATTTCACACGTGAAAACGGAAAATTTTGACATTAGATACCTAAATCACTTGTAAAATGGCATGGTACAAAATTTCACATTTTAAACCTGGCAATTTAAAACATACATTTCTCAACGAAATGGAATATTTGCAACGAAAGGGAACGTTAATCTTAGTTATAAATTTTTGTTTTCGATTTCCGTCTATGACTTAGAAACACTATACTCAACTGTCGTAACGTTTGGAGATCATCCGCCATTCACTAAACTCCCAGGTGCACAACATTGACGCACAACAGTCGCAAACAAGTATAACTTATTTTTACACAACAATCGTAAACAAGTATAATTTATTTTAACACAACAATCGCGAGCAAGCATAAGTTATTTTAACAGGACAATCGCGAGCAAGTATAAGTTATTTTAACACAACAATCGCAAACAAGTATAACTTATTTTAACACAACAATCGCAAACAAGTATAACTTATTTTAAAACTTACTGGGAAGGCATAAACAGAGATTTTCCACCTTTCTTCAGATGAACTTGGTTTGTACTGCCTTTGGTTCCGTACACGGTAAGATAAACATTAGCAACGGTCCCAGCTCCTTCTACAGATCCCGTGTAAACCGTCACTGTATAGAGGTGTTCCTCTGCGATGGGCGGAGTTGGTGGAGATGGAGGACCAGCAGGACCCACTCCAATAGGTTGTCCAATTACTTAAAAAACAACATCGTTTGATTTTTAAAGTTAATTACAGTAGGAAAGTTGAATGAAATCACCAAAAGTGCTTGTAATGGTGTGAACGAGATGGTATACAACGAGGTGGTGTTGGCCTACTAATTCGTCAATAAAGTCTTAAGCAGAAAAGATGCTATGATGAGATAATCTGACCAGGACAGTAGTATTCTTCCAAAGTATAAATTCCATTTCTAACCCCCATCCCCCCTAAAAAAAGGTCTCCTCTTCAACACTCACCATCATTTATCTTATCGATAACTGGTTGCAGAACGGTCGGTAAGGTAATGATTGTTGTCGTTGTGATAACTGCATCCCGACCTATAGCAATAATCTCCAGTTGATTGGAAGGAACTGAGCTATCAATGCCAACACTAATTGTTCTAACACCACTGGTTTTGATTTGGTTGCTTGGCCCGCGGACGTCATCAGACGAACTACTTCCGAGAATTACGACCAATACCTTAACACAAGCAGAAGTTAAATATTGAACAATGATGAGAAATGTACCCACCTATTGTTGGTAATTAATAACAATCAAAAGAGCAAACGAGCTAACAGTCTTGTGATACCGTTATTTTCCGGGGAACAAAAAGATGAAAAAATATTAAACATTGATAATTCAAAATTAATAATAACAAATCAACAGTTGCTTACTGCGACATTATAACGACTTAGTTTTCAATGGTAGTGGCAAAAAAAATTTGCATCCTAGAATTAGGACATAGAGTACTCGATGAAACTTTCGCGGCCACGGGGTGAGTTGTAAGGAGATAATACAGAACTTATACAACAGGCGTCGTTGAATCACGAACGGCTTTTTCTTTCTATAGAATTTTTCATTCAAAACAAAGAAAATGAATAGTTTCAAATCCCAAGGACATCGTCAAACTTCTAAAACGCCGTTTTTATTCTGCACAGACGTCACTGACAACGTTTTCACGTTCTGAAGACGACGTCTCCTCCTACAACGTCAACATCTGTCAGTTAAGCCTACCACTGACTCACTGATTAGACCTGCTGTGATCTCTTCCGGGATTTTAAGTCATTCATCATCTTTGCTTGAATAAAAAAATTCTATTCAAAGAATGCATAGCCCAAATGTCAAAAACAGCTGTTCATCAAACCTTCCGGTTAACGTCCGTGACACAAGAACTTCGATCGCTTAAAGTCTCAATTGGCCAAGGATAATTTTATCCCCCTCAGTATCAGAAGACCAAAAAATGATTGGTCTGAACAGGGTTAAGCCACTACAATCTCAAAGAACACTACAATGACAAATCGAAGATGATTGCTGGAAAAAAACAAACGTTAAAACAGAATTCTCGATGGTGACACCATGTAACCAAACAAAACGCCTCACCTTAGCAGCTTCCCTCTTTGAGACTTGGAAAAGCTCAGTTTTGGCTTTCAAAATGGCGGCACCTGTGGCCGCACTGCCTCCTGGGAAGGGAATTTGAGTTATCACCGAGTCTATCGTAGACTTATCAGTATACAGGCCAAAATGGAAAGAAAGTTTAGCTTCGCTGGAAATTATCACGACTCCTATATGGACACCATCTACAGAAACCGGGAATGCGTTCACAATATCGCGAACAAATACCATAACGCGCCTGAAGTTTTTGCTGCCCATATTGTCGGAGCCATCAATGACAAAGCCAAGGTCAACAGCGGCTATCAAAAATAGAAAGAGCAAAAGAGTTTGAGAGAAACTGGAAAAAATCAGTCTATTTGGTAAGTAACGTCAGCTTACTGATAGATTCCATCGAGATAGAGGTTGAAATAAATACTCTTTAAAACTCTGGATCGTTGTTTTTAATGTGGGGAATAATTTGGCAGAAAAGTGTCCAGGAAAAGTATAATAGCTGAACACTGAATCACAATGTGCCACAACAACATACCTGTGACTATTCCTCCAGGACCACCAGGAATGCCAGGGGTACCAGGGACACCAGGTAACACTCCTATGTTCTGTCCAATGACTGTTCAAATGTTAGATAGTTAAATACCTTAGTTAAAACTACACAACACAGTAAATCTCACAAGTTCTTAATGTAACACGGTAAATCTCATAAATTCTTAATATTCAGCTAATGCCGAGTATTTCTAAATGTGAAATCTAGTTCGTAACGGAATTCAAAAGCAGAACCAATAGGATTTAATCAGATTGCTCGGCAGCATAATGGCTAACATAACGGGACGTATCTCAATACAGATGGCAGAACATTGAAGAGCAAATCTGATTGTTCAAATCCCATCTGAGAATAATTTTTTAGTTAATATATCAATTAAGTATGTCAAATTTATCGTCTGAGAAAAGTACTCATCGACAGAAAATAAAAAAAAAATGGACGAAAAAACGATTTTTTAAAACGATTTTGACGGACTAAGTCTGTAGACAATAAATTTCACTAAATGGACTTAAATGGTCCGTGGATAAGAAATATGGTTTACCTCCGTTGATTTTGTCGACCACGGTTTGCGCTGTCGTTTTTATCGTGATGTAAGTGACGGATATGACAACATCACTGGGAACAGTAGCAGGAGGGCTAAACACCGTTTTATCTGTATCGCTGCTGATAGCTACCACGATCACTCGATTGATTCCAGCGGATTTCAAATCCTCGCTAGGAACTGTGACGTCATCCGTTGACGTTCCTCCAAGAATAACAATCAGTATCTTGATGGCACCTTGGCGAGAGCTCGTCACAAACAATTCGTCTTTGACTTTAGATAGCGATTTACCGACGGCGGCTTCTGTTCCTGGGTAAAGGGTAGAATCGATGGCAGGATCCATGCTGAGAGAGTCTTTGTATTTGTTGAATCCGAACACAATAACTCCATCGCTTGAGATCACGGAAAGTCCAATGTGGATGCCCGTCTCTGAGATTGGAAATGCGTGGACTATCAATTTCACATACTCGAGGATGAGTTTGAAATTCATGGCGGTAACCCGGCTTGAACCATCGATTAAGAAACCAATATCAACCTCAACTGAATTTAGAAATGACACAAGCAGTTAGAACTCTGAAGAGTTGCAGTTAACTTGACATATGAAATAAATGGTTTGAACCCCGGAGAATCGGTACATTTTGTTGATGGTAGATCGACCAGTTTAGTGTAGTTTTGAGAAAGACTGTTGGTGACTGACGTTTCGACTAGCTCAGCGCCGGTCATCTTCAGAGTCGAAGATGAAGATGGCCACCCCTGAGGCCGTCAAAACGTCAGTTAATCAGTCGGGGCATCCAAGACCATTTATTAAAACCATTAATTCGAACGATTAGTTAAAGCTTATATCAAGAAAGTCAAGGTTTTGAATCGTAAAAATGTGGACTCAGCTTTTGCTATATTTCCGATATGCTTTACGGAACCTGCTCTGTATCTGGATTCTTATATTCATTTGCAATTACGAACTCACTTATACTTGCTCCAAGTGTTTTTCGGGTCGTTCCATATATCGTTTGGTCATCGTTAGATCCCATCAACAAACGCCCATCAATCGAGAGTAGCCTGAGAATCAACTACGGAAACTTGGAAGCGTCTTTTACAAAGACGATCACAATTCCTACTCCTGATCTCTAACCCTAATTCTGACAGTAATAAATTAATAAACAAGTTCCATCACAAAGCATAAGAGTCACTAGCGAGGACTCTAACCAGCTCTCACACTGTACTATCTCGTGTACAGACCACTGCTGCTGACCAATCTAGTGATAGGTTCATAAAATTAGCATTTATCATCGAGAGTATTCCCAGAATTTCATTTCAGGCCCCACTTTACTAAGAGGGGCATGAGTGGATGGTGTATAACGATAACCATTTTATTCCTTTCACTCCTTCAGTATGCAGAAACAATTTAACTTACGAGTCGTTTCACCCGGTGTTGGTTTGACTGGAACAGGAGCGGGACCAGGACCAGGGCTTGGACCGATCACATATTCTACATAAAAAGATAAAATGAAAATTAGCAAGAATTATGAGAGGACAATACATTGGACATGCGAATCACACGTTGAATCTGCAAAACGACAAACTTCAGATGTGAAGTTTCGTATGTCAAAATATCTCAATGAACCCTTCCCGGCAGCATCAGTCTTCTATTGTTTTACTCTGGCTAACGTTAGACGACTTTACTCCTAAAGGGGAGACATCCTGCTGGAAAGAGGTCAATTTTCAAACCAGAACCCTTGCAAAAATTTCACGTGCAGTTTTTTCAATTCCATATGTGAAATGAAAATTTCACATGTAAAATTAATTTTAAAATGATAATCTTCCATTTCATATGTGAAATACATGTTTCGAACATTAAGATTTCACATACGAAATTTCGAACCAGTTTATTTCATATGTGAATTAGGAACTTCATATGTGAAAACGTTCCCATTTTATATATGGAAAAAAAATTTCACATGTGAAAATATTCCAACTCCTTATGTTTTTCACATGTGAAATGACGTGAAATATTCGTAAGGGAAGTTTCAATTTCATTGGTGAAAAACATTCTTCATATTTCATTCGTGTGGTATTTGGACTATTACATCATGTTATGGAACAATGAACCTTTGGTCTAATATTTTTAAGCAGCGCAATCTTCCACGAAAGACGATATTCGCTTACCAGTACATATCTTTTTCTTGATCGCGCGTAAAACATCATACAGATTGGCGTGTTTTGGAGTCGAGAACACGTGATCGGCTTTCGGCGCCGAAGCGATCTCCTCAAGTATCTCATCGTCTTGACGAATCCCTACTCCAACGCTGAAGATTTCCACCCCTTTGTCTTTGATTGCCTTAGATGGCGTCTTGATATCATCGTGTGACAAAGCGTCCGTAATGACAACAAGAATCTGTTTGGCATCGCTGCGTGCTTTAGTAAACAGATCATTATTGGCTAACCGAAGGCCACCACCCAAGTATGTAGCCGTGCCCGGGAACTTGATGCTGTCAATGTCTGCGATGAGACTGTCGCGGGTATTGTGAGAATCGAAGGTAAACTCGACGCCAGCTTCCGAGGCAAACACTACTAAACCAAAACGTGCGTCATCAGGAGACATGAGGAACTCTCGAGCAAACTCTTTCACAAGTCCGAGATTTCTACGAAAACCTCCGCGACTGTTGTACTCGGCACTGGCAGAGCCATCCACCAGAAATCCTAGATCAACTTTAGTTTTGCAGATGACAGGCAGGTGGTCCTCTGGATAAAGATAACATAAAAAGCACAGCAAGTAAAAAAAAAAAGTTTAGCGAAATAAAGTGTGCACCTCATTATGCGAAGAAGAACATGCATCACCCACCTTAATCTAGATTCTAGAACATTAATTTTTTTTAACTAATTCCAAGAACAAGTCAATCATACCAGAATGGAACGTTATGTGGTAATATTATCACTTGCACTTTATGCGATACTTCAGTGAAAAGGCAACCATACATTATTTAAAATAATCTTTAAAATCATCACCGGGTTTAGTGACCATGCAAAGTTGTCGAAATTAATTGAAAAAAAGTTGTATTCTATGGGCAAAGTTTGAAATTTGGATGGCACCGTTCAAGTGTCACAGTCATGGCAATATAAAAGCTGAGCAAAGCTTACAACGGGTAAGAAGTCACGGCCTTTCTCTTAATATTAATGCTAAATGTTGCTACTTAAACGCTGAGCCTAACTTTCAAATTTTACACATAGAATAAAATCTATCTTTTTCGTCCTTTAACACCATCTTTCATTCTCCTCAAACATATTTATTTAACGCTTTTTTGGATCAAACTGCATTCTTGCACTTTCAGTGAAACTTTAATGGACCCATCTTGACGCACAAGAGTAGCTTTTTCTTCCTTAGTATAATAAATTTGACATTTTAACTTTTATTCAGTCGGCATTTCCATCCGTGATGTTGTCCACACATGCCAGGGCTGATAGATTTTTGTTAACTTGAGTGGAGTTTCCTGGTTGTTTCGAAGACACGCAGCAAAATTGAGTTTACAATCATAATTTCATACTATCATTAATCTGTTTTGAATTTAAAAGAAATCTTTCGGAAAAGATGTTTCTCTATCTTAGTTTTAAGTAACGAATATATTGAGGAAGGGCAAGTTTACGTCGTTTTTGATAATTGTACAAGACATCTGCGAAACACCCCTCCTTTACTGTGATTTCTAATGTAAATGCCACGGAAATGAATGGAAGACTTTTTACCTCCAGGCTTAACTGGCAATGGTTCGGGCTTAGCCTCCGGAGGGAGGGATTCGGGTGTGGAACCTGGCAGTGTTTCAGGCACCTTGGGACCAGCAACGACAGGAACTGTTCCAATGCTTGCTCCATAGGCTGCATGAAGAAAAAATAAAATTCTATTGGCAAATTGAATTAACTTACTAATAATACGGGGGAAACAAAAACTATTGCAATGGAGGTTGGTAGAAATGAAGAAAAAGATAAGAAAGATTTATTGATGCCAAACCTCATCAGAATTTCGCATGTCACTTCATAGAAAATTAAGACTGAACTGATCGAACGCTCGACGCTTAACTGATTAACTCTTCCCGGGCGGAAGCTCTCTCCTTGACGAGTAAAATCATCTGGCGTTAGCCAGAGTCAACTAATACAAGTCTTATCCCACCGGGACAGAGTTAAACACCTCATTCTGAGTTTATCCCTGCTTCCTGTGAACGGAAACTCCACACACGAATTCCAACTTACTAGGGGTCCTAGTAACGAGTCGTAAACACCAGAAAAAAGTTAGGTTGGGCTAAGCTTGGGTTAGTGACAGTACTTTAGTCACCATTTGTAGAATTTTCTAGAGATCGCCTAAAAAAGGATTGGACGCTTTAAACTAATGAGCTTTATCATAACGGAAGGGTGATCAACGTCATATAAGGACGAAATTGCAGGATATGAAACTGGAAATGATAGTCAAAAAGGCCTCCCTTGTCCGTCGTTTTGGCAGATGCACAACGACGCCTGTGCGGAGAGGCAAGCCCCGCTCTAAACTTTCGTTAAAATCTGTATGGAGACAGCCGTTTCACCAGTTCTAAAAAGCTTAAGGCGTCAGTTCTAAATCTTAGAACAACGCTTTGAAGGGTGGCCAAATTGTAATCTGAGCAACCTGACCTCAACCTAACCCAGTTCCTAAACCTAACCTTATTCCTAACCCTAACCCTAACCCTAACCCTAACCCTAGCCCTAACTCCTCGACTTGTGGAGGAAAACGTTTTAGGGCCAAGTTGCTCAGATTACAATCTGGCTGCGTTTCAAAACGTCATTCTAAAATTTAGAACTGACGCTTTAGAACGGGTGAAATGGGTGATAGAGAACATATTCCTTTTTTGAGAAAATACGCTGGTTGGTCGGTAAAAGACGACAGGCTGGCTATTACACAGGGTACAAAATCCATACACAGAGGCTGAAAACGGAGACGGTAAACTAATGATTTTTCGCTTTACTACCTGATACAATCATTGGCTGATGTCGGACATCCAGTTCTAAAAGAGTTCAGCACTTTGCAATGTCGCTTGGTGTTACGGCGTAGGCAAATAATGAAATTTTACCTTGGTTGATCTTCTCAACGATTTCTGGAACGACAGCCGCAAGCTTAGATAAATCAGAATTCACAATTACATTGTGGGAGTCACCAGCAATGAGGCTTAGCTCGTCACGGTTCACAACGGAACCGACACCAACAGCAATTGATTTTATTTGTGCTCTGTGTAGCTCGCTTGCCATCGAAGTGACGTCATCGCTAGACTTTCCTGCCAAAATCGTAACAAGGATTTGAGGGACCATTCCACGTCTGCCAGTTGAGGTTAGAACACTTCTTATAGTCACTGAAATTCCGCTACCAACATTACGGTTACCCCCTGGAAAAGTAACATAATCGACATTTTTGTCGATTTCAGCAATTTCGGTGTCCTTGTCGAAGTCGAAGACAATCTTTCCAGCGTCAGAAATGATGACAACGGCGACTCGGACTTCGTCCTCATTGACCGGAAAAGCGTGATAGGTTCCTTTTACGACACTCAAGAATTGAATGAAGTTCTGTTGACCAACACTGCTCGAGCCATCTATCATAAATGCAAGATCTAGGCGACCTGTAAAATTAAAAACAGGTTCAGTTTTCTAACTCGTTCAAGTAGGTAATTTGTATGGCTGAAACTTCAAGTCATTGCAGCAGACCTACCTGACTTTTTTGGTGGAACAACTACCTCTGGTAACGCTGAATAAGGCATAAGAAAATAATTGATTTTAGTTCTAATGTACGAGATCATACATGAGATCATTATTATGACCATATCGAGAGCATATCCAAAAACAGGAGTGCAACCACGAACGCTTCATTTAGGATGTCCATCGACATCAATATGACAACTACCGCGACCATGGCGACGACCATGACTTCGAGTTGAGGCACGATCACGACTACGGCCATGACCATGACTATAACCTTAACCATGATCATAGCCAGAAAAATGACCATGGACATAGCAATCGTCATGGTCATAACCATGATAATAACTGTGGGAATGAACATCACGATGACCATCAAAATTACCATAGTTATGACCATGATCAGGAATATGACCAACCATGACCATGTCCATGACCATGACGTTGACTATGATTGTGACTAGAACCACGATTATGACCAAGATCATGATTACAACTCAATTGCAATGCTCAGCATAGTCAAGGGCATAACCATGACTGTGATGAAAGTCAAAACTACAGACTATAACCATAAGAATTACCATTATTTTGACTACAGCTACAACCTTGATCACTAGTTTATTAGTATGTCAATATTAGCATGCACACACTTCGCAATACGACCACTTTTATGAAGCTATTTTTAAAGTTACTGAGAGATTCCTAACAGGCAGCTTACGTGCAGGATTTACTGGAGACGGAGCAATTGGCGGTACAATGACAGTTGTTCCTGGAACAATGCTAGGAGGCTGGACTGGAACTGACTCTCCTGTTATTCCACCTAAGAAAATATAAAATGGTTCTCAGCTTGTCAAAAACATCTGTATTCCCTCGTGAGTGTGTTCGTTCAAATGTTCTCTTGTGTGTTGATTAACTTTGTTACGGAGTTAAGGATTCGAAAGCTCGTCTAGAGTCACGTTTGGTTGAAAACAAGCACCTACTGCCCATGTACACGATGTAATTGTCTGGGATACCATAAAAATTTGAATCAGCGCCCACTTTCGAACAAGTGCCCACCCCTGAACGGCAATTTTGAACCAAGCGCCCACCTTCGAATAAGCGCCCACCCCAATACTATTAGTAGTTTTTTAGCGAGATGTAGATTGCCCACACGTGTAATAAGAAGGACATTTAAGCTTTGGTCTAATCTCGCTTTAATGTCTTCACTGTTCTACGGGAAGTGTGGTGTTATACTGAAAATTTGTAATGATATGTTCATGTGTATACAAAGTTCTTTCAATCACAGCATCTTCTCTTCAAACTGCTTGGCAATGTCTAAACCATTCTGTTCTGTTTTGTTAAAGTGAAATAAATTCCTTTCCTTCTGTTTTGTTATTCTCTAAACAGAAAGTGTCCTCATCAATTGAAAATGATGGAAGTTGGAATAAGCACTCTCCCTCGGATAAAAGCCCACCTTCAAAGTCGCAAAATTCGAATAACCGCCCAGGGCGCTTATTCGAATTTTTGCGGTAACTAATGTTGTCTGAAGGCAAAATTCCAGCTTTCGATTCCCTTACTAAAGTAGCGATACATCCGGAATACTCCGGTGAGTTAATGGGATACGTCAGAGTGAACAATCGTATACGACAATGGTACCGTTTAAATGTGGCTTGAATTTACAGTTTACTTCAGCAGAGCTCTTTTTAGTAGTAGTTTCTCGTACTACTCATGAGAATGTATAAGCGATCTTTTCACCAAATGTTCTTACCTTTGAGTGCCAATTCTATGTAGTAAGTGGAACGATAGTAGCGCATCTCTTTCATGACTCCACTGAAGTAAGACAGGGCCGGTGGGATGAAACCTGGGGTGAAGCCAATATTAATAATCCTGGCTGATCTGTCTGAAGGAACGGTGCCTGAAAGTACTTGCTCAGCATCCAGTTTGGAGTCGACGAACAGCTTGTACCTGAAATACAACCATTTATTGTAAATGAAGTCGATAACATGTAAGTTCTCAGGTTCATTCCACCCAGATATTGCATCAGCACCGCTCTTTAAAAATCAATTGCCTGTTCCCCTTATTACGTCTGCTGAATACAACTACCAGAACGCTTTGCGGTTTTTTCACTTTCATACAAACATTGAATTCCCAACGTGGATGGGAAGACAATTGCTCCAACTAACATTAGAAACAACAATTTGATAGGCATTCTGGTAGATATATTCAGGAGGTGTATAAGGGGGACCGGCCATTATGAATGAGGTCTCAGAAGGAATCGTGGATAAGTGTTTGGGATAAATATATTGTGAAAAGTGAAAATTGTTTGACTATGTGAATTAAAATAATATTCAATTGAGGAATCTTTATTGTAATGTAGCAACGTTAGCGCCGTTCTTCTGGGTTAACAAATATATAATATATAAAATATAAAATAAGATAGCGAAGCATAACATGACACAACACACAACACAACACAACACCACACAACACCACACAACACCACACCTCACAACACCACACCACACCACACAACACAACACAACACCACACCTCACAACACCACACCACACCACACAACACAACACAACTCAACTCAGCACAACACAGTACAACACAACACCACACAACACCACACAACACAACACAACGCAACACAACACAACATAACAATTAACAAAACATAACATGAACATTAACACTAACATTAACACTAACACTAGCACTAACACTGACGTTGACATTGACATTGGCATTGACATTGGCATTGGCACTGGCACTGACACTGGCATTGACATTGACATGACGTGACGACACAACATAACATAACCCAGCGTAACGTATGGTAAAGTAACGTGACGTAACATAATAATTAAGAAGATAATTATAAAGATAATTACAACGACAAAGACAACTGTAAACATTAGCGTAGCCAAGGGAGGGGGGGGGAGCTGCCTCCCCTCACTTTTCGTCCTGACTAGGTCTGTCGGTACATCCAGTACATTTGTCGGTACAATAAGCCTGTCTGCCGCGGATTCTGTTAGCATTTGAATTATCAAATTAAAAAAATTGTTAGATAAGCTCTGGCGAAAGTTAAGTACAGAAAGACGTTTAATACAAAATGTTTGTAAGGAATTCTGTTTGATTTTTTTTTAACCGACTAAAATTATTATACTATATTTTTTCTAATAGATGATGTATTAGCAACAAAGAGAAAAGAAAAATATGCGAATGCCAATTATTCTGCCTGAATTATTTTAAAATATCCATTTTGGTAAAACATATTTTTCCCAAATGTTCCCGGAATGTGCAATGTCAGTTGTGAACCTGCTTAGTTGTTTGCTGGAAGTTCATAGCAGGCTGAGACCTGGTTGCATGGGTGGTGTGCGACAATGGTGTAGCGCCTCTTCAGTATTAGTTATAAACATCGCGTGTTTAAATTAATCGGAACATTGCCTTGCGGTTAACTTAATTCTGTTGTTTTTAGTTTTTATGTATACAAGTTGTAGCCAACACAGTCTGATAAGGAAACGACCTTATGAGCGCCCTTATTAATTCTGACAAGCTAATGAATTTATCTAACCACGGACATTCCTTTTACACTTCTTCCTCATTTCTACTAACCCACATATTTCCGATACTAATGAATAAAATACTTCTTATTCTCCTCGCACAGACAGTAAAAAGTCAGTTCTCTTTTGCCTCGCAAAAGGTCAGGATACTCCGTGCTCTCCCTTTTGCTCGTCGAACGTTTAGATCTCAATCTCCTCCGTACAGTGATGTTATTAAAGATTATCAGATTATCATACTAACCAGAATTAGCGTACGAGTGTTTTTAAACATTAGCTCGCAGCCTATTTGTGACAAGCTCAACCTCGCGCGCTAAAATGGTATAATAATAACAACAATAATAACAATGACAACAACAACAACAGCAACAACAACAGTAATAATGAGCTCGGTTGAAATTAATATTATTGTTCTTACTTGCTCTCTTTCATGCTGTAGACTACTGCAACCTCATGCCATTGTCCATCGTTGACTTTTGTTTTCCCTGTAATGGAGCCAACATCCTTGATTTGCAAACTCACGAATCCTGAGAAGTCAACTAGAAACGCCAGATTCCCAGAGGCCCAACTGGCACCCGTTTTCGATAAAATGGTTCCATTCGTCATTGTTTTTAGTAAAACAGCAAGTGAAAAGTCAGTGGACTCCAGGTTTACGTGGCTTTTTGTGTAAGGTATAAAACGCGTTCCGTCAAAGGATTCCTCATTTTCATCAATCAGGGAATCGTAATCTGAAAACAATTGAAAAATGAAATGCTGTAGAGTGTTCATTGATATTCAAAAAAAAAAAAGAAAAAAAATGTCTATAACGTTTTTAGTTACCTGAGCTGGACTTTTTGACTTGGTTGATGGCATTATTAATGGCATTGTTAATTATCTCATTGCTACTGGGAGGAAGTGATCCTGGACCTGCAGATCAAGAACTGTATCACGGAAAGTGTTTGCACCAAAACAATTCAATTTTCGATAGAAGGCGGAAGGAAGGCAATAAGAGACAGGGGAAAAATGAGACAGACAGTAAGGTGGATGAGACAAAGGAGCAAGTAATGGCAATAGGAGGAAACGAACGAGATCTCAACCACGATGGTGGTAGTGATAATAAAAATGGATAAGGGAGGTAAAGAAGAACGGATGGAATGAACATGCATTAGAGGGATATGGAAAGTTTGTCTTGAAGCTCAGCACACTCGATGGATTGCGGTTTAGTACTCCTCAACAAGTAATGTCAGGATTGTTAACTGTTTAGAATCGAACTAAGCTTGTAATGCAAGTCATTTGTCGGAAGAAGGAAAGTATTTATAGAGGAGTGAAGGAAAGAAAGAGCGGAATATGATAAAAGAGAAAGAAAAGAAAGAAAGTCAGTGTCTAATCAATTGTTCCAGAATAACAGACTTACCGCCAACAACAGGACCTGGTCTGAGCGGTTCAACGGGGGTGACAACTGGTCGGCCTGGAGCAGGTTTGCCATTTATTGGAACAGCTGGGATGATGAACAACAAAAAAATCCAAAACATAACAATATTGTTATAGGCCGCATCAACAAGATCGATTACGTTAGTACCGTTAACAACGTCAGCAACCTCAATGCCATCATGAACATCAATATATCATCACCAACATGGACAATGCGGTCAACATCAACAAAAACAGCAGCAGCAACAACAACAACACAATTACTAACACGACGTCAACAACAACAACAACATGCAGCAACAACACCAGAAAACCTATAAAAATCATGAGAACGATATCAGCGACGAGAACGAAAGGGTATTAAGGTAACTTAAACTTACATTCATAAACAGCGCCTGTTGTAGAAACACCAAAAAGCACACCTTCAGCCACCGAAATACTCTGAAATTGTTTACTCAGTGCAACTCGTACCCAGCTATCTCCTTGCGGATTGGTGGATGAAACACCTTGTCGTGCGAAAAGATACCCATTTCCATTGATAGCCCAAACACTTCCATCTGCGCCAGCTTTTATAGTACTCATGGGAGCATCTTTAATCTTTTCCCACTTGGTGGTAGCACTAATCGACTGATCAAGGTTTGTTCGAAACCAAACGTGACGGCCTCTTGCACCAATTCCCCAACATCCCAAGCCTCCGCAGGAGATATGACTTAATTTCCCTCTTTTCTCGTTCCAGAGTGCTCCCTTTGGATTCAAAGAATTCACGTCACTTCGACAGAAGATAAGATTGCTTCTTGAGACGACACACACTTGTCCCTTGCTTCCCACGTCTACTTGCTTAGCCAAGTCGCTTTCCAATGGAATCTCAGACCACAAAGTGCCCTTGGGTTCTGATGGTGAGACTCCATCACGGTAAACCACAATTCCTTTGTTGTCAACAGCCCAAACGCCAGATTCACCGCAACTTATGGATACGATCTTCCGTTCATCCGCTACATATTCCAATTTGTTCTTGACCAAGCATAACGCTCTATCTTGGCCATCTATTCCCCAAACTGTATCTTTGGAGGCTGCCGCGATATCTTTTAATAAACCAGGTATAACTTTCCAGTTGATAACTGCTGGAACTAACGGTAAAGACGACATGGTGAAACGTCGAAATGAATAACGGTATATCTAAAATTCGTCATGTTACTTCGTCTAAGGCATTATCATACAAGCAAATCTCTTCTTTAGCGATTCTAAACTAACAATAATTTCAAGCCCATTTATGAGTACATAACAAGTAATGTCACCATTAAATTTGTCAGCCCTCGCGTATGCCTAATTACAGCTTGATCACTTCAGGTGGAGACATTGCAGAAATCTGCAGAGGCTACGGTTAGAGTACTATAAATTTTTAACTTATGTCCTCGGCATCTGTACCGAAAGTAACGTTAACTAAGCCAGCAATTCGTTTTTATCTTTTTCACTTTTATTTGTTTATGTATGTATATATTTATATATTTATATATTCCTGTACTTATGCATTTGAGCGTTATGTATTTATGTATTCTTATATATGTTTATGTGTTTATATGTTTATGCGTTTGTGTTATTTTGTGTTTGTGTGTTTGGGTTTTTGTGTGTTTGTATGTTTGTGCGTTTGTGTGTTTATGTGTCTATGTGTTTGTGTGTTTGTGTTTTCATGTGTTTATTCATTTTTTTCTGTTTATTTATTCCGTCATTGAGTTGATTGTCTGATCTCATCTTTGTTGGCTTTCTTGTTTGTTAGTCTATTTACGTGGGTAAAACATTCAAAGATTCAAACACAAGGTGATTTTCAAGGCAAGCAAACGGGTCAATGTCGACAATGTTTTGATTAAGTAGAAAAAAATAAATTTCACATCATCGATCGAAAAATTCTACAAAGTTGAGATTTTTTAGCTATGTTCTTCCCTTCGATATGTTTTCGAAGGATTAGAATATTTTTACCTTTTATTTCTCCAGGAGTAGATGGCTGAAGTGGTTGAGGTTCTTCTACCGTTAACGGGGGAGGTACTAAATCAAATGTTAAAACAGACCTCTTCAATCTCACTGTGAATTTTCTTTCGTTAGACACTTTTATATTTCCCATAGCCACAACATTGATTTTGATCTTCAACTAGCTATAAGTATTCTTAGCTTATTAAAGTTTTAATAAGATGAAAAAAGCGAAAACATTCGCTATACGAAATCACTAATTTCTCACTTACGTATTTCATTTTATACTTTAATAGTATTTTGAATTTTGTATTGATTGGTAGAAACAAGAAATAGTCTTTAAAAAATTTTTCTAAAATACACCAAAAGCAGCTTTCTAAGACTTCATCGAGACGTCATTAGTAATTAGAAGAAAATGATGCATGAATCTAATACAACTTGCGGTAAATAACATGTGCGCAAGGATCACTCCTTCACGTTGAATATCATCCATCTCCAATGCAGACAGTAAGACGTGAAAATGCATCAAAATTTACTCTTAGTGCTCAAATTCAATAAATCGTCATATGTTTAAGAGCGTAAATACCTGGTTTTTCCGGTTCTGGCAAAGGTGGCGATTCTAAAAGTCAAAAAATTTAAAAATTGCTTAAAAATTGAAACAACGGAAAAAGAGACAAAACTAAAGCTATAAGAAATCCATTTTAAAACCCAACTTTCGATTCAAGCATTTTCCTCTAAAGCTGGAGTTGTGGTTATAGTTCTGGCAATACTGGTGGTTGTGGTTGTTGCTCTGGTTGCATGTGGTTGTGGTTGTACTGTGGTTGTGATTATGTTGAGGTTGTAGTTATGGTTGTTGTGGTAGCAGGAGGGATGATGGTTATGGCTGTGGCTGTAGTGGTGGCGGTGGTAGTGGCCATAGTGTGCGCTTTGCTGTAGTTGTCTTTGTTTCTGTGGCAATGGTCAGTGCCGTACCGAAGGGGGAGCCACTGTGGCGCTTGTCTCGGGAGCAAAATTTTATGGGGCGACATTTTCAGAAACACAAATTTGACTTTTTTTTAATCTTTTATCCGGATTCAAAAATATTTTGCAAAGCTCAACAAAATATTAAATCAACGTCTCGACTTCTCATCGTCAATTGACGACTTTGCAGCTATTATGGCTCAGAGGCGCCTGCTTTAAATTTTCAATTACATTTTGAGTAATAAAACACAAAAAGCACTATAAACATCTGTTTCTTCAAACGCACCTCGTTTAGTTTTAGGACATAAGAAGCTTCAGGTGCGTTAGTGGGCCGAGGGGGCGCCTTTAACAAAATTTGCCCTGCGTGAATGACCACCTAGGTATGGCTCTGACTGCGGTTATTGCAGCTGATATTAGGGCTATGACTGGCTGTGGCTCTGCTTGCGGGTATAGTTCTAGCTGTGATTATTGCGGGTGTGTCCAGTTTGTGTTTTAGTTGTGGTTCTGGTTCTGATTCTGGTTGCAACAGTGGTTATTGTGGCTGTGGTATTTGTTGTGGTTGTGGTAGTTGCTGTATTTGTACTCGTGACTGTAACTGGGATTGGGGTCATCGTTGGAATTACGACGACAGTTATGGTTATTGCCATACCTGTGTTGGTTCTGAAAATGGTTACCGTTACAATGATGATCATGATTATTTAAATTATGTTAAAGACAAACAAGCAAACATACTTATGTACAAATTTGTGCCGGACATAGGTTTCTCTATGGTTCCTCCAGGATACTTAACACCAATACTGAGGTGATCTCCCCCACCATGCTCCTTTAAGAAAGCTGTCATCAAGTACACTTCTCCTCGTTTCAGTTCAATCTTTTTTGACGTCTGCTTTTCAACTTTCCTGTGAATGAAAACGACTTTTTACGGAAATGATAACTCCTTCATGTGAGAATAAGAATTGAGACTGAATTATGGCGTAATCATTTGCTAAGGGTGTTTTGGACAATTAGACACCCGGAACTCTCCTCTTCCGATCATTTCGCCATCGCCACTCCGAGGCTTTGGCTCCTCAAGAGGAAGAATGAGTAAAAACCATGGCTACCAATTAAATTGTGTACAGACTAGTGCCGTGTCCAGGGCTTGTGCCTGGGTGCTGGTCTCTCATCTGGTAGCTGTGCTTGGGCGCTGAGATTTGAGCACCAGGAGAAAGGTTACGTTTATCTTAGTGTCCATGTACGAGCACCGTGCCGTGGCACCTAATCTGAAAAGGACTTATACCCTGAGTATAAGAGTATACCCTGGACTTACCACAAGTCAACTACGTCCTGTATACGCGAGGAAGAAGTTGCAAGTATTTCCTGCCACAACTCATCGCAAGATTGTTGCAAGGGAGAAACCAGGCAGGAACAGTATTCGTGTAAATATCAAAGTGTAAATATCAAAGCCCAGCAAAGTGTGCGATATGAAGCCAAAAACAATGAAAAGGTTTATCTTTATTTTATCATGTATTAAATATTTTAAAACTTTTCATCGTTTATGGCTTTATTTCGAACACTTTTTTTATTTATACTTCAAACTCATCTCAAACAAGCGCATATAAATGACTTGGAAATGAATCACGGGAAGTCCGAATCAATTCCTGAACCTCTATAGAACAGTCGTTTGAATGCAGGTCCTATTCAAGCTTGGATTTAAGAAATACCAAACGGATTCCCGTGCATGGATACTGGGATCCAAATACGCGAGATGTCGTGAGACGTGAGAAAAGTGTAAACATTGCATACTCTTATCCAAACACGGGCATTAACCAATTGGAGCTCACGAACGAGTCACGTTATATTATGAACTAAAAAGAAATTTTTGAGAACAACATACCTATCCCATTCTCGGAAATTTGTTGCCATATGGTGTAATGACATTACCCTCTTCGGACGTCCATTGACTTCTTTTGAAATCCAAAGTTCACTGTCGTCGTCACTTGCGGCGTAGAATGTATATTTGCCTGACTCGGGAGCCTATAAGAAATATAGAATCATTTATTCGATTTTAATTTCCAAATCTTAACTGTTTTTTCTCCACTTGCTCTTTCCATATCAATGTAATCGTTCACCTTCAGAATGACGTCTTACACGCATGGGAGTGAAAAGTTTGAATTGCAACTGGCGGTTATTTAGAGCATAACGAAAGTTCGAGTGTTCCAGTTTCAGCTTATCTCAGGATTTTCAAGTTTTCTAATTCAAAAGTGAAAATATTGATCACTTATTACATTAGGAGGGTTATTTCAGTCAGGATCAAGACTTCTGATTGCCTTCTCGATACCACAATTTATGATGTTCCAAACTTCGGTCCATGTTTTTGTAATTGGATGAAAACATCGAGTATGTTTTTTGTTTCCTACATACACGCTGCACAGATAAAACAGGCTTGGATTGGCATTTAATTGTAACGTTGTGCTATGGAACAATGGTCACCTATTTTTCCATGACAAAATTGCCGGTGGCAAGTCTGAGTCTGGCATAAGAGCGCTACATTCTGTACTAAATCTCTCCTTATGGACACTTTGTCAAACTTACCAAGAAGTACGTTTGTAATCTTGCACCGTAAAATTCGCGATAGTCTTTTTTGGTCTCAAAAGTAGGCATTTTCATTATTTCATCTGGTTTGTTGGGATATTTTGAGTTGGAAGTTAGTTTGTCCACTTCCAATCCACGAATGTTGTTAAAGTACTCCACGATGACTCCATGCTCCGCTGAAAAATAAAATCGCAATAAAACAGGATGAAACTTCTCTTTTAAAAACTTACACCAAGTCAAACTTGGCCAAGCCTTTTAGAAACTAAAAACTTTTTCTTATATACTTTTTGACGTCAAATAATTTCTGTTCATTATTTGCCATTACGCAAGATATATGGAAGGAGCAAAAAACGAAATTTGCCACTTGTTAACAGAATACTTCCCTACGAAAACAAACAATAGCAATCAGTGTGGTACCTTTTCTCTCTTCTACTTCTTTTGTAGCAGCTTCTTCGGCATTGGTAGCTTGAAGGAAAAATTATCAGGGTCAATGACAAAATGGTATTTACTGCAAAGCATCATCCTATTCGAGTTGGGGCCAGATACATGAAAACTCTTTTAACATAATCAGCGTTAACTGTGTGGGATCCAGGTTAGCGTTAAAGAAAATGCGGTGACCTGATTCGTCAAGTGAAGGAAAAACCGGCAAGAATTCTGACCAGTTTCGACGGGTGCCTACTCACCCCATTTGTTGGCCAGAGTTTCAGACGACAGACAGCCACCCCAGTTGTTTCTTCCCACCCAAATATCGATACAAAACACGACAAACAAACGTCAGAAGAAAAACGCCCGCAAAAAAATCCCGTGCTTTAACTGTTGCTTTGCCCAAAGAGTACGCTATAAGCTTCGTGAGTTTCTCTTACCTGTCTCGAAAACTTTAGCCAGTAGTTTCCTCGTATAATAATTTTTGTCCCTCTTGTAAGTGTTGTAGGCAGTCAGCTCATTTACCAGTGCACCTGGAGTATAGCAGCGCCATTTGAACTTTCGAATTCTTTTACCCCGGTCGTAAAGGGCAATCAACTTGTTTCCTGAACCTTCGATATGTTCGTTGCACCACTTGTTTAGACCAAGTTGAACTTCATTAGTCACAACGAGAGAAGCTGCAAATAGAAAGACAGAGTTTCGACCAAAAACCCAAACCAGCCTTGCAGCTGACAACTTGAAAAAATATAAAATGTGAAACAAAGTCGAAATGTTACTTAAAATGGAAATATTATGAAATAAAGTCGAAATATTACAATCTCGGGATAGTCCCAACGCGTTATTAACTCAAATCTTGAGTTTCAAGATGTCAATATTATTCGGTGTATGCTTTATTTTATACAAAGACAGAGTTTTAAACATATTTTCGAGACTGCAGCAAAACATTCAAAAACAATGTATAGAGAGAACCAGTGATCTCACAACCTGGGTTGTTCACCTCAGTGCTGTCAGTGGCATCGCCACTTGGGGACTAGGGTGGTTCAAACCTCCCACTTCTCCTCATGACCGATTTTTAATTCTTTCAAATCCGATGAGAAACTGATTGGGGGTAAGACATAAAGTTCCCAAGCGTTCACATCAAAATCATTTCATGTATTCCCAATTAAGTCATTCAGCCTGGTTTTTAAGCTCATTACCTAAGCTATTTTACCAGTGTTTTTACCACTTCTCCCTTGAAATATTTACAATATGTTTGTATCTTACGTTCAGATAAGGTTAGAGCAAGTGTTTGTTTTCCACTTGTCCCTTTCTCATCATCAAGCGTTTTATCGATTTGGAACATGTATGTTTTTCCAGTCTTGACGTCTTTCACTGATAGCTGCAGAATAAAATCCAATAACATTTAAGAACTGTAATTACAATCTATCTAAAACGAAATCTTGAAGACTGCTCGAACTCACTCAAAAACGACTATATGAAGACTTTTCCGCACATCAATTTTATTGAAAAAAAAATAAAGCAATGTTGGGAAAATGTATCAAAAGGATGAAACAATAATATATATTTCATACGTTTCCCTTCTACAATTCTTTCGCCTTCCTGCACCCTTTTCTCCACTACCTGCATTCACTCCACAACCTTCCCTCCACTTCATTTTCATTCCTTTCCATTCTTTGCTTTCTCAACCATTTTCATTCCATTCTAATGCAATTGTCTCCCTTCCTATCCCTCCCTTTTTCTTCTTTTCCCATTTCTTTTCTTCACTTCCCCTTTCCATCTTTTCTCATAATCATAAATCTTTTCTCTCCTCATGTTTTTCCCATCTCTCTTCCCTTATCATTCCCATAATCGTTTCTCAATATCATAATCATCTTATCTCACCGCTTCCAAATGCCAGCTGGGGTTTTTCCCGGAATTATCTTGCCTGATACGAACAGAACGAATATCTCCGATTTCACCTGCACGGATCATGAACGCATCAGTTCTGAAAGAAGGAACATTGTTCAGATAATTTATTGCTGGGAAGTCTAGTTTTTTACCCGGACTGCATCAAAATGCATTGCAAGAGTGACGCTCTTAGACTCAATAGAACAGCTACTTCAATTTCAAAACCACGAGTTCAGAAAAATCTTATACGCTCATTGGGACAACATTTATAGTGGGTTCACTAAACCAAAAAGTAATTTATTGAGATAGATAAAGTGTTTTCACATTTAGAGTCACTGATTAAATAATTTTTTCTTGGGTTTGTTCATCGAGTCGACGACTTCTAAATTTTTTTATTAAAACTTTTATTATTGTATACTTGTCTACAAACCATTATTAAAGATTTTTACCGGTATGAAATTTATCAGGCGGCGAAGCCAAGGCGTGCCATAGTAAATTCCATACATGTTCGACGTAAATCACTGATCCAACAAATGCATTTAATGATCTCTATCTACTAACTATTGCATGTATCGATATAAGCCGTTTAAGTCGAAAAAAACTAAAGCTAAGCTTGGTGAAACGATCGGAAATGTCTGAGTAGTGCCGAAATGTGAAGAGTAGTTTTCTAACGTTTCGAGCGAAGGCCTTCTGTCAGAGAGAAAACCGGGTTTTCTCTCTGACGAAGGGCCTTCGCTCGAAACGTTAGAAAACTACTCTTCACATTTCGGCACTACTCAGGCCTTTCCGATCATTTTACCAAGATTTCAACGGTGCCTACGCAGCACTCTATTTTACTTAAATCTAAGCTTCATGTATTCATTGTATTCGAAGTGTCATGAATTATCTCCGCAGTTATTTAATGACGAAATCTTTTCTTACAAGAATAGTCACAAACGACAGTCTAGAATGTCAAGTGCCACACGACTGAGGCACGTTCTTATCATACTGAAATAACGTGTTGACTATGATATGCTAAAAGTTAGCATCTATAAACGTACAACGATAGCTTACCCTCCTTTTCGGAATGGATTCCCTGTTTTAGATAATTCTACCTCCCTAGAATCACCATTTACACCACTAAACTTAATGTAAACCTTCGCAGTAGTTCCATCTTGTCGACCGTTTCCGGTGTAAGTGGTTACAATATATTTTCTTTCTGTTGAAAAGACAAAGACGCAACGTTTTAGTCAATCCTTTACCTTTTACGAAGGGAAAACTATGATTACGTATCGTATTAAAAAACTAACAAATGTACAAAACTAAGGACACGACAGATCGGCTAGAAGCATTTGAAATGTGGACACTAAGAAGAATGTTAAAAATATCATGCAAGAGGAAAATTAGTAATGAAAGAAAGTTCTAAAAATGGCAAGAAAGAAGAGAGAGATTATTAGATACATGTTTGTGGTGGTACAGATTAGTTCAGTCTTGAGAAAGACTGTTGGTGACTGACGTTTCGACGGCCTCAGCGGCGGTCATCTTCAAAGTTGAAACTGATATGTGAGTAACATATGACCTTTTCTTCGACTCTGAAGATGACCGCCGCTGAGGTCGTCGAAACGTCAGTCATTAACAGTCTTTCTCAAGACGATCTACCATCACCAACATGTACCGATTCTTCCGGGTTCAAACCATTTACTCTAGAGATTATTAGAATTGTTAAAGGTAGGAAGCCGAGATACTTTGGGCATATTATCAGACATGAGTCGTTACAGAAAGATTTACTAGGAGGTAGAGTGAATGGCAAAAGGAGCAGAGGAAGACCGAGAATTAATTGTGGTGATAAAATCAAAAATTGGAGGGTCAGGACCGTGCAGGATGCAAGAAAACGGCACAAAATAGACAGATGTGGAGACAATTGGTGGCGTGTACCGTCGAACACGACAAGCCTACTTTATGATGATGACGATGTACGAACCTACAGCTGACGGTCCAAAAGGAACAAAAGCACTGGCAAGTGCCGGTCCTTGGCCTTTCTTTTCTTGACCCTGATAGAAATTAATACACAAATTCACCAACGATGTCAATTAGATTGTTGACTGTTGAGTTCAGCAATGTTTAGCTTACTTGTACAATCCATTTCGGCCTTTCAGCGCCTTTATAACCAATTAAAGCGAAGGTGGAACGATCTTCGTTGATTATGGGGTCTTTAGCGCCGATTTTCCTTAGCTCAGGAAATGCTGCACTAATATGTTTGGATCCTTCATCTTGAATGGCAACTATTATCACGCGCCTAAATTAAATTGAAAAGAATGACAACCACTAGTATATTTCCGACAAATTCAAGAAGCGATGTGATGATATTTTCATGACAAACAATTTGAGCTCCTGCACAAATACTCTTTCCATTGGGAGTCCTTAAAGATCCATTTACTTATTTATATTGAAACCTATATAGTAAACTAAACCTCTCAACCGCTCATGGAAGACAATTATCATTGTAGTCTGTTCTGCATAATGTTTGAATCGCTTCATCGCTTTGGCAACTTAAGTCATCAGTTTCAATCAACAGCATATGTCACTTTAAATTACGACTATTTCAAGTACTCCTATTCACGTAAATGAGGAATTGAAGAACCAAGGAACACATTATAATATCGTCATGTTGCCGTTCTTCCAAAAGAAATTGTGTTTGTTTCACTGACGTTTTCGGGCTACTCGCGCAGCGGCCATCTTCAGTGTGTGGAAAGTTTTTGTCCCCTCAAGGTGGGCGGTACACAATACTTCTTGAAGTAATAAGCTTGAGTGCATGTACGTTCACTTCCTGAAATTTTAACAAACAAGACTGATCAACCGGGTAACACGTACCCATTGGGAACTTTATCGATATATTCTTGCAATCCTTTACCAGACTGTGAATCTCCATGAGTGTCAAAAGCAACTCCAGGTTCCATTTCACCTGAAAAAAGATTGGAAAGAAACAAAAATTAAAGGAAAGAAGAACTCTCAAAAGGCCTAATCCAAAAACACTACATGATTCCCAGATGGAAAAAAACTGCGTCCTTATTTCAAATTTCCGTGATATATAGGCTATGTATAAATTCAGCACGAGAATTGCCGAAAAACAGGTACTATTTTATATCGAAAAATTTTAGTTTTGGAAGCCCTATCGAAAAAGTAAAGTTCAGGAACTAATAAGAAGTTAACAATTAAAAGTTAAAGTGAATAACTACCATGGGAAGTTGAAAGATTACCCATACTTTTTGAAAGTTTTCAAACTTGCTGTAATTTTGCTCCTTTTGGTCAACTATTCCACAGTTTTCCACCACTATAGACAATACTATTTCTAAGGTTGTTTTTTTTCTCCTTGGTGAAAGGGGAAAAGGTTCCTTTTCTCGATCTTTCAAATTATAGGTTTCCAAATATGTAGACAGGTAGAGGTGTTCGAACAGATAATTGCATGCTAGGTTCTTCAACGCTTTGCGATAAATCTAATGATAGCTAATCGAATTTATCTAATTGTATTTCATTAGAACGTACTTCACAAATATCTCCACTACTAACCCTCAGGACCCTCATGCCTCTTTGGACCAATTGTTCCGTGAGCGAAAAAGTGAGGCTTAAGTTCATTATGCATAAGTTTGTTTCCCCAAACCGAAGCAAGAATCAAGAATATCGTTCAAAAGCTTATATGGCACTCTGCGAAAAATTGAATTCTTATTTTAAGAAAAAAAATTTGTTTTAAGACCATACTTCTTAAATTAAGAAACGTTATCTTGTTCCGTAGACAGGATAATTTTGCTTAATAAGCTATCTTCATAAGAAAAAATTTCTAAAAATTTTTTCTTGATTTAAGAAAATATATCTAAACTAGACAGGAAAAATATTGTTGAATCAAGATAGGTTTTCTTAAATTTCTTGAAAGGAGAAAAAAATCCGCATAGCTTTTCTTATCAAGAATTTATTTCATAAAGCCAGGACATTGATCTTAAAAGTAAAAAAAACATCTACCCAAGATGTTAATTTTTTGCAGCGCAAATATCTCATGAACTTTCTTTCAGCAGAAATGCAATAAAAGTTGTCCAGTTTATCTTGTCTATTTGCCAACATCATACAATGACACAATTCAAGATATTACACTCACCAGTAGCGGCATTAATGACCTCAACATTATGACCTCGTGTCTGAGGGGCTTTCTGCTCTCCATCAACGTATATGAAAGCCAAACCACAACCTCGGCTTCTGAACTTGTCGTTACAGCCCTCGCTAATGACCTCAATATTAGGGAATTCTGACATAAAATAAAATAAATGACATTTTTCTCAAAAATGATCTCACCCAAATTTGAAAGAAAACGAAATTGAAATGGAATGAAATTAATCGAGAGATTCCAATGGAACTTTGAATGGAAATATATCAGATATGAAAACACCATACCTCCAAATGGAACGTCAACGGTTATTCTACTCGGTCCTTTGCCTTGGTTTCTTTGTTCCTAAATTAAAGCGAACTTACATAAACGTTGTGGTATCGTCTGTTGTATCAGAAAAAAGAATATATGGAGGCCAAAAAACACTTTCAACTGACACCAGTAGAAATGCAATTTTTCGAGCGGACGTAAGAGTATCGTTTTCAGCCAGGATCCAATCAAACCTTTGTAGAAGGCAAGATCAGAGGCCTGCAGTGTGGTTAGATTTGAATTGTAGTTAAATTGTAATTTAGAGTTTGACCAATCTACTCAGCTACGAAGAAATCGGGTTTATGATTTAAGTCAAATTTTGAGTTTGAATAACAGAAATTGCAGTGCTTTTATTTACAATTTTACTGGTCATAAACTATGACTTCAGTATAAAAAGGGTGTGTTCTGTGTGTTCTATTATCAGAATTTATTTCAAATCATTCGAGTTTCCTGTACTTTTCTAAGTTACAAGTCTATATTTTTCTAACAAAAATTCCTTAAACGAAGGTGCTTGTTGGGAAAATGGAGACTGAGAAAAAACGAGGAATTACAAAACATTGTGTTGTTGGACTTGTTTGAAAAAGTACTCTCTGACGTTATTTAACTATTTCTTCACTACATACTTCAGGGGATTTAAAGTTACACGCACAGGTCTGTGTGAAAGATGTTAGGCTTGATGGGCAAACTTCAGCCACAGTCACTGATAATTTACTAGCTGAACGACGTACCTGAGTAACCCAAGATGGCCTTCCTGGTCCGGAGTATCCAACCAGGGCGTATGACGAACGAAAATCGTTCTTGATAGGATTCTGAGCCCCAATCTTGATCAAAGCATTATAATCCTCATCCCTCATACGATTCGCGGCCTCATCTTGCACAGCAACGAGAACAACCTTGCTGCAGGGGTAAAAGAAATCAGATAATAAACCATGACTGGATCAATCACTGGGCCCGCTATCGGCAAAAAATTTTGGACCTTCCAATATAAAATTCTGACTGCGCCTGTTAACATACCCGTCTGGCAACTCTTCGATGAAATTTTTCATATTCTTAGTTTCCTGTAAGGAACTATGCGTGTCATAATTTTCGGATTCTTCAATTTTACCTGGAACGATAGTATTATATTTATTAGGATTCCTCGTACACGTATGGTTTGAAAAATAACGATTACAACCACAATGATAGCAATAATGATAACAGTAGTGACGACGATAATAATAATAACAATAATAGTAGTAATTATAATGATAATGATAATGACAATGACAAAGACAAAAACAAAGACAATAACAATAACAATGATAATGATTATGATTATGATAATGATAAGGATAATAATGACTATCAAGATCATGATGATTAAAATAATGGGGGAAATTAATTTGTTACTACAGCCAGACAATATTGCGATAAAATTGCGATAAAAAGCGCCATTGGAAAAAAACTTACCTGTATTAAAATCAAATACGACGATATTGTAACCTCGTCTCTTCCTTGAACGTTCTATGTTGTTCACTTTTATGGACGCTGTCCCGCAACCAGTGATGCCAGGATCGCTGCATCCTTCACTGATTATTTCAACCTTAACGGCAACTGCGAATTCAAAACGTGAGGAAAATTACTGTGCTGATTTCGATGTAAAATATAAAATACTTGAGATTTTCTCAATATTATTAATATTACTGATTATTCATACTATAGCACTCAACCACGTTTACTTGGTATATACTATATACCATATTCATATATAGTATGATGAAGTAATAATGATCTCAAGCTTTAACATCATTATTACTTTTACCCGCTCTTCCTCTACAGTATTGAGCACTCTGCAGTCTATCGCGTAACACTTCAATGATTTACAATAAATTTACTATATATTTATGTAATATTTAAAAAAATAGGCAGGAGTGCTTTATCGGATAAAGCACGAGGCGATAGCCGAGTGTTTTGGATCCGATAAAGCAGGTACCGCTAGTTTTCTAAATGTCTTATAAAATGAACCTCTTTATACGGTAATTCCCTACGAAACTTTGGCAATTTATGTTTTCTGAGGCGAAAAATGTAGGGAAGAATATATATGTAGTTAGATATCGCTCTATGGCCTCTTGGTTCATATTGAGCACTCTACAGGATGAGTCATGCCGCTAGCGAACTTGCGCACGCTCACTAGTCTCTAGTTAGAGCACTCTGGCGTGGCTTAGATGTACCACAAGTGTGGGACATTTGAGTTGCCTATATAATATAGGCTTCTCCATCCTACTCGTCAGCACTACACCGATGAGGCCCAATAGGCCGAAACGACTCCGTCTGTAGTTAGTTAACAATATCTGTGAACTGTCACGAGAAAAATTGTCTTTATAATGGGATAATATCCCTAAAATGTTCACTGGAAATAAATTCCAGAGTTTTTATGACTCTCTCTCTCTGTCTCTCTCTCTGTCTCTCTGTCTCTCTGTCTCTCTGTCTCTCTGTCTCTCTGTCTCTGTCTGTCTGTCTGTCTCTGTCTGTCTGTCTGTCTATCTGTCTCTCTCTCTCTCTCTCTCTCTCTCTCTCTCTCTCTCTCTCTCTCCCGCCCGTGACTGTCGTGACTGCCGTGACTGATCTCAGAGAATTCCAATATACTTTCTAAGTTCTCGTAACTCCCAAGAGAATGGTCTTTTAATGCTTAAACATAACCCTTTGTGATATATGCAAAACAAGGATCCGTTCCTCTTCCGTTGTTTTAAATTGGCTCACCATCTCTACCACCCCTCGCACGACGAATATTTTTGCAAATACATTGTAACGCTCACTGCTTTAATTTTATTGTTCTTGTAAACAATAACTCATTCTCTTATGATGTTGCACGAAGGAACAAAAGGTTTGATCAGTATTAAACGTTCTTAATTTCACCTTTACATGCCCTTTTTCATTACAGCAATTTGGCAGAATCCTTAGACCTCCTTTACACTGTGTTCAGTCTGTAGTAGATTATGAACAGTCTGATTTGTGTGAAAAGTACTCAGAAACTGGCAAGCACTTAAGTTAACATATGCGCAGCAGCTGTAAGTCTTTTCCACTAAGATCAGTCTTATTACCTTATAAAGTCAGACTATTTTACCCCGGCTTACGCCAGACGATTTCACTCGTCAAGAGGAGAGGTCCTAACTGGAAAGAGTTAAGACCCAATGACAGCGATCTCGGCAACAGGTGGAGAACGTTAGTAGTTTTAATCAACGAGTATAAGTAGATGTTTGTTGAAATTGATCGTTTTGATTGGCGTAGTCCATATGAACACTGGTGTGGTGCTGACACTACATGAATACCCTAACTTAGACGAGTTCAACAAACATCTAATGGCGCTAAAAGTCTGGTAAAGATTCGAGTGTCGAAGTGGAAACATTTCTGAGATTCTTTCGGCCGTTAGAAACGTTCGCTCCATTGGAAAAATGCCAGATATTTGTCTGTGTACCGTATTCCCCCCCTCCCTTGGCTTTATATTCAATTTTTTACCGCGGACTAGCTATCCGTAAACGGCACATGGTTGATCGATTTGACATTGATTTTAAATTACACTCAGTCCTAATCCCACGGAGATCAGCTTACCAAACATTGATCTGAAGTGTGGAAAAGCCTTAAACTAAATTCGGGATTTAACGAAAGGTTTAAGCGAAAGAACAATAACTCGACCAATGGTCTGTTCCTGGAATAAAATGTAAGTTGAACATACGATACTTTATAAAGAAGCCATCGTAGATTGGGAACTGTCTAACAGAAAATACCAATACTTACCAGTGATTGAAATGTCTATCAAGGTGGCTATAAATAGCCACTTGATAATGCAGCCTCCCATAAGCTAGCGTTCTTGGTTAGCGCATGTTTTCGACGTTTTCCCCTTTAAATGGACTCTCCTGAAAACAGAACAAAATACAGGTTCTCTTTGACTGTTAGACTGACCAAAGATACTTCGCAAGTGAAGTCACACAAGAGCGGTATACTTTCACCAGTTTGTTTATGATATCTCTCACACAAACAAACGGGTTAAAAAGAAAACAAATAATTCTCATGTGCCTTTGAAACCGATTAAATCCACAAATTGCCTGCCTCTTAAACTGCAGCTGAACCTCCAAACTACAGGCACCGTTGGGACAAAATATTTCAAGCTACTATGGGGGTATCCGAAGTATTGACGAGGGGGTTTCATCGGTCCATCTATTTCTAGATTTATTAGGTCCACGTGCTTGAAAATCGTGATGAAGAAGGGAAAGCTTTTTGAAAACAATTTATCCATTTATTGGGTTAAAGAAAAAATATATAATACCAGTATAAAACCGGGATAACCATGTTTTAATGAGAAGCAAGCACTAAATTCAAAATAAGAGAGAGGCTGTGAAGTTGATTTAAAAGATAAAATGTTGTTGATGGAACAAATATTGTTCACTGAAAATCGAATCAACATAAAGTCGATTGGACTGCTCAATGGCGTCTACTCTTCGTTTGTTTAAAGGTGTCTGTTGCACTAGGATTTTCAATCTAATGGTAAATCTGTATCCTTAATCTTATCCTTCGTAAAATAAAATCTCAACCTTGCAATGGAATCCATTTGAGTTTTTTAGTAGTGTTCATTTCGCTAGGATTTTCTATCTGAGGATAAAATCCCTATACTCGAATGGAAAATAAAATCTAAACGAAATATCTAAAATGCACTCAAAAAGAAATAATAAAACTGAATTGGTTTAGTTTGAGTTAAGAACGTCCAAAGTCAATTTGAATTATCTTGTACGGTCGTAGAAAACTCTTCGTGACAAGAATCAGCCCAACTTATATGATGAAAACCCCTCAGAGCATGCTGTTTATTTCTCGAGTCTTAACGCATGGCTAGCTCACGATTTAAGCCTGGCTCACACAAGCAAAGCAAGCGCAGGCACAAACTACCAGACAATGATAAGAGGCACGAGTAGCATAAGCAAAACAACGAAACAAAGAAAGCATTCCTCGGGGATAACACGAGCACAAGCAAACGCAGACGAAATATAAGCAATCACCAGCACAAGTGCAAGAGCCAGACAAAAGAGAAAACAAAGGGTCTTTTGTCTTGTTTTTTTGGGCTTTGGTGGAAGACCCATGATGAAACACTTGGCTAGTTGCCTCTTCATTGCTATTCCGAAAATGATAAAAAGCTGAAATGAAACATAACTGAGTCACCGTGTGCGTATGATTAAGCCTCCTTTTTCATTGATATGACCAGGGAATTGAGAAAACTGTTACAATTTAATAGTAGTGTTACAAAGAACCTGAATCTCTCAGCTGGTGGTATAGTTTAGACAGCGCACAGTCAACTCACGAAGTGGAACAGGCATCAAAGCCTTGATTGGCGGCTGATTAATCTTCCTGAATAATCAAAATGTTTCAAATTTCGGTGCAACTGTATTTTAATGAACAGTGATCTGACAGTGACCGTACTGCAGCCTCACTAAGTAACCCTAACTGATGAGCGATATATTGGTGTTCACTAAACTGCAGTCTGGCCAAATTTTCCAACGACAGGCCTGATGAGACTCTAGTGAAACATTAAGAATGACATCTCGGAGTATATGGGATTGATTACATGGAGAATTTTAGCCCTGGCTTTAGTCTACCCAGGCTCAAATCTAAGTCCGTGCTCACGAAAAATGCCTTGCGAAATCTTCCTGTGATTACATGACGAAAATTTCAACCGGGGCTGTGCTATTTAATTGTCAGCCCGAGATGAAGTTCATTCATTTGCCAAGCTCCTAAACTATATCGTCAGGTAGAAAACTGTTGCGCAACGAATAAGTGACCGAGCAACGGATTCCGGCACCTGGGACGTAGTTTAAGGAGGATGTGGGGGTGTGCAACGTCCAAAGTTGGCAAGAAAACATAAAATTCGGGCAAACATGGATAGCTGGTGCAATAAACTTTGGGCAAAATATGGTTCAGTGTGGCTACACCACCATTGCCTGAATGCGCGTCAAATGACATTCCGGCAGTTTTTAAAATGATACGATATTCGGGCAAATTAAGTTGGACACACTCACCAGTTAAAATGAGTTAACTACGCCCTGGCTGGCACTTGGTTTTGATTTGCGTAAGCATATGGTAAAGCGCAGCTAGATAGATTCACGCGAAAATTTCATATTTTCTATGTAAATGACAGGTAAAACCATTCTTGGTAAGATCCCAAAGCCCGTGATATCATTGAGCTTGTCCTCAGACTTCAAGTAAGGTCTTAATGAGGAGGTGAGTATCGTCATTTATACTGGATAACCCAATCAAATGTAAGTTTACTGTTCTCCCCCAGAGGTCGAGCAAAGGCCACTCCTCATGGGGGTAGCATTAGTAGATAATACTCAGCGGATGCCCATGATGTTTGGTAGTGTAAAACTGGACAACACCCCTCCCACAAGTCATTAAGGTAACTTCAAACGGGCAACTCCATGGAGCCAGGATTTAACTTTAGCCACAGATCCTCCGAATCTCATTACAAGGGGGGAACCAGAGTACCCGGAGAATTAAGTTGCAGTGCTTGATAAAGTTAAACTGGACAAGGCTCTTTCCACATGTGACAAAGGTAATTTTAATCGGACAACTGTACGGAGCCGAAATTGAATCCTAGTCACACAGGCGAAGGGCACGCATGCTGCCACTGTGCCACTAGCACCCTAAATAAAAGCTGAATTTGGATAGCTTTGGTCGCATTCCTCTGTGTATTAATTCATTTTCTTTATTCTCCATTTCCACTTCCCTTTGCTTTCCTTTCCTTCCTCATCTTAAATCTTTCGTACAACTTTATTTGAATATGTAACGTTTACGAAGGTTTAATTCACGAGCTTGACGAATTAACTGGGTTAAACTCGGAGTTTATTGTTTATTATTTTACAGTTCATTTTTATATACTCATGAGCCCAGCTTTAATATCATCGATACATATTACCTTCAATTTAACAAATATTTGAATTGGCTGTCCCTTTCTATTTACATCTAACTTAGACGTTTTAATGTATCATATGTTTACGTCACGTTTACAAAAGATAACTCAGTATTGTGACCAAACTACTTATTGGCATCTAAATGCGTTCAGCTACAAAACGCGATTATCTCTAAGTTTTCCAAGCGTTGACGAGCCGATTCCTTCCTAAAGTAATGGAAATCTATTTCGGAGACTACGGATTAAGAATGTAATATGTTTCCCCATAATGACAAAAAAAATCTGTAGAGATCAGGCCACCTTTTCCATATACAGTCATAATATAACGTAAACCATGAACCAAAATAAATATAGTTGCCTGTTGTTTTCTTTCGGGGTCAGTCTTCAGCTTAAAACATGGAAAATTTCTTATCATACGTTGCATCTTACGGCTCAGATTCAATACGTGCATATTAAATACTCCTCTTCTTCGTTATAAGTAACATCAATTTTTTTCATCCCAATGCGGACCACGATTCAGAATGACGTGTCTTTTTGCTTTAGCTTTTGGAATTCAACAAACTACTATAGTTCTACTGCTCTTACCCAATACTGTATGAATAATGTCTGAGAGCATCGACAGCTATCTCGGCGCCACGAGGGCTCACACCAAAGTCCCTGTCTTCCTTTAATGATGATATTTTCTTTTCTTTATGGCTCCAACATGTCTAAATGTTAGCAATGAAGAATTGTTCAATATCGGAAAGTGTGTCAATAAAGCAAGCGTGTTTTTGATACTTGCAAGAAAAAATTAGGAATATGAATTTCAAGATTTCTTTAGAAAGTTGGTATCTACAGAACTTTTCCTGAATTATTTTTTACTGAAGCACAGAGGTTCTAAAATTTGCTTACTGTTTTCTCAAGAATATTAGTTAATGGAACGACATACCGACCTAGGGCACAGATGACATGTTTTCTTACAATTAAATCGCTTGAAGGCAAAACTTGGGTTATCGCTACACAGTCCCTGCACTTCATATCGCTGGCAATCTGGATCCAGATCATCACAGTTAGAAAAAGTAAACCCTGCAAAGGACCACAGCGGAAGGTGAGCGACTATGATGAAAACGTATACAAACGATAATAACTATCCTACTCACTTCGACAATCACGAACACAAACACAATCACAACCATCATCACAATTAAAAATACATTTACAATCGTTACCATGATCATGGCCACATCCACAACCACAGCCATTACCACTTACCCAACTTCAACGAACGCAACAGCCCCAACTACAAATCCTCTGAACATAACGTTAATAGACAAATATTACTACAATGCATCTTAGCTCAGTGACTTTGACAATTGACAATCTCTTAAACCCTTTGACCCCATATGTCTCCATGCAAAGTTAAATCATCCAGCGTTACTTAACATTAGTTCCAAACGACTATCGTAAAAGTAAAGTGGTTAATCGTTCTGTTAAATAGACTTGTTTATTATAAGCCAAAGCAAAGTTTAAGAGTTACATAAGGGATTAAAAAGCATGCCCAATAATATGCCTACCGTTTGCAGTTTTATCATACTGGTACTCATACAGCGTGTTCTGCAGGATCATATTCAGCTCCTCCAACGTTTTTCCAGTGCTTGCAACTCCCATAGGCCCAGGCCCCTTTCCTACACCTTTCACTCTACCTTCGGCCGTCTCATGGTCCACAATCGCCAGAGAATCTTCAGTTGGGAAATCTTGAGCCAGTTTACTGTTCAAAGTAGTCGACATCCCTCCTTTCATCTTCGCCACTTTTTTACCATATTCGTCATTATACTTATATTCTGGGGATGTACGTTCGAGCATGGAGTCCTGTTCCGTTGCTGTGTTGGGTAAAATTGCTGGTTTTGGTTTGGTTAGGAGTGGGAGTGCTGTGTTTGTTTGTGTTTGGTTTATTGAAAGCTGTTGGCCTGGATGTCCTTGAAGGTACCTGATCTTCAGGTTCAGCGTCTGTGAAGGAGACGACCCTAAATTTACAAAAATAAAAGAAGGAAAGAAAAGGAATCGGCAGCTTAATATCTAGGATTAGAACTAATGTATGCATCGTTTACTGCAGAAGAAAAGATGAATTCTCTAATTTTGGTTAAAACTAAACTTCAAGGTTGCACCCTTCGTCCAGAAAGAAAAGATGTTCCACAAAAACTGGTGCATCGAACACGCTATTTGTCGTTTGAATTTTAAAGAATGTTTGTTACAGAACCAATTGGTAACATGTCCCTCCTCTCCTGAAGTGTACCTGAATTTCCCAGATAACTTGTGAACGAAATCCTTCGTGGTTTCAGCTGAGAGCTAACTTAACGATGGGCAATTCCTTCGTGCAGAAAAAGTTGCCTTGAATCTATAATCTTAATTAATTTTCCCGATTACGTCTCATAAACAGCTGCAGACATTACATAACAGGAGATGATGTCAAACAATAACAACCCTTAAAGTCCAACTCAGCTATATATTAGGGACAACTAAAACGACACATTTACGACTAAAACATGAAAAGGCATTCCCTACAGCTTCTCTGAATTAAATGATGGAATTATGTCATGAATGAAAAGCTAGTTTCTGTACCTGCAGAGTAAACCGGTAAAGACATCAGGGTTTTTAACAATTCCGAGCCTATGAGGATAAAAAACGCCTTCGTCTCGCAAGGCATCATGAAAGAGAACCTCATTCCCCAACAGAGAATAAGTATCGTCAAGAAGATATACCAGAGTTTAGGCCGAGAAAAGATTTCTATAGGCTATATTCCCTGTCATGTAAACTGTGTTCATTAAATTCTATTTAACCGGTAGTCGATTGTACTCAAAATAACTGGCTCGTAAAAGGGGGTAAGAACCGTGTCACAACTTTCACAAAGCGTCTGGTTACTTAGTAGCAATCACACGTCAAGGAGCTACATCTTATGTTGTTGCACCAAATGAACAAACTAGAATAACGGCTAACTGAGCAGTGGAATATTTTTACCATTACCTGTCGCACGCAGAATCCATGCCAATGAGAAAAAAGCGAAAGGTACTTGTAGGATAAACGTGCCCAGACCGCAAAAATGGGATCAAGTCATAAGAAATCACTAAGGAGACTACCCATTCGTTTACCAGATTCCATCTATTTTAAAGGAATCCGCCTCTCAAGGCAATCAGTGGTCTAGAATAGGAAAAAAGTACGAAAAAGGCTATTTACTTCGATACTCCACCCAATATATCCCACTGCAAGTAGTATGGTGGAAAAGTTTGCAGTCTAGAACTGTATGTTGAGGATTGACATTGTACGTTTTGTAATACATTCTTCATCCTATCTGAGCTGAAAAGGAGCTGACGATGTCCTTCGAGCTGTTTAGTGTTGCGTTTTTTTTCCTTCTCGCCCATGTCAACATTTCCACAAAGAATTTTTCATTGAGACGCATCTCATTGGAAGTATGGAAGGAACATCCATTGGAGTGCGAAGTTCATAGATGGAATAATTGACAGCGTTAGCCCAAATAGACAGAGCGTTGTATCTGTATTACAAAATAAGAATAAGCCAAAACAATCCACCTACCTAATAAAGCGTTTTATCATAACATACACAACATACGTTTGATGAGAACGTTGATTGAAAGAAATTTTACCGTTCTCAGGTTCATTCTTACGCAAGGGACCGTCTCTTCCCACTTCCCATGTTGCGCCCCTTCAGTTGTCAAGTCTTCAAAACGTTCGAGTTTAGTCTTCCTAATCATCAGTTTCTCTTTGAATACAATTCTTTTTACTTGCTTTTACCTTAATCAAACGCTCTTGCACTGTAATTACTAGGCTAATTCTACCATTGAGAAGAGCCATATTATGACAGTGCTCACTTAACCGGAACTTATCGGCTCTGTTGCTTGAATAGAAAAAACCTTCGCCACAAGTTCGTTACAACAGGTTCCTTTCACCAGAAAAATCTCACGAACGAACCCATTGCCACAGATTACATTAAAAGATGCGATATACGGGGATAAATCATAGATTATAATTCATTAACAGACGGTTTTAAATTGTAAGCAAAGTTCTGGTTGCCTTTATTAGTAAAAAAAATGTCGCTTCTGGTCTCGATGTTCCTAGTCGTGTTGAAGGTGTTGTTGTTGTCAGCGCACAGCTCTGGTAAGTGTAAATATTACAACCAGCTTTTTTCAAATATGTCTAAATGCAAGTTTAACCAAATAAAAGAGTACCTATGACAAGGCAACTTATTGATCCTTAAACCTTTCAACGGACAGTGTCCGATAAATCAGACACCAACAACAAAAACACATACGACAGAAAATGCAAAAACAATGAAAGAAAAACGAACAAGAGGAAAAACTTCATACATTAAAGGGTTAACGCTCAGTGTCCAATATATCGGCCATCTAGAACTAAATAACAAACGAGAGAACAACGCAAAACAATGAGAGATCAAAGGACAAAATAAAAAGAAACAGACATTAAAGTGTTAATCAAAACGAAAATTAATGTCTACTCTTTTCATTTCTGAGAGGCAATACAACCCTTGAGATTTAAAAATCAAAGATAAGACGGCCATGATGGGGCTTGTGTGCTATACCAGCTGGTCAAATTATTTTGTTCAAAGACCTCCAAAATAACCACCATACAACCAACCAATATGAACCTACTCCTTCAGTTCTCCGGTATTTAAACCAACCGCTCTCGCGCAGTGGATATTGGCAATCGCCATCACTTCTGCAGCATCCTCTTCCATCCAGGGGCTAAAAGTGCCCCTTAGAGCTCTGTTCAAACGTCAAACTTTTCATTTGCCGAATCAAATGGAAATTAATTTAAATAAAGGATTTTGCTCACTAACATTAGATTCGACACATGAAAAGTTCGACGTCTGAACTGGGCCTTAGGTCCTGGAACACGGCATTGCACAGGCTGATACAGTATCGTGCATAAATTAAACTATATTTGAACATAATAGGTTCTAAAGATCAAATGCCTGACAATAAGCGCTATTATCTGTTAAACAGAATAAAAATTCATACATTAGTTTTGTTTCTACTCTTCTTGATCATCAAGTTGGCATGTTACATTCGTAATATGATAATATCAAATATTTTTAATTTGTTTTGAAAATTTAGAATGGCAGAAGCACCAATGTTATTGTCACACAGGCGATGTGTTTCTAGAAGAAATGGGTTTGTTTTCCCCACACAGTCAATTCTCCACCCACATTTTAATCTCTCTTTAAATCTGTAAATGCTCCTTTTGAATCATTAATTTCCAATTAATTTTAATATTTATACGTTATTCTCAGAATAATACTAAAAAATTCCTACATCCATTTCATTAAATTCGTTAGAATTCAATATAGCATTCATTTGAATTGTTCTCCTCGTTTTAGACAAAATCCATCCGCTAGACTTAGTCGTACTTATCGATGGTTCAGTAAATGCTGGCGAAGACAATTTTCACAAAGAGTTACAATTCATTCGAAAACTTTTTAACAGGTTAGCGGCGTTAATAATTCTGAGGCAACACCAATGAATTGTTTTTGCTCACCTTGGAGTAAAAAAGTATTTAGTATGTTGTCATCTTCATCACATTTGCCCGACATGGAACAATACAATTGTATCTGTCACTGTAAATGAAACACCTTATATCTGACACTTGTGCTAATCTTTAAGTTGCTTTCAAAATTAATTAAATTCATCCATTTCTCCATCCGGCGTTCCGCCCTCAGTGCTTCCGTCCTTTTGTGCATTCACTCATTCATTCATTCATTCATTCATTCATTCATTCATTCATTCATTCATTTAAGAATTAATTTATCCATTACATAAATACATGAATGATTGAAATATGTTAGTGAACTTACAAGCAAAGGGTAGAAAACAAATTCTTGACTTGCACTCGACGTCATGGCGGCCATGTCGGTGGAACTTGCACAAGAGAATCTCATTAGCTTCCAACATGGTCACCATATCATTGTCTTTTGAATCCTAAGGGATTGATTGCAAGTCATCAATATGTTGTTTTGCTATGTTGCTTTCGATGAATATTTATAGGTTGGTAAAAATATATGAGCAGCAAGAATCAGAGTTATCATCAGCTGAAACCTTTAACTCCCTCCACATTTAAAGCCAATCTTCATGATAGAACACCTGTCGAAATTTAGACAATATATATTTAATGTTGCCTTTAGTGGTAATTCAATCTCAAAATTTGGGGTAACAAGTTTAAAACTGAGCTACAGCACGGAAACGAAAAATGGAAACACACTGCGAGGCAAAACCGATCCTACTTAAATTTTTTGCTGACTTCTTTAGTTTATCGGACTTCGCTTCTTTATCACCAAAACTATTATCTTATACTTAGCCCCATTATCTGAACGACAAACCAAGATTTTGTTCTTTTATCAAAGGTTCCCCATAACGAAAGACGGAGTACATGTTGGTTTAGGAGTAATTTCAGACGAAGGCCTCGTGGCGTTCAATCTAAAACAACACGAAGATAATACAAGTGTGAACGCTGCAATTGATAAACTAACGTACCCAGGGGGTGCATCGAACGCTGGGAGAGCTCTGTCTAAGATAGGGAGTTGGATATTTCAGACCAGCCAACGGAATGATGTTCCGAAAGTTTTGGTTTCGCTCCTTAAGGGTACTACAGCAGATGATGTCAAGGTCCCTTCTGCGCAACTCCACGAAGATGGTGTTAAAATTGTTAGTATTGGTGTCGAGGCTGACCGTATTCAAGTTAATACGATCTCTTCCATTGTTATGTTTGAAAACTTAGTGGAGTTCCTTTACGATACTGACAAAAAGTTGAACTCTGTCGTGAGTTTAATAAACGAAGGTTTGTAAACAGCGATGTCTTTTTACACAAACGAAAAGTCTGTAGAATAGAATACACAAAAATTTATAGGCCAGATTGACCATGTTCTGATATAAGTGCAAAAATATTACATTGCAGCTGCAGGTATCCACAGTGGAGTGATAACAGACGATTTAGAAGAGGTTAACGGTGGTAGGATCAGCGTCGACAATTCGAATATAGACGTTCATCATGACTCAAGCCTCATTGGGGGAGTCACAATTAATGAAGAAACATCCCAACAACTGGGTTAGTAAAAGAACAATTATTTCCATTCATATCGATAATAATCATGAGGGTTATCGATTTGGAGCCTATAAACCATACGTCCAACCTGAGACGCACACAAGTTTTCCATCAATTTGTACCAGCGAGACACACTTTGTGCAAAGATTATTGCATGAAAGGAAGCGTAATGTTTCTAAACTGGTTCTAGTTTTCCTTTTCAGATCATTTTTGAAGTTTGATAAATGTTCAAACGCTCTGAGCTGCCACTCGTGTCACATTTATAATCTCAAACCAACATAACGTTGTTATTAGACTAGTAATGCTGGTGTGTACTAGCTGAAATGAGGTCAACACACTGTCATTTGTTTGTCGGGAGGTGCTGTAAAGTCGAAGGTTTGCTCGATTAACGAGAATTACGATCCGAAATAAATTAAATAGACATAATTTTAATAAAGATAAAGATCAATTGTTGGAAATGCAAATTAAAATCAAAATCATTGTAAATACAACCGATAAAATACTTGTATTATATTGACTCCATTTATTTCACTTTCTCTCATTTCCTAGATCCCGTAGACATAGCATTTCTCATCGACGGTTCTGGTAGAGTTGGAAAAGAAGATTTTGAAAGTGAGCTTAAATTTCTCGGAAACTTCATAAAGAAGTTTCCAATTTCGGAAGCCATGACTCGGGCTGCTCTCGGGACAATATCCAACGACGGAAGGGTTGACTTTGATTTTTCACAGAAACAAGATCCACAAGCGATAGCCGAAAAAATTAGGTTGGTTGCTTATCCCGCTGGAAAAATGAACGCTGGAAAAGCTTTGAAAAAAGTCGAAGAAGAAATATTTCAGAAGTACACCAGATCAGGTGTCGCACAGGTTAGTCTTCGTTTATCATCCGCATTGATACTGAGGCAAAGTTATTTTCCCAAGGAGGATTAATTTTTGCAGGATTTAACCACCGACAACAAAATGACTGATCTTTCAAGAACTAGACTGCGGGTTCTCGTCAATTTTGTAACACGTGAAATGTCCCCAACCTAAGAGCAGTGCTCTGAAGACATGGTCAAGACTTCACCCAAAGAAGGTTATTATTTGAAATTGTCACATCAAGGCTTCCACTGCCACATTTTCATATGACTATAATCAGTGTCGCATTGACAAAAGATCTTTAGGCAGCTCAAAAACGGAATTTTCTGCAATAAAATTTAATAAGTGAATTGTTTGATGCGTTTGCTTCATAAAGATCTTTTTCCAATATGGAACCCTCGGTTTAAAATATTTAAAATGATACAAACTTTCTTTTTCAGTAATTCGAGTAAAGCGATTTCTTAAACAGTTTTTAGCATATGATATATTTTCTATTTTTATCATCTATATTTGAACTTTTAGTTCTGAATTATATCTTCAATGTAATAGTTAATGCACAATTCAGCTTTTGGGCTGCAATGCAATTGACTTAATAAAGTACCTATCTATCCTATCTTTTATCAAAGTCTTCAGGATTAACATGATATATCTTTTTGAGATATGAATTAAAGTTCATTTTCATGATAACTTGGTCGGGAATCAGGTTTTAAGTACACTGCATAATGAAATTGTTTTCTTTATAGGTTCTGGTCATCATCATGAAAGACAAGTCCTTGGATGACGTCAAAAATATCGCTGCCGACATGCGCGAAAATGGTATAAAAATTATCACAATTGGAGCTGGCAGGTTTCGTAAAGACGTAAATGCGGCATCATCCGTTTCAATTTTCAAAGACGACGTACATGGGCTTCTTGCGGATGAAAAAACTCAGAAATATCTCTTTGAAAAAATAAAACAACAAGCAGAGAATAAAACGTAATCTAAACATTAAACAAAAAGCTTATCTTGTCGGGCAAAGGTGAAACTATAATCTTTGACAGAACCTGTCAAATAACATCATTAATAGTTTCATGTTTGCTGACTTAAAGGTTTCGTGACTTGTAAGTTTAATTTTTCCGCCCTCCGAGTTTAATGTTGATAAACTCAACAGCCAAACATTATGACCAGAGTCCACCTTCAAAAATCGTAGGGAAAGGGAGTCTGTTACAAACATGACGGATATTTATTTACTTATTTATTTATTTACTTATTTACTTATTTTCTTATTTTCTTATTCATTTACTTACTTATTCGTTCATTCATTCATTCATTCATTCATTCCTTCGTTCGTTCGTTCGTTCGCTGGTTATTTATTGATTTATTGATTTATTTATTGTTCCATTGATTTATTTTTTTCAGTTACAAAAAAACGTTTCTTTTTTTTCTTTCTTACATAGAAAATATTTCTATTTTTAGAGTCAGTATACTTAAGAACACGATTTGTTACTTGAAGGTTTTTTAAGACGAGACAAAACTTTCAATTATTTTAAGAATACCACAGACAGCGTCATTCTGAAGATAACAGAACTCGACAAACTGATTTTATGTATTCAAGGTGAAAAGTAGCTTTTGTCAAAAGTATTGATTTGAATAACTTTCGCTCATCCCCATTGCTCTCAACATTCCAATAAATTCCAGGGAAACTCTTAGATCTCGTTCAGAAGCAAAAATGACTATTACTGTTCTGGGAAAATGGTTAATGAGAAAAAGAAGATAAAATAGGTTTAAACGAATGCCAAATCTTAGTCTCATAGTAAATACACCCAGTAATCAAGACAAAAGTGAAATTCCTGCAAGACGCTAAAGAAATTAGTGGAAGAACTCCCTTAAAGTGCAATATTCAGAAATCATTCACAGAATTTGCACATCTTCTTGCAGAACTTCTTCATACCTTGCACGTCAGGCATATCGCTACACAAGCCACTTGTCGCGTAAATAGAACAGTCTTCATGAAGGTATTGACATATTTCTAGAATAAAAAGCAAATAAACGGAAGAAAAGTTGAATTCACCCAACTTATTCATCTGTGAAATTAAAACGTTTCTCTTTTAAGACGCATTGAAAAACTCAAAGACAAATTTTATTATTCACTTGATTTGTTTCATTTCATAGGAAAGTTTTCAATTTGCATGTGAGATACTTCATTCGTAGTTCTCGTTATAACAAAGGCGCGTACAACGATACATACTTTGTCGTAGTTTTCATACTCGTATAGAACAGTTGATTCTGAGTTCTGACATCAAAGAAGTTTGATTTTAAACCAATCAGCATGTTTTCCGTTCAGAAATTAAAGGGTCAATGTCCAGTACATTTTAAAGCAAGCTAAAAACTTAACATACTGAACACAAAAATTTATAAATACATAAATAAGCCTTTTTTAAAATTACCAGCATTATAAATGATTGTCGAAAAGGCGCTTGAGTTGTTACCATTGAAAGATCCATCATTTTGTGTAAATTTAGTGTAATTATAAAATGTAACCAAGGTTATGCATAGTAATTAGAATAAATTTACATGGAACAAAACAGCGGTTCTTCAGCCTATGTTCGAGCTAACTTAGCCAAGCCACGTGAATTATCTCAACATCTAAATTTGGTTACAAAAAGAGTGAATAAATATTAGCAGACTTGTTCTATGTCCTTGAAACATATTTTCCCAAACTCGTTAATAACTCATAAGGAATTTGCGTAATATACTTCTACGTGATGTGGCAAAAATTTCCTGTTACTTTTTCGTGGCATGATAATCAACGAAGACTTGTTCTATTTGCATCAAACTTTGAACCCTTCTGTGGTCAGATTTAGCTGAGGTCTCGGATCTCACCTTTCTTTTCCTCTGCTACATAAGTTTCTTTCTCAACCTCATCCAAAGTTGAAGACTCTGGATGGGGGCTCCACTTGTATTCGGGTGATTCAGATTCAATAATTTTGTTCAGTTCAGGAAATAACTTATCCGAGGACAAAGGAAACTTGTATTGCGGTGGATCCCAGGACGAGATTTTCTCTTCAGGTGATCTCAGTAGTTTCATTATAATGGGTGATTTTACAATGTTTGGAGTTGCCGGGACTGTAATATAACAAGATTACATCAAATGTTGTTATTAACGTGAACAAAATAACTAAGTATTTTAATAAAAAGAGCCCTAAAAATTCCTTTCCGAGTTTCTTTCAAAGATGGCTTTTTTTAACATTAAAATTAATTCTTAATACGCACGCTCTCAAGTTGTTCTCTCAGAAAAACTTTCTGAGTCCTTGACGGGAATCGAACCCGTAACCTTCTGATCGCCGGTGAGATGCTCTAACCATTGAGCTACAAAGACTCAGATGGTGAGCGAAGGTTAAATTTGTGTACTGGTTCGTATAGATGGTAGACATATGTACTGCCAGTCTGCAAGTCTCGATATGTCGTAGCAGTCGGAGCATCTCACCAGTGATCAGAAAGTTACGGGTTCGATTCCCATCAGGGACTCAGAAAGTTTTTTTGAGAGAACAGCTTGAGAGCGTGCGTATTAAGAATATAATTACCAAGCTATCACAATCACATCATTGATTAAAATTAATATTAAAATTGACTAATTTCAATATGGCGTAAAACTGAAGAGGCTGAGCATCAGCGAAATATATATTGTATTGCTATATTTATAAGTTTTTAAAGGTTTTTATGTCCTTTTATTAATGTAAGTAGTGTGTAGAAAGAGTAGAGACGTATTACGTCTGTATCGACCAATTTGAAGTTGTCCAACTCATTCCTTGCTTCGGCAAAGAAAATTACTGAAAAGTTCACGAGAACAAAATCATCTTAGTCGGTCAAGACTCGAAACGCCTTTTTTGAACTTGTTTAGTAAATTCCAAATATCATTTTTGACATCAGTTTTATAAGGCTGTTACTGTGTCATACAGGTAATTTTTTAAGGGAAACTGCATGTACGCTAGACCACACGGACTTCATTCACAGATTTGATCGTTTAATGCATGTTTCAAATGTGCTTAAGAACTGATGTAAGTGGAGCATTACCCGACTTCCAACGCTTTAGTTAAAAATTAACTAAGGAGTTGAGAGTGGTACATTCTTGTTGTGGCCGGAGTCAGCTCACGAACTAATTCAGACAAAAACTCTAGAAGAAAAACAGATCAACATATATGTTCCCTTTAAACTAATGCCTATAAAGGACACGATTCTTAACATCATTCTAAACAGCAACTTTCTAACTCATGTTCGTCAACCAGCAACATATCGGTAAAGTAAAACAAATAATCATTATAACGATAACTTCACAATTAAACTACACTGCCGAAGTCAACTGAAAAATGTTGACTCGAGCGGGATTTGAATTCGCACCTTTGGGATATCGGTCCGCCGCCCTACCTTTCGAGCTATCGAGTCAACAGGAATTGGAGGCGAGTTTTATCCAATTTAAATGCACGAGATATTCTCGCGACAACTTAACGCTAACCATGAGGATGGATGTGCAGTGTTTCAATTCTATTTCAGAATCATCCTCAAGGTAATATGAAACGATAACTTCACAATTAACCTACACTGCCGAAGTCAACTCAAAAATGTTGACTCGAGCGGGATTTGAACTCGCACCTTTGGGACACCGGATATTGGATAAAACTCGCCTACAATCCATGTGGACTCGATAGCTCGAAAGGTAGAGCGGCGGACCGGTATCCCGAAGGTGCGAGTTCAAATCCCGCTGGAGTCAACATTTTTCAGTTCACTTCGGCAGTGTAGGTTAATTGTGAAGTTATTGTTTCATAAAACCCTGAGGATGATTCTGAAATAGAATCATTATAACATAGTAACAGAATACTACGACCACCGTGTTTACTCCATTAAGTGTCCACCTCGAATAAGCTTGCCCAGACGTATGCATCCCCCTTGACGTTGACTTCAAGAGTAGGTAACCCCTCTTGCTTGTGTACAGGGTATCTTTGCAAAAACACAATAGATGTAATTCTGAGAAGAGTGTGCATAATCATAGTCAGATTAATCAATCACAATTTCATAGTAAATTTTCAACTTTAACTAAGTCATCTTCAGGCTAATTCAAAAATTTAACTTTAAAATTGTGCTTGACTAATCAAACTATGACTTTGCGCACTTTTCTCGGAATTACATTTATTCTGTTTTTACTGAAAAAATCAGTTGGCAGAGGTGTCTTTGCAACGGCTCTTTAATTTCTCTGTGAGCCTTTGTAACAATGCATTTTTACGTTTCTCAGTCTATTAAGGAACTGTTGTCTTTTGATGTCAGGAAGCATCAAAACAATTCTCAATCATTAACATTCAGGAAAGGAGAAGGTTATCTCTAGTGTTTTACTTGAAAATAACTTTTTTCTTTATAGTTCATATTAACCCTATTCTGGGCGGGGTCTGAATACCCCCTATTCTGGGCGGAGGTAGGTAAAACTACCTACCCCATCTATCTCCTGAACCGCTTGTTGGTTTTCATTAATATTTTACATGCTGATTGTCCAAGGCAAGAGCTTTTATTCTGTGAAAAAAAAAATTGGCATTTATTGCTTACGTCAGCAGATTTCATTCATTGAAGCGCCATACGTGTCAAAAATCTGCAAAAATCACCTAATTTTTGTTGTCTCTCGTTTGACTTTACTACTCCTACTTATTCTCATCCACAATGATGCTAAGGTGCTTAGGATGAATGAAAAGACTGTTTTTTATACAAATTTGTTGTTTTAATCTTATCTTGTTGCCATGGAAACACTAACAACAAATAGCAGAACCTTAGACATTGTTACCGAAATAAAAAATATGGCTCGTTTTTCCATACACTATACCCTATGTAAAAAATCTTGTCAAATACCATTCATTTGCTTATCATGGCAACTTAGGCTATCGTGGAAGATAAGTTCAACATCATATAACCGTATACAGTGCTATGTCGGGCTGTTTTATGGGTCTATGAGGCGCCAAAACGAACAAAATATGAAAAAAAACATCGAAATTTTTGTTATTTGTAGACAAAAATTTTTCAGTTTCCATGTGAAAATAATAAACACGTAAAAGATTTAGAGAAATCTTGCTAAGCATTCAGCTAAATAGGAACAATAAAAGAATGATTATCAACTCCTATGCGCACATGCACACTGTTTCTTAGCAATTTCTAAAAGGGAATTTATGGGTGTTAGAGGGAATTCCCCTTCGACCCGTACATTCCCTTGTATGTAGGTAAATCCCATCAAGCATTCAAAAATAAATTTCATGCGACTTCAAGCAATATTTTCCACATACCATAAAGTTGACGTAAAATTGATGTCATTTTGACGTCATTTTGACGTCATTTTTGACATAGGACGGTAATGACGTCACTACCATATGAATGATGAAACTGAAAACTGACGCCATGTCAAATAGCTGATGAAAATTCAAATTAAATATCATCTATCCTTCGTTGATTATAAAGTTACAGTTTCAGTAACAATTGCTATTGAAAAAGTGAAAAATTTGAATATCGGCCAACGAAAACGGAAGTGAATATCTCAAGTTCTGATCAAGGAAACACCTTGAAATTTTCAAGGCATTTTTTGGGACATATAGCTATTCCAATGCCAAAAATCAACCACTGTGCATCATGCGAGCGTGAGATAATTAAAAAAAACCGAACAAGTATTGAAAAAATCGGATAAAAAACAGGAAATGACGTTATAATGACGTCATGACATCATTGACGTAATTTTTTGACGTCAAACAAATCTAAGTTGAGTGGTAAACAACTGGTCAAAGTTTCAAGTCGATATCATTAGGGTTAGTTTTTTATGGAAATTTAGATTTTTTCCAAATTTTATTTTTTTAGACACGGAAATTTGGTACGTGTAGTTTCGAGCAATGGCCTATATCTCACAATAGAGTTGTAGATACCAACCAAAGCTTTCAGGAAATCTTTCTCATAAAAAAATATTAAAAGTCACGGAACACCAGCCTCAAGTTCGATGCCGTTGGGAAAATATTTAAAAAACTCGTCAGGGGTAGGCAGTTTACCTACCCCCTCCCACAATAGGGTTAAATAGCTCCTCGAGTAAGCAATCCCACCTCGGCCGGGATGCTTAGTATAGAAAATACAATGGGTAATGACGAACAGCTTACCTTTTAAGAGGTTCGAGCATATATTCTTGATTATTTTCCGATCGTTTAGCGCAGGTTTATAGAAATAGTGTTCCAAGGCGGGCGATGTTACAGTGTCTTTTAATTCTGAACTTCCATGTTCATTTAAATCCATGGCATTGATTTCCACACTGGCGTTCACAAAATACTGCTTGACATCTCGTGCAACTGGAAACATGTCACTGCTACTAAGTACAAGAATTTTAAAGTAAGACTCGTGGTCCTCGTTCTGGGCTTCAGCAGCCATCACGGCTTCAGCAGCAGTAAGAAAAGCGACCGTCTGCGGCGAATGAGTTGCTTCACGTTCTTCCACAGCAATTTTCGACCTAATTGTATTTCGTGCATTGAGACTCGTGGTTCTGGATGTACGGAAGGTACCTAGAATAAAATTTGAATGACTAGTACGTTAACTAACAAGCAAAAACTGCCAGTTCTTGTTTACAATTCCATGAAGTTATTTCGGATATAGGATTCTTTGGTAATTTGATATTTTTTTCGGCTTACTTTGCAAAATCTGATCAAACAGGAAACTATTCTATGGAGGCGCGAACTAAACCAGCAAGTGGGAAATTAAATCAGCAAGCAGGGATCTACCTGATTTAATGGTGAAATATATTAGCGGTTGGAGAACTGTTTCAGAAAGCGTAAAACTGTATTAAAGAGTGCAAGCAACATTCGCAGACATCGAGTAATTTCGACAGAGACCAGGGAACTATCTCTGAGAGTGAGAGCCAATCCAAAGAGTAGGGAAATGCATCCCAGCAAGTGGGCAACTATTTCAGAGAGTGGTTGATTTTATCAGAGAGTAGGAAAGTTCAGAGAGTTGAGAATTAATTCAGAGAGAGTGTAACCATTTCAACGACAAAAGAGACTACATCAGCTGATGAAGAACTATGTCAATGAGCGAAAAACTACGAAAGAAGATGGAAAACTACTTCCAGTGTGTGAAGTGCAGCTTCCTTGCCCTTGGCGTTTATTTTCTTGGTTCAAACTAGAGGATGTAAGGAATCCAAAAAGACACTAATGATCGTGAATACAAAACCAAGTCAAAATAACGAAACGTCATGGGGTACGAAGTGTGCGTTAACTCTAAAAAACCAACCTGAAACAGACTCAGTGCTGCTTTTTCTCTTTCTTTGATTGTGCAACATTTGTTCAAAACTATCATTCAGAACTTCCGAAACACTTTTAAAATTAAATTCCAGTTTTGCAGACTCGTTATCGTAAACAACAGCTGCAATCTTTGTGGCAATTCGTTTGGACAAGAGACAACGTGATATACTCCTTGATAATCGCAATTTTTCCTCTATACTGTGCTTTGTTGTTCCATTCCCTTGAGTCTGGTCAATCAAGAAACAAATGCCCAATGACGCTGAAAAAACAGCGAAAAGAAAGTTAAACCAGACTCTAAAGTTCGCAATCACTAGCCTGAGAGCAGACTCTACATTTGGGAACGGGCGACAAGGACAGCCTGCAGGATTATATAGTAGTTACGTAAATATACTCACTATTATATCGGACATTAGGGCCATTTTTATGAGAAAAATAAGTAGCAACTAAAATCAGTGTTTATACTTGTTTTAATTGTTTTCTGAGAATTATGAGAATTTTCTGAGAATTAACCTAAATAAGCTGCGGTTAATTTACGCCGCAACAATACTTGTATAAATCCATCGTTCGTGGTTTACTTAACTCAGGCTTATGTGAGCAGGCATTAATTTTCTCTTGTATAAATGATACTATTACGTCACATAGAGCATGACTAAATAACGTAAAGACAAACATTAAACCTACTCGATCAAATTCACCATAACGGCGAAGGTAGTGGAAGTGTGGTCTGAATCTTTTGAATATTTCTCTTGTGAATACACATGGCTAAATATGCCTATTTCCAACCATGCATGTCTGACCAAGTGAATATATTTACTCTAAAAACTACGTTAGGCCTGTTTTACAAGAAAAAAATGAATGCCATCAAAGAGGGCACCAAGCATGGAGTAGCTCTGCTGATGTCGAAAATGCTTAGGGACAATTTTTCGACGTTTTCGGCCTAACAATGCGGTTCTCAAATGCAAGAACAGTTTCAAATTACCACGCGCTGTCGGATATCCAAAAAAAGTACGATTATAAGCTGTTCTAATGTAACTGAGTTAAGGTAGACCAACGATCTTCAAGCTCGATACTCAGAAAATGATTTCTGAGCCCTAGATCGGGATCGAACCCGCAACCTTCAGATAAGACGCTGTAACCATTGAGCTACCAAGACTCAGACGGTGAGCTAGGGTGCAAGCTCTCATATTTCTCAAACATTAAACTGCATCAATCATTATTAATATATAGTGGCTTCTGCTTAGGTCGCACATATATATCAAACTTGCACCCTAGCTCACCGTCTGAGTCGTGGTAGCTCAATGGTTAGAGCGTCTTACCGGTCATCAGAAGGTTGCGGGTTCGATCCCCGTCTGGGGCTCAGAAATCATTTTCTGAGTATCGAGCTTGAAGATCGTTCGTCTACCTTAATATATCCAAGCTCTCATGTTTCTCAAAACATTAAACTGTAACTGAGTTGTTTGGGACAGTATATAAAAGTACATAAAAATAGGACAGAATATATACAGTACATAAAAGGCCAATTTTGAAAGAAACATAACTGTTTGAACCTGTAAAATTAATGATATTTCATGGATGTATTTGACGTGACCGTGTTTTAAACAGTCTACGTTGTTTGAAGTTTTTCCTGGTTATCGTGAAAAGAAAACAATACGGTTGTATCGAGATACTCTTCGAAAACACACATACGTATATGGAAATCCCGAATTGCACCAAAACCGTGAGATTGATTATCTAGAATATTCTGTGAACATAAGTTATCTCAATTAAATTATAGAAATTACAAAATCCAGGTGCAAACCTGATCTGACGACTTGTAGTTGAAAACCCCAGACCAGAAGAAATACTGGAACTATTGCCATCTTAAACCGAAGCATCAACTTTTCTGCACTATTCCTAACAGCTCTTCTAACAGCCAAGGTCGGCTCAAAAGTTTGGAAATGGATGAAAACTTTTGATTCAGGAACAGTTTGAAAGGATGAATCTGACACCTGCAGCAAAATAAACGTCAATTTAATTCTTGACAAGCGAAAAGTACAAAGTTATTTAAAAAGTAAAGATCAATCCAGGCAATCATAAAATTTACAACCAGGACATGGTGAGATAAGAATTTTAAAGAAAACATGTAGTCAATACAGTAATACAATATTTCTCCCAAATGAATGAAAATCTAATCCTGTGATAACACTGATTGAATCCGATCGTGTTCCGAAAGAAACATTCAAAGAACGCTATCCAAGATTGTGATATGTTATCCTTGTTAATTTAAATCAACGCATACTCTTTAATATACGCTGCATATAAAGTTGTGTAATTGTGTGTGTGCATGTCGAGGGGTTATGATTACAGGACCACCATAATATTAATGATCGGAACTAATTAGAGGTACAAAACAAGAATTAAAACAAACTAAACATCAGGAAGAATTAAATTTACTGTCAATGTAAATAAAAAATCAGCTCTGAGTTCATTGTTAGTGATTGCTAATTAAGTACGTTTAAATTCAGTACAATTACGAGTTTGCTCTGCATTCTCCTGCTGATTTTGGCGGAAACAACTCCTACATGACGAACTTGTCCACAAAGACTTTCATTGGAAATTCCATGAAATATCATTAAAAAAAATCATAGGTTTTTAAGTATCGTCTGTATGGAACATGCAGGTGGAAGGCGTAGTATGGTCAAGATGGTCAAAGCCCAGGATACTATTTTGACAAAACCTATAATCGATAAATTGTGATGCACATGACTAAAAAAAGTAATATAACTTATTAAATGACACTTCGTCGCTACTTATTCAACATCCTGAAAATAAATTCTCTGCAGATGTCGCGTGAATGGCGACATGTCAGTTTATAAACTGTACATCTGGTTTTGTTTATGAGTCTCGCAAATCGTGCGTTCTAAATATGAGATTAGTAGTTTCTCAGTATTTCTGATGCATGATAAAATAAAAAAAAAGTTGTAATACTTTAGAAACTGTCTTATGTTCTACCTTACATCTGACGGAGAAAGATTCTAGTATTTACTGAGGAAACGAATGTTATGGCAGAAGCAACAAAACAGATATCTTTTCTAGGTTGGCTTCTCATCGCTCATTTTGATACAAAATTGTCAGTCTCTAACGCGGGTACAACTTGAGTCTTTTTGTACAGCGGAAACTCAAAAATCACAGCTAGAATCGTTAGAACCACAGTAAGAAACAAAGGAAACTGTATGGAACGAGTTTGCCGGAGAATTTTATCAAGAGGATATTCATTTTTTTGCTTCCTCTTCAAAAAGCAAGATATCTGAGAGAAACGCTTTGTGTGGAACTGTAAATTATCACCGTTTGACGACTACTTTTGAAATGAAGATGAGATCGAGCTTGAAAATCCTGACGTTATTAATGATTACTGTCGACGCTTTCAATGAGCTGGTGGATGCCGGTGGTAAGTTGTTTGAAATCAAAGGTGAAACAAACATTATATTGATTTGTTTAAGTGTACCCAGTGTTTTCTGCAACACCTTTCAATCTGAGGACAATTACCAAGAAAAAATTATATTATTGTATCAAAGAAAAATAATTTGGTTAAATTTCAATCTTAACATAAAATATTATCTCCTGGTTCATCCAACAGAGTAATGTCTGACAGACAACAAATATTACTGAACCGAGTCAATAGTTTAATTGGGCAGAACGTCCAGTGTGTGTACCAGATTGGACAATCCTAACAAAAGAACCACTTCAACTGCTATTGTAAACAGAACAAAAGCGATTGTTCTCCAAATTTTAATGAACCTACTGTGAACCATCAAGACTTTTTTAATCACAAGAAAGGATGTATGAAGTGATGACATTTTCAACAGGGCAGAGCTCTTGTTTAGGTCGTTTTCCAACCATTTTTTCCTCTTCTAATTTTAAAATTTTCCCACACTGTCTTTCTTACTTTCTGTAGTTCATAGTATTGAAATGTGCCACTTATCTTACTCGAAATGGTTACACTGCCTTATAATGTACGTGTCGAAAAAGTATTTTGTTGTTTTGGAAAACTAAATTTTGGTATTAGTTGCCAAGCCTTAAATTGTCGTTTTTGAATCCACACGGAGAGACATTTCCTATTACCCCCCACCAGAAACCTAAATGATGTTGGAAAAAGGATCCTGACCGATGTTTCAGCAAATGGTAAACATTTAAGGTTAAACCCTGTTGTTTATATAAGGCGACTAATTTAATCCAGGATTACTAAGCATTCTGTGTGCAGTGACGTTACTGTGCACTTTTTAGGTGAAAGTGGAAGTGACAACAAAGCAACTTTCCTAGAAAAACGTGAAGGAAGTGATAAGAACGGTGCGAAAGAAAATGTTGGAACCGGAAAAGATAAAAGAGGGCAAGGAGGAGGAGGAGGAGGAGAAGGAGGAGGAGGTTAGTAAAACTGTTTCAAGAAACCTTAATGGCATTACAGTCTGACTTACAATATGACCATAGTAAGCATCAGAATATTAGTATATGCATAGAATCAACAAATTAAATCCCGATATTTTAGAGAGCCTTGTTGAGTCTTAGTAAAATAAAACCTAAAGAAGCCACGTAAGAATCACTAGGAGCAAGTTTTTCCAAAAGTTACAGTGCATCCTTCTTGTTTTTCCTTCAAGGTGGTAACCCAAGCTACGGTGGATCAATTGACATCGCTTTTCCCGGATAACTCTTGTGGTGCTTCACAAGTAACTGATGTTAGCAGGGCCATCGAACAAAAAGCAGACAATTTATACGGCCTTTTTTGGATACGGACATACTAGCTTTGATCCCAGAAACTTGTATGTCTTAGGAATCGTAGATGGACAATACGTGCCCGGTCTCGCAATCTTCTTCATCTTCAGCATTATGATCTTCCTCAACCCATTCGTTTGCTTATTCACCTAAACGACGAAAACTGCAATAACGCACATATACACATGAATGTGATGAACATTAAGTAAAACTTTTACCATTGTCTGGTGCATAAATCTTCATGACATTACTAGAAAAAAGCCTTAAAAGTGAAAGATACCACACGTCATTATAGATAACAAAATACATTTACAAGCTGAAAGGCTACCGTGTTTAAATAACATTAAATAATAATAATAATAATAATAATAACAAAGCAGCCGTGCCATCAACCGCAATAAAAATCGAATTTAGTATAATTTCATGCACGGCAATACAACGGTACACAACACACATCACAACGCACACAAAGCAACGGAACATTGCTAAACGCAACGAAACATATTGCAACGCACCTCAGTAGAACTCAGCACAACACTACGCGACACAGTGCAACAAAGCACAACACGATACGACATAACCTAATTCTAAACAATACAGCATGACTTGACAAGACCCTGCAAAAAGTAATCTAATGCAGCGCACTTAATATCAGACGAACGGACATGGTGGAGCTGGGTAGGCTGAATGGTTTCCCCACTACTGCTAAAGGTGACTCCCTGCAGCTTCTATTTGTACTTGCTTCAATTAGGACGGTCTTAATTTTGGATATTTCTATGTTTCAAAATAACTATATGCTCCATCAAAAATCACCCCCAAAGATTTAAGGAAAGTAGTGTAGTCATAAAACCCATAATTTTTTGTCAGTGACTTTTCTCCTTTCATTTCAAATCTGCGCCATTCAATGAATAATAAATAAACGTAGCGGAGGTTTAAATTTTTGTTCATATCAAGTGATGAACGGGGTGAAAATAAGATTGGGCACTGCGATATTATAATCAAGTCTAGAGGAAACAATAAAAAGCAAGAATTGTGGAAAAATTTATATTCCTTAGTTAACCCAGCATGGTAAAATCTTAAAACTTTGCATGATAAATACAAATATGTGACCAAGAATTGTCGTCTCACATACATCAAAACAAATCTTTTTTTTCCGTAGCTAATTTGGCTAAAAAAATCTTTCAATGCATTAAACCAGTAAAAATAGTCCTTATTCCTACCTGCTTATTTCCCATTTTATCAAGGAAACTAGCTGCTCTCTCGTCCCTCGGTCTGTATGAAACCCAAAATATAGACAAATAAACTTGACCACATTCGTGCGTACGGACCATGCGCTTGAGTTGTGCATGTCTGAAAGAACCAAGCCCAGCTGCTGGATAGACTGGTGTCTTTTATCAGATCTCAGAACTAAAACTATCCACATAGACTCTCCTGTCTTCTTGGTATGACGTTGTGTTCTTTTAGCTGCAGGTAAGTTTGACGGGCCACTGAGTTTTAGGCCCTTGTTGCCCTTTGCATTCCTATAAATGGAGATTAAAAACACATTGAAAGCGCTTCTATAGTAACACCGGATTTGAAAGTTGTGGCAGTGTTTCATTTTGACAGAGAAATGTGAAGGACTTCGATTATTCACCATCAGGTAAAAAGATGAAGAGTATTTTTTATGGTTTTGTGTGGAACATCACCAGTCAAAATGGCGACGGCTTTGATAATGTAGAAACCTCGTAAAGCGTAGCTTAACATTTTGGTCAAACTTAGCTCTGAAAAGCACAAATAACGACCAACTTGCCAAAAAGTTGGCCACTGAATAATCCATTGTCGTGAACTATATATTTAAATGTTTACTACATCAACATATCAATACATTAACTACTTTAATATCACTATATTTCGATACAGCTATGTTTATCAATAACCCTACATTTCCACACCTTTATAGCTCTGTACAGCTATTTATATATTTATATGTATATCCATGTCCGTGGACCTAATACACACACTTGAGAATAATACACTAAACAAATTTTTGGGCAGTACTGCTAACTAATTGTCAGATGAAAACTTACGCTGACCCTTACTGTAATTTTAAAGTTAAATACACCCACAGATGTTTTTATTACTATTCATTACAACAAAATATACTATCATTAACACCAAACTCAAACTCATTAACGCAAAAATGCATTCATTTTGTCATGTTTGATTGAAATTTTTGCATAAAAAGCAACATTCATTGCCATCGACAAACAACATTTACATAAAAGGGACTACCATAAAAGGCACTGACAGACGTCCATTAACACCATCCCATTGTTTACTAGGGAGAATGAAATTTTAATTTCGCAAGATATTTGTCCAGTGTATTGCAGGGTCGATTTAAGGTTATGTGGAATCCCAACATATATAAAAGATCAGGGAATTAAACTATCAAATTTCGTAAATAAACTGAACTCGGTTGGGCAGTTCAAGCCTCTTTCATTTCGCCGAAATGTCTATGACTGCTTTGCTCATTTTCCGCTCTGCTGACCACGTTCTGCTTTGCTGAGCCCTTGTCAGGGTTATATCTTAACCTCACTACATAGAAATGTCATGTTTTCTCGTATGTTAGAAAGTGATTCCATCCTTCCATTATTGGATGTTTTCACTGATCGCACAGACGGGTTTTCAACCTCTGTTTATTGGGAGCACACTTTAACTGGTTTATTTCCGAATTTCGATAGTTTCATTCCCTAATCTTTTGAACTTGATCTCGTCTTCATCTTAAACAAGCAACTTTAGTTCACAGCAAATCTAATGTCTTAGACAATTATTTTGTCTAAGACGTGAAAGTTTAGACAATTTGTCTAAGACATTACATTAAGGTGTACTTCGCGACCAAAGCTTACGTAAGTGGCAGACCTCTTAGACAATCATGTGTGCAAACAAAGTGCTGTTAACTACACCTTTTGCTGTTCATTACCAGAAAAATAAACTATCATTAACGCCAACCTCAAATTTATCGACGCAAAAATAAATTCATTTTATTGAATAGACATATTGGCCAAACAAAAGAAGTTTGTTACTTATGGTTGCTTATCGATGCCAGTATTTATTTTTTATGCAAAAATTTTAACTGAACTTGACAAAAGTGGTAATGAATGTCAATTCAATAAAATGAATGTATTTTCGCGTTAATGAGTTTGAGGTTGGCATTAATGATAGTATATTTTCTGGCAATGAAAAGCAATAGGTTTAATACATTAGAAGCCTTTAAACTACGTGCAGTACCGACTTCAACTGAACACCTTCCCAGCAAGCATTAAGTAATATGCAGGGCAATACTGACAGTGCAGAGTCGGGTGAGGGCGAAGCCAGGCTTCGAGGTGAAGTAGGAGAGTATGCTCCCTCTAAAATTTTGAAAATCTGAGGAATGACGTTTATTTCATTCTGCAAGTCGAACGTCTACCTCAGTTTTCCTCTCGTAACATGGGACTTTATGCTTTGCTTTGAGATCCAATTCTATTTCTGTTGATCACATCATTAGATTTAGTCAACAAAAGCGTAGTTAGTAGGCCATACTACGTGAAGTTTCGCAGACATCGCTTACTTTATGAACTGAGTTTTGGCTTGAAACTAAGATCTTTTCCAGACAGTGTGAAGCTTCTTTCAAATCATGACCATGCAGGTCTCAGTCGAGCTAGAAATTTCGTCCCTCCGGGGTGAAATCACTAGAGATTTCGCTCCGAAAGGAGCGAGATTTTTTTTTGGGGTGGGGGGCGAAATCTCGATGGCACCAGAACCAGCTAAACCATTCAACTTCGTACTACAAAATCTCATTCGTATTTCAGGTTGAATGAAGAGGTCATATGACTTCCCGGATCATATATGTGGGATATCTGCTGTTGGTTATTCATGCCATAGGATATGATGGTGCTCGAACGAACGGTATTGAAATTAGCATGTTTTATAAAACTAGTCTCTTTAATCACTTATCCTTCCGACGGATTTCTAACTGAATGTTAATTTACAATGCATTTGTCCAGAGGATGTATTTTTCAGTCAATTCTAGTGGTTCTCTTGAAATTTTATCTTGATTGTCTGTTTTGTGTGTTCTTTACTCGATAGCAAAAGAGGTTGGACAAAAGTTTGTCTAAGTTTTTGATGAAGTGTAATCGGCAGAAAATAATTTTGTTAGTTAACATTACCTATATATGACTGAATCTCTTGGATGTTTAACTTCTTCATCGGAGTCACTCCGTAGCGCAACACAAATGAAGTAGTAGCACTGAAATCAGCATTTTGAAGGACAACTACATCAATGATTTACAACGAACTTTTGTAGGGAAGAAAACGTTTGGAAATGGCGGAAGCAAAGCTTTTGAAGTATTTGACAACGACGAATTGCAAGCAACCTACCCTCTGTACAATTCAGAAAAGGCGTCTTTCGTACTGGCTGCAAATAGTAATGAACAGGAAATTGCGCTTGAGAAACCCATCGCGAACTTGGGCAGAAAAATTTCGGTAAACGCACAACCACGTTATGACTTCCACAATTTTACAGAAGAGAAGGATAATGATAATTACAGTGGTACAACAACGGAGGGTTCAAACTACGGGGGCAATATAAATCCAAGATTCAAGGGCGTCTCAGCGAAAAACAATCGAATTGATAAGGGACAAAATGTAGGCCCGGTAATATCAGACGGTGGAAAAAGAAATAAAAGAAATAACGCTAATGAGAATATTAGAAACACTATCAAACAGAACAAGCACGGAATTGATCCATCTTTAACCACTTCAAAACGGGATGAAGGTAAAAGAGAATTTTATATCATTAGGTAATACTGTCATCTAGTAAAATTTTACAAATGAATTGAATGATTTTTCTAGAATTTGTTTTCATCCTTCCTGGTCATGTCATACAGAGAAGCACCTGTTCAGCAATTTTTTTACAGATGGCAGCTTAAGTTTCCACCCGCAAAAAATGAACACTAAAAGCAGTAGACCTTTCATTCCTGAAAAGTGGGATTAATTTATGATGAAATCTCGAACAGAAGTTCACTTAAATATTGTTCTTTGTTTGCCGTCAAGCTCTTATGCTGATGATACCTTCAAAACTATAAGAATGACTAAATATTATTCTCCTTCGAAGAGAATTTACTTATAGTAAAAAACATTGTCTTCACAAACAGATTTCAAAGTACCATCATAATTTCCCTCCACGTTTATGTTTAGAGAAAGGAAACAGATTTCTCGTTGGTGTTGTTTAATAATCCATTCCTGTCCGAGACGTCTCCCCTTGACGAGTAAAATCGTCTGGCGTTAGCCAGAGTAAAATTAAAGTAGGGTATGGAACCGGAAAGGGTTAAATGCCACTTCGAAAACTATTTTTAAATAGAAATGGTGAAAAGATTAAAGCTATATAACAACAACCATTCAATTTGGCTATAGTGAATGTTATAAAAGATTTTCAACTCGCCGATAACGACTTAAACTGAGCGGCATTTCCACAAATAATGCACTGATCATATTACTTTGGACACGCTATGAAAAATTAAAAGAAAAGTGTTGCTGTGTGCATTTCCATACCTATCAAATATAAACAACACTAAGTTTAATAGTTCGAAGAGCAATACGAAACCGTAAGAGTTTCTTGATGGTTCTGAGTACGCTCCAGCATTCCTAAATGCATTCATGACTTAATTGAAAATTAAGGAGTATAACCATTTCTTTTATAAAATAACATATGACATCTTACAGGGGAGACCAATGGACAGCTTGTTGATTGAAATAATTTTCCATGAAAATGTGTAGCAACCAATAAAAATTGTTATATTAAATCTCTTATGTACGACTTTATTATGGGTGTTTCTCCTTAGAAGCTGACCCTTTCGATGTATCATCTTTTCGTTAAATCTTTTAGTCAAATCATACTATCTGTTAAATGTCGGTTAACACTGTTTAACTCTATTCAGTTTCAAGCGAAAGCAAGATGGACTTGGTGTTTGTTGTTGGCGGATCAAAAGATGAGAATTTTGACATTTCCGGCCACTATCAGACTTGCTTGGCATTAGCGGATAGTATTGCAGAGAAGTATGACATTGAAAGGGACAGAGTAAGAGTAGCTTTGGTGACCTACGGGGCTCTTTCCAAAATGACGTTCGATTTACAAGATTATTCCGACAAACACCTTCTGAAATCAGCATTCCTTAAAGCCGAGTTCCCCGGAACGGGAACAGAAACGGAACAGGCATTGGACATGGTTCGCGAGGCCGTCCTTCCAACTGGTCGAGAGGGAAACATTGCCAAGGTTGTCATTCTTATTACGGCTGGTATATGGCACGACAAAGCAGAAGAAGCTGCTCAACACCTGAAGGATAGTGGTGTAGAAATTTACGTGGTTGGCATTGGTCCTGAAGTGAACAGACGTGAGTTGGAGGCAGTCGCATCGGACCCAAAGGACTCCCACGTGTTCGTGACTGCTTTTGAAGATGCGCCATCCGTTGCGGGACCTTTATCGTATACACTTAGTAAAGGTAACCTCAGTAAAGTATGAGTGCGTGCACGGTTTATTTAGCCAAAAAATACTACCAAATTTCTTCTTTTACGGGAAAGGGTTTGCCGTAAGTGTTTTTTTCGCACAGACCTCGTTCCTTCGTCGATCGGTCAATACGAAAACCTCAGACCTCACACTAGGTTAATAACTCATTATTTGGCAATGATTGACCAGGTGGGAAGTGTAACTTTAAAATGAAGATTAAAGGCCTGCATGGTACTTTAAGAACAGTCATCATCATTGCACCATTCTTCTATGTCTATGGCTATTCTTAAAGTCCAATGCTTGGTTTTAATCTTTATTTTAAAGTTGCCATTATTTGAGTTTGTTTCATTGCATTGTCTCTCTGTGCTTGCGAACTTCAGCCTGCATGCTCCAAGGAGCACAACAATATCATTAGGTGCCATCAATGACTACAGGCCAATATATAAATATCTAGAAGTAACTCTCTTTGTTCTTTCAAAGTGAAATATGTGGCAGACTCAAACCTGGATAACGGATTGCAATTGGACAACAACAGGAGACCAAGCGCGTCGTATCAAGAAGCAGGGAATGGGAGTTATGTATATGGAAACGAGGGAGCGGCAGCCGGGGATTTAGCCAGTGGAGGGGCAACAGGAACAACTGGAAGTCTAGGTGCAGGAACAGGAGGAGTAGGAGGAGCGACTGGAAGCTTTGGTGGAAGTACAGGTGGAGCAGCCGGAGGCCTTGGTGGAGCAGCAGGTGGAGGAGCTGGAGGCCTTGGTGGAGCAGCGAGTGGAGGAGCAGGAGCCCTTGGTGGAGCGGCGAGTGGAGGAGCAGGAACCCTCGGTGGTGCAGTGAGTGGAGGAGCAGGAGCCCACGGTGGTGCAGCGAATGGAGGAGCAGGAAGCCTTGGTGGATTAGTGGGTGGAGGAGCTGGAGGTCTTGGTGGAGTAGTGGGTGGAGGAGCTGGAGGCCTTGGAGGAGCAGCAGGAGGCCTTGGTGTAGCGGCGGGTGGAGGAGCTGGAGGCCTTGGTGGAGCAGCGGGTGTAGGAGCAGGAGGCCTTGGTGGCACAGCAGGTGGGGGAACTGGAGGCCTTGGTGGAGCAGGAGGCGCAGGAGCGGAAGGCCTTGCAGGAGCAGCAGGTGGAGTAGCAGGAAGTCTTAGTGGCTCAGGAGGTGGAGCCGCTGGCACAGCAGGTAAACTCGGTGGAGCAGCAGGAGCGGCAGGAAGACTTGGTGGAGGAGCTGCTGGACGCCTTGGAGGAGCTGCTGGAAACTTAGGAGGATCCGCTGGTGGAGCTGGAGGTAAGCTTGGTGGGGCGGAAGGTAAATTTGGAGGGGGTGGAGGACTTGGTGGAGGGGCTGGAGGCCTGGGAGGAGCTGGTGGGAATCTAGGAGGGTCACTTGGTGGAGCTGAAAGTAAGCTTGGAGGAGGGGGAAGACTTAGTGGAGGAGGAGCTGGTAGTCTGGGAGGAGGTGCTGGGAGTCTTGGAGTGTCAGTTGGTGGAGCTGGAGGTAAGCTTGGAGGAGGTGGAGGACTTGGTGGAGGAGGAGCTGGAGGCCTGGGGGGAGCTGCTGGACGTCTTGGAGCGTCAGTTGGTGGAACTGGTGGTAAGTTTGGAGGAGGGGGAAGACTTGGTGGAGGAGGGGCTGGAGGCCTGGGAGGAGCTGGCGGGAATCTAGGAGGGTCACTTGGTGCAGCTGAAAGTAAGCTTGGAGGAGGGAGAAGACCTAGTGGAGGAGGAGCTGGTGGTCTGGGAGGAGGTGCTGGGAGTCTAGGAGGGTCAGTTAGTGGAGCTGGAGGTAAGTTTGGAGGAGGTGGAGGACTTGGTGGAGGACTTGGTGGAGGAGGAGCTGGAAGCCTGGGGGGAGCTGCTGGACGTCTTGGAACGTCAGTTGGTGGAGCTGGTGGTAAACTTGGAGGAAGTGGAGGACTTGGTGGAGGAGCTGGTGGTTTGGGAGGAGGTGCTGGGAGTCTAGGAGGGTCAGTTAGTGGAGCTGGAGGTAAGCTTGGAGGAGGAGGAGCTGGAAGCCTGGGGGGAGCTGCTGGACGTCTTGGAACGTCAGTTGGTGAAGCTGGTGGTAAACTTGGAGGAAGTGGAGGACTTGGTGGAGGAGCTGGTGGTTTGGGAGGAGGTGCTGGGAGTCTAGGAGGGTCAGTTAGTGGAGCTGGAGGTAAGCTTGGAGGAGGAGGAGCTGGAAGCCTGGGGGGAGCTGCTGGACGTCTTGGAGCGTCAGTTGGTGGAGCTGGTGGTAAACTTGGAGGAAGTGGAGGACTTGGTGGAGGAGGAGCTGGTGGTCTGGGAGGAGGTGCTGTAAGTTTAGGAGGACCAGTTGGTGGAGCTGGAGGTAAGCTTGGAGGAGGATCTGGTGGAAGTCTAGGTGGCTCAGTAGGTGGTGGTGGAGGTAAACTTGGAGGAGCTGGTGGACTTGGTGGAGTGGCTGGAGGCTTGGGAGGAGCCACTGGAGGAGCTGTTGGAAACCTAGGTGGGTCAATTGGTGGAGGTGGAGGTAAGCTTGGAGCAGCAGGACAAGGAGGAGCTGGAGTGCTTGGTGAAGCAGGTGGACTGGGTGGGGCAGGCGGTGGTGTAGGTGGTGGAACTGGAGGGGTGGGTGGTGGACTTGCTGGTAGCATTTCCAGAGAGCCCATCGACGTTGGTTTAGTTGTGGGTGGCTCTAAGGATCCCAATTTTGATAAAATTGGAGGCCTCAGTCAGTTGAAAGGGGTCGCCAAAGGCGCAATCGGAGGTTTAGACATTGGCAAGGATAAAGCACGTGTAGGAATGATCTCGGTTGGTGCCCTCTCAAAAATGGATTTTGATCCACAAACACACAGCAACAAGGGGGACGTCATGAAGGGGATAGATAAGGCAGGCTATTTGGGCCCTGGGAATACTCTTGGACAAGCTCTCGACATGGCAAAGACTTCCATGATGCCTTTAGCGAGAGGAGGAAATACCCCTAAAGCATTGGCGGTCATCACCGCTGGACCATCGGATGACGATCCTGTAGGACCAGCCAACGCACTGAAGAAAGACGGTGTTGAGATGTTCGCAGTGGGTGCCCAGCCTGCTGCTAACATGGCGGAGTTAGTTGCCATCGCGTCAGATCCAAAAAGCAGTCATGTAATCAGCGCACCATTGGGAAACCTGGGAACCGTCGCAGGTCCTCTGGGTGCCGCTTTGGCCGGAGGTAATGATGGGTCTTGTACAAGATTATGTCAAAACCGAATTGCACTGATATTTTTAGGGAGTTGGCAAAAGGAAATTTTTCCTTCGGGTATATATATATATATATATATATATATATACATAAAAGCGACAATAAAGTAAATATTCTTCAAGCAAAACATGAATAAAGGTTCTCTCATCAAAAGAATATTATTAAGTGGACTCACCTTTTGGACACCTGCCAATCCGTAAGGCCTTTGTGCCCGTTTCCATGCAATGTTTCTACAGTTATATGGCAACTAAAAGAGAATAGGAAACAGTATAACATCACGTGTTTTGTTTAAGCTAATGTCTAAACTCCTCCACAGGCGATATGTTAGACGGAAGAAGCGGTATTTAAAGCGTATGCATGCACATTTTGAAAAATTACCAAATAATAGAGAATAGATATTTTTTTTAAAAAGTGAGAACTAACGGTACGGTGATCAGGTACAATTAGAACTGTTCAATATACAATCGCAAACAAATCAGTCGTCGTGGGGGAAAAGCGTAAAGTATCATTTCGGTGAATTTTGAAGGTCAAGATATTGTAACTTACCACAACAAATACACATATAAAAAATACAAAATAAAAAATACAAAAATACAATAAAAATACAAAATATCACAATATACAATCACAAAATACATCACAAAATATACATCACAAAATATACATCACAAAATACAAAACATCACAAAATAAAAAATACAAAACATCACAGCATAGCACAGCATAGCACAGCAGAGAACAGAACATCGCTGAACTAACTTCACTGTATACGCGTACTTCACTGCGCTGCACTGCGAATCGGTGGGCAGTTGTACGAAGTCCAGATAGCTAATCCCATGGATTCGTCCTAAAAAGTGAACAGCGTCAATCACGCTTTGAACGATCGAACTTAAACTACATTTACCTAATCGATAGTTAGCCACCTTAAAACACTATTCCGTGAGTAAAATTTAAGTTTGGTTGTCGGTAGAATGGATAGCGCTGTTCACTCGCAAAGATTTGTCCACTGGATAATCTATCCGGCCTTACTACATCCGGCCCAAGCACAGTAAGTCACACTGAACAAAAGCACAGAAAAACAGAGGACAATTCTACACAAAGAAGTTCAGAAGAATTTACCAAGCACAGCACTGCACGTCACAACACATAGCAAAACTAAACAAACAAATAAACAAATGAACAAACAAACGAACACACGAAAAAAATAGGCAAACAAAAAGGCAGAGCACATAGGTAACCTAACAACTCTCAATACAGTAATCGAAACGATATGGAGTAATGCTTAACACTAATGATACATTAGTTGTATAAACAAATAAAAAGATCCAAATAAATCTTAAAATGGAAATTTTCGTTTTTAGTTGCCAATAAGGCTGGACCTGGTGGGAGCAGTAATCCACCTGGAGGAGCAGGTGGTGGCCAGACTGGAGCTGGTGGACCTGGTGGGGGTGTTTCAGTAAAACCTGGTGGTGGGAGACCAGGCGGAGGAGCTGGTGGCAGTCCAAGTGGAGCTGGTGGAGGCGGTCCTGGTGTAGCTGGTTCTGGTGGTCCAGCCGGAGCTGGAACAGGAGGACCTTCCGGCAAAGGTGGAGGTGGAGGTGGGGACAAACCTCCGATAGTACTCGGTGGCACCATGGGAGCCCTTGCAGCCTTAACAGCGCTGTTAGGACCTAATGCCGGGGGATTACTTGGAGGAGCTCATCAAAACCTGCTTGGACCAGTTACAGCCGGAGGTAAAAAATAAAACCATCGAGCTTGATATTTGACAAGTGTATGTTAAAATTTGGAAGATGTCAGAGCAACTATTTAAGGTTTCTTGTAAAAATTAGCCTGTTTTCTTCCCAAAAATTTCAAGACCAGTTTCTCATAAACTGTCTCAAAACGTTTTCCTGAATTACTAATATCTGTTTCTCTGATTTTTCAAAGCCTGCCTTAAAATGACTAATTCTTTTTAAACTTTTTGAATGAATTACTTTATTTGTAATGTTTGGTTTCAGGCAAAGGACCTCAAGCGTTCCTGGCTCCTCCATCGCTAGCGAAAGCCCTTTCAGGATCGGTTTGGTCACCGGGGGCAAGGATACCGTGGAACAAGGCCAATTCCTTGCCTTACGCCTCTTACGCCTACGGCCCACTTTGGGAAGCTTCCTTGCGTAACGCACCAAGACTCATGGGTCCAGTTCATGGGTCAGTACTAGGAAGCCCGCTGAGTATGAATGGACACCAAGGATACCCTCTGGTTGTGATGCCCCATGGACCGGATCATAGTGCAAATGTATTTCTGAACCTGGGTCAAAACCACGGTTGGGTTGGGATGCCGGCGATTCATCCAAACCTTCACGGACCAGTCCATGCATCCAACATCTTTACAGACTTCCATTCCTTAAGGCACAGCTTTGACGTTCTATATCCGGGTATTCGTGCCCACGGTTTTGCGCCAATTAACTGGAAATTAGATGCCATGTTTCTTGGTCCTCACCCTTACACGCCGTTACCTCACCTTTTGCCAATACATCACCCCGGGTATACCACCCATTTCGTGCGCGGACCTTCGTATTACACTCCAGGCCCCACAATGACGTACCATCCGCATGTTTACCACGACAGTGGCGCAAACCACGTGGTTACTACGTCGTATGGTATTCCACACATCGATGTCATGCCACGTCTTCCGTATGCACAAAGTGGCACACATCACGCTCCAGTACAAGCTCCGGCGTATCATGCAGTTGGTTTACCAATGAATAGTGAAGTTCACGGAGATATTTCCCCATACGGAATGTTTCATGGTATTGATGATCTGGCTCATAGACTACATCAAGGACAGTATACACCTCACACTGATGTAATTCCAATGAGCGAAGTACACGCACATGGAGTGGAGTCACTTGCTCATGGTATTGACCATTACATAGCTCCAAACATTATCCATGGATCTGAAAACTTTCTACACCACGGCGATTTGGCATTCCCCACGCATTTTGATTCCGGAGCTTTTCATCTCCATGAGCCGGCGAGTCCCCTCTTACACCCAAATAATCATCCATTCCAAAGTTATTCGCACTGGGTACATCCTACGCATTTCGACTCCGGGGCGTATCACCTACACGAACATGGCGATCCTCTTTTACTGCCCAATCAGCACCCGTTTGGAGTCTTTCCAGATCCTGGATTTATAGATTCCCACCTCGTGGCGCCAACATCCAATCAGAATCATCAAGTGCTGGTGGAACATGGACCCTATCTTTCTCCTGGTCACGTGGACGCTCCCGTGGTACCAACACACACAAGCGACTTTCCACCGCTATTTCCAGAGAAGCCTCATCATGGCCATCCATTTTTACCTCCTGGACATATAGACTCTAGTTTCGTGCCAAAATACGAAAGCGATCAACCTCCCTTAATCGCAGAAGGAATGCATGGCAGTCCGTATCTGGCCCCCGGACATATTGACCCGGGTGTCGTGCCCCACTACTCAAATGATCACCCACCTCTTTTACCCGAAACATTCGTTCATGGTTCACCATTGTTACCTCCCGGACACATTGACAGTTCTGTCATTCCGAGGTATGAAGGTGACACTGTACCTTTACTCCCTGACTATCTGCATCATCACGGTCCCCCCTTGTTACCTCCTGGACACATTGACTCCCCAATGGTCCAGTACCACTCACATGACACTCCTCCGTTGATGCCACCAATGCATCACTATGGAGGCTTACTCATTCCACCTGGACATATCGACTCGTCAGTGATGCCGCACGACGACAGAGATAAGCCTCCATTAATGAATGGACTTATTCATTCAGGGTTAGGACTACCTCCTGGACATGTGGATCCACCCGCAGTTTTCCACCATAGTCATCAAGATTTGGCTAATTTCCCATTCGGAGGTGGACACGGACCGGGACACTTTTGGGGGATGGGGTCAGGTCCTGGATGGGTAAATGGATGGGGTCAAGGCATGGGCCATGGTTGGGGCCACGGCCTGGAATACAGACATTTTAGTGGCTTGGGGCATGTGGGCTTTGGTGACGGAGGACTAGGATTTGGTCATGGTGGAATCTTGCCCCATTCACCTCATCTCATCCTTCCTCATCCTCACCATTGGCATCTTCCTCCACCCATTCCTGTGTTCATTCACGAAAACAAACCTAAACCTAAACCACCTCCACCACCTCCACCTCCGCCTCCGCCTCCACAGCCAGCTCCACTCCCGGTACAGCCACCAATCCCAAGTACTCTCCCAGTTCCCCCTGCTGTACCTCCAAAGACAAAGAAAGGGGGTCCAGGTAAGCATTGGTTAAGTGACTTAAAGAGAAAAACCGAATATTAATAACGGTTTTATAGGAATACTTTAAAGCACAATATGATACCACATAGCAAGCACAGCATCGCATTGCGGCATGCAGAGCAACGCAATGCAACAAAGCAAATAGGACAGAACACAAGACAAAGAGGGACAGGCCAGGCCAGACCCGAGCAGACAAGGGCATACCAGGACGGGAAAAATCAGAATAAATCAGGCCACAGTAGGCCAGAGCAGACTAGAGCAGACTTGGCTAAAGCATTCTAAGAAGACAAGGAAAGACCAGAACAGGCCAGAACAGACAATTACTAAACACAACACGGGATAAGACTATACAAAAGACTAAAAAAGCCAAACCTGAACAAAGAGAAGAGAAGAGAAGAGGAGAGAAGAGGAGAGGATATGGAAGGGAAGGGAGGGGAAAGAAAAGGAGAAGAGAAGAGGAAAGGAGAACAGAAAAAAACAACATCAATTAAATAATTTATCATCATCAAAACCTTACATAGTACTTTTTCCATCAAAGGCCTATCGTTTGGTGCACCAGAAACTACACTTCCTTTCAGTAAGTATTATAGTAGTTCTATCATATGAATATCAAAAACTTGCGTATCTAAGGTATTTCCACTTCCCACAAAGTACCTCGATTGCCTCTGCTACCACCACTATTACTGCAATTGCCACTACCTTCCTCACTATCACTACCACTACCACTACCACAGTCACCACTTCAAGCACCATAATTCCATTATCATTGTTATCATAATCATGATCATGATCGTCATTGCACTCACTTTTTTGTCCTTAGCAACAGTCGCACACCCACCTCTCACAATCCTTGGGACATCCAAAAAGGGTAGAATATCACCAGCAAGCAAGAAGGACACGGTGAAACTTCCAATAAGGTGGAAAGACAAAAATGTGCTGAAAAATAAATTAAATGTGGTGAACTTAAAGAAAAACGCCAGGGATCGTCTTCATGAAACACACAAAATTCGGATCATGAACTTAACGCATCGCCAAGGAACGTTTCTGCGTAAAAACATGACCCCCAGCATATCAAAAAGAAATCAAGGTCACAAAGAAAGCCCGCAGTACCGACGGAATCATAAACCCAAAGTATTCACAAGTAGAAAGAAGTACGAAAGACCAAGGAGACAATCCTAATCTGAGAAACCGTGCCCTAAAAGTACCATCAATGCTTTAAGGACAAACTGGAGCACTAGCCCATGCAATATAAGTGGACTGCTTAGTCTCCTAGCAAATGACTTACGAAATGTGTCCGAAAAAGGATGGTCTCGTCAGTTGTCATTTTTCATATAGACGATCCCACTGCCTTCAGAGAAAGATTGGTATTACTGCGTGATAACTGGACAGACAGTTTGTTTGTGAAAGTTTGTCTAGACCCACTATTCGTGAAGATGGATTTCTCTCATTTTAAGCTTCTGGTGGCGGTGCTTTGCATAACTAACCACAAAAAAAAAACTTGTTTGGAAAACACTTTGTAAGCTTTTTTAATAAAGTTCAAAACCTCATGCGCTTTTTGGTTTTTTTTCGTGCTAGACTTCGGTCTCGATGTTAACTGTTCACGTCTGATAAAATGACTTGATGTAACTGTTTCCTTGTCAGAGGTTACCAATACAAGTTCTTTGAGGCAAGAAACACTTATTGCTAATAATTTGACGAAATAAAAGATTCCAGGAAAACCACGTGTTATAAAGGGTCAATATCGAGATTTGAAAGAAAGCCAAGTGAAAAAGTCAGGACAATAAACTTCAAGTTTGACTTTTTTTGGAAGAACTTACCGACTAGTGTCAAATTGTTCTTGAGTAAGAAATTCCGTAATAAACCCCAATCCGGACTTTAAACCTTATGCGTAGCAGGTGAAACCTAGAATAAGAAATATTTACATAAATGTACGTTAAATAATAAAACTTATGTTCTACGATCTTGATACCAGATCGAACACTAGGAATAAGTCGACTTAATTTCACCCAAAATTTCTCCTAAATTGCACTGATTTATTTCAGGAGCTGTCTCTTATAGTCAAAATGCAAAACAACAAAAGCGATTTTTGCCCATTTCACTTCAGCAACTGCATTTAAAAACAACTTTTCTTCTTGAGTTGTAGAAAGCTCACAATGATATAACCTAATCATTCAATATACAATGTTCATAACATTTTAACAGACCATATTTTAAACTTTCCAAGGAAATAGTGATTCAGTATGCAACAGAAGATGCAACAGAATTCCCCCGTTTAAGTATCGCTCTTACGTTTTCACCAGATGAATTGCGATGTCAATCAATAGTCAACCTACTCAGCCAGATTAGGAATAAGGGACTAAAACCATTTCAGAGTTTATGTCCAACATGAGGGTGCGGTAAAGTAGCAAAACTGTGCTCAGTGACCTTAACATTCTTATTCCTGCGAGATAGCAGATGTCTTCATCATCACATACCCTGTAAAGTAGAACTGCTCCACTGCAAAATCTTGTATCGGCCGATCTAACGCAAAGAGATTAAGGACAAATTGAATGAGCGAGATTAAAGCATGCATTTAGCATTGCAGTGTATGCGAGACGTTTTGAAAGACAGTTTACGAGTTCCTGCCAGATTTCAATTTGGCATTACAAATTCTCAGGTTCTGACAATCCTCTCTTGATGAAGTACAGAGTCTTTTAGAGGGGCCTCAAATAAAGGGAAAGTACATTTGATTAAGGATCTTGATTTTTTCCTGATAGTTTCAGTCAACTCTCAAGATTAAATCCTTTCTGCAGGGACAGGTTTTCTATTATTTTACTCTGGCTGGCGCCAGGAAACTTTATTTGCCAAAGAGAAATGTCTGGGCAAGAAAGAGTCAATAAATCACCAGGTAACTCAGCAGGTAATTTTTCGACAGCCATAATGACCGGTTGAAATAAAGATTATGGAACGGCACTTTACAAGGATATGGATACTTCGAAGAAAGACTAAGGCGGATATGACTATGTATCAAATTGGGAAAGGATTATATTCAGCTGTAATGAACGACAATTTTACCTAAAGATACAAAATGTTTTCACATGTCTACACGTCGTTGAGATATGGACAGGTGCTTGTTGGAGGTCGACTACTACTGTTCTTACTATCCGCCACTGTTGTGCTTCTATTTCTACAGAAGGACGAAGGTATGGTGTATGAGATGACGTCTCTGCTACTTCGAATAAGCCAGGGATTGAAGAAAGTTGTCGGTAAAGAACATTCTTTGACCGAGAATGGAATTTAATAATTCATAACCACTAGAGGTTCAACAAAGTGAAAGTTTACGACACCAAGCAGTTTGCCCACAAGGCATATTTTAGAAAGCAACAATTAGCTCTTTCCATGGAAAGTTTCTATAATAACGAGAAAGTTTAATATATGAAACCATAAAACTACGCCTACTCTGACATTGAATTTGACACTTAAATTGATATTGACATTGATATTGTCTACCATTAGTACATAAGCCAACTATATTTTTCGCCAGTTACACTAACAACTATGATATTAACCGATCATTAATCAATAAATCAACTAAAAATTAATGTTAACCGTTATGTTAACCACTTTCGGAGTCTCTAATGTCTTCATACTGATAATAATACAGATTCTGATGCCGACACTGACATTAACATCGACATGTGCCGGCTTTGACACTGGCACCGCTACTGACACTACCACGGACACTGACATGCATTGGTTCTGATACTGGCACTGTCTCCTATACTGACGTGCACTGGCTCTGAAACTGCCCCTAGTACTGGCATTGGAACTGGCACTGACACTGGCACTGACACTGACACTGACACTGACACTGACACGGACACGGACACTAACACGGACACGGACATTGACACGGACACGGACACTGACACGGACACTGACACGGACACTGACACTGACACTGAAAGTGAAACTGACACTGCACGATACTGACAGTGACATGCACTGGCTCTGACACTGGTACTGGCACTGACATTGGCACTGATACTAACACCGACACTGACGTTGGCACTGACATTGACTCTGACACTGGTACTGACACTGGTACTGACACTGACATTGGCACTGACACTGACACTGACACTGGCACCTGGCACTGGCACTGACACTGACACTGACACTGACACTGACATTAGTACCGACGCTGGTAATGATACCGGCAATGACGATGAAACTGATTTTCGTCTTTCTGTGACTAGATGCTTCGAAAAGGGACCAGAAATTACAAATAGACGTAGCATTCATCATACACGGTTCAGAAAACATAACAAGCCCTGAAAGAAAAAAATCCTACAAAGAGGCGTTGGACTGGGCTAAGAAAATCATCGACGCGTTTGGAGAAATTGGCATTAACAAAACTAGAGTGGGATTGATCATCTACGCCGAGAAACCAATATTAGCGTTTAACTTCACTGAAAAATTGGAAAAGGGTGAAGTGATGGCAGCTGTTGATGAAGCAGCCTCGCCTCCACCGATTGGAAACAAGACCTTTACGGGAAAAGCTTTGTGGCTTGCTCTGAAGACGTTGGTCGTTGGGACACGTCAGGAAGCTTTAAAGAAGTTCTTCGTTTTTTCGGATCGTCCACCGGACGATAATCCCATGGCACCAGCTGTGGCAATCAATAAGAAAAAGGTGGACTTGTACGGATTGGGACAGACAACGGCGCCATATAATGACTGGTATATCTCAGATTATACTTTGGATTCACTGTTCGCAATGCTGCATGCTGGTCCATTTAAAGGTATGACGTCGGATCAAGAATAGACCTTTCCTGCATTCGCTCCAATAGCCATGGAGAGATCCAAGTCGAACTCAGATTAAAAGTTCGAAAAATCTATTCAGGTTTTGACCTCAAGTCATTGTCCATGGGCGTCAAAGTAAATGCGAGAAAAATCTATTTCTTACCTGTCGCAACTTCACATTCTGGCACGATCACATGGTTTTCTATGTGGAACGCATATGTGGGCCACATGTGATGATATGCCGCTAATTTAACAGTTTTCAGGGTAAATTGTATAGTTGCAATGTTCAGCCCAGTTTCTAGTTCCTAATTGCTCGATAATTTTCTTGACCTATATTTGAATCAGTATTTATTGTTACCTATTTTATGTCCTGTTATTTTTTTATTTTATACCAAAGATATTGCAATTTAGTGATCGTAAGCAGCCGATTATAAAATTCCAAATGTTGACGCACATTTCAACCTGAGTCTTCAGGCTGTTAGGTACGATAGTTTTCCTGATTTCGGCAGCTAGAACTTTATTTTTCCGACCACTTTTGATACAACTTACCACAAATTAATCTCTATTTCAAGACTAAAATAATGATATCTATAAAAGGATATTAACCCATCATGTCAATACGAGAAATATATACCCTCTGACAAAATGTTCATTCTAGTCTGTCCTATTGTATTTCTCTCCAATAGGAAGATCAGAATCTGAGAAAGTCACGAGCTTTCAAGATCAGCTTTCAGAAATTAGTGCCTCTACACGCCGTCCGCCACACCTTAGCAATACAAAAGTAAATCAACTCGTCGCCACCATGACACCGAAACAAACCACAGATGACCAAAATCGATCAGCATTAAAAACAAAGCATAAAATGACTAACATCGTTCCGACAGAGAAGGCAGCACCAAATATTCCTAGAAATTCATCGAATTCAGGAAATACGATTGCCAGTGTCATAGCTGAGGTGCAGAAGACCAAAGAGGAGAGCCTGCAAAAGAATAACTACGGAAATGATGCGAGCGTTGTGGTGACAGCTAATTCTGAGAAATCCGTCGGTCGTTATTTCTCTGGAAAGGACGTTTCTTATAAATCAACAGATTTTGGCACGGTCATTGCAGGAAAAAAACTATCAGGCCAATTGCAATTTTCAGTTATCAAACCTGGGGATCAAAACGCTGGGGAAAACTCGAATCTTAGCTCTAAAGTTTGCAATTCAACGTTAACAAAACGAGTTGAAAGCTTTGGACAAAACAGAAGGTTAGTTTAGAGGAACGACATGAACCTGTTTGACGCAGCAAAGCCTAAAAACGTGAGGTGCCTCCGAACATCTTTTAACTTGTCTTGTGCCCGGAAAAATGCCAAAGACCTGCATGTAAATGGTTAAAACTAGCACAAAATTCCTCCAAATTCGTGTAGACGTTTTCGAGCTTTTTGTTTAAAGTTACACTAAGGTAATGGAGAGCTAGTCCACCCCGCGAAACAACCTAGTAACGAAACAGCTGGTCCCTGTACAGCTTACAAACCTCTGAGCTGTTTTACAGTGCAAATAGAAGCAATAGTGAATGTAGAAATGTACAAAAGAAAATACCAAAAGAAGTTAAAGGATTTCAACGACCTAACCATGAGCTTTTATTAGGAGGAAATACGCGTTGCGTTTGTACATAAGTACCTATACACATAGGTATGGATATGCAGTACAAGATGCATTCATTCGTACACATGCATACATACACATACCTACATGTATACATACATACATACATACACACATACATACATACATACATACATACATACATACATACATACATACATACATACATACATACATACATACATACATGCACACAAACATACGCACAACATATTAAATACGTAGACCGAAGACAGTGTGCAAGCTTTAGTGAGACGACAGCCAGGCGTAGATTATGTACTTCGTGTATCAAAATGACTCGAACTCTTACTTAATATTAAGATGGCTTATCAACTAACTGTCGCACTAAACAAGAGCTTGAAGAATTTAGTGGTACAGGAATTTCTCTTACTTGAATCATCCACTAATAACCGACTGTTACGAAAGAATCTTGATTTATAGGGTTTAATTATAGAGGCAGTGATTTCCGGTACCAGGAAAAAGCTTCTTAATAGCCTTGTAGATTGATAATTTCATATTAAAGGTCATTATAAAGTAAAGTCAGAGACTATATGGACAACTTCACTGTTTCTACTAAATGCCGAGGAAGCCTTTGCGCATTTGGATCTTTTTGTGAAATAACAACTAAAGAAATCCTATCACACATGACTTTGATGGGCTGTTTGCTTGGTGACTGGCCATTAGACATCACGGCTGACTGGTTTCCAAGCTGAACAGCCCTTGCAAATCATCGGTAAGCAAAACAAACAAAGACGTTCTTGTAAGTATCCATGTTATCTCCATTCAGTTTCACGCGCTGTTGGGCGACAAGTGTTTTGATTTTGACAATTTGGAATATCGTTACTACCGCAAACGACAATGTGGGTAAGTAGTATTTGAGGAAAACAATCAAACCAGGTTTACACTTGTGATGCGAACAGGGATTTTTCCGATCATCCGTCATCGGGATTTTCATGACAAGTGTAACCACGTACTTAGGTAACATCCTAAAGCGTTATACATTGTTGCCAATCTGTTGAGAAGAATAAAAATCTTATTTTGATGTTGTGATTTATCTAGGAAGGTCGCCGACGGAGGAGATTTTGACAGTCAATGTGAAAGTAAAATTTACCAGCTTTTTCACGATAAAAATGTTGTATCTCCAATCAAAATAGAGCACCGCGTCGGCAGTTCTGAATCGATGTAGAAAAAGTTTAAAGGCAGTAGTCTGCTTAACACCGGAGAACAAGTTACTGACGTTTGGAGCGAACCCCTTCATGAATCTCATGAAGAGCTTTCACTAGAAAACTTTTTCTCTCAGTTTATGGCAGATTACGATACCTTCAATTCTCTTATATTTCATATATACACCGTGATTTTTGCGACGTGTGTGAATATGCTCGGCAGATCTAAGAATCGTAGGAATTAGGCACATCAATATGTCGACTTGTGTTAGCAATGCAATTCAAAATGAAAAGTTTAGATGTAGATGACTTCATAGTCGATTTTATAGCCTTAACCGAGGATCTGTTTTTGCGAGGAGAGGAAAAGATGGCTAAATTGCCCAGGGAAGGTATCTCACTAAAAAGCATAAGATTACTTTGAGAACAACGAGTTTATAATATATGAAGGTACCTCGCTACTCCAATGCCAACAATATTTTGTGCACTTTATTTTCAGGGGAGTCCTTGGGAGTTCCAGCTAAAATGTTTTGTAAGTTTAACGTCTTGAAACAGGTAGAGCTTGCAGGTCTTCGAACAATGCTAAAAACACCAAAGACTTGCAGAAATCGTGCATGGATGTTGAGTGAAATTTTGATCAATGTCAAACTTTGGTCAACAACATTCAACAACGCTAAACACTGGTGCACAAAAGCGAATAAATGTTGAATTCTAGAAACGTTAACGTGATATCATAAATCTTCGATAGTTGGGAGAACATGCATGTGTTCAAGCGAAACTTCAAACTACTCAAAAACTATATTAGTTTTAAACGATTGAATGTTTTTCGGTTAAGCAAAGAGGCACACAGAATTTTGAGGGACGTTACGTCCCCCCCCACTCCAATAATTTCATAAGTCAAACAAGTTGGTTAATGCTTCCAAACCTGAAATAGTTGGTCGGGCTGTCGAAGAAACAAAAAGAATAGCTTTAAAGAGAAAAATGTTTCGAAAGTTGTTTTTGATAGCTAGAAGACAACCAAATCAAAACTTTTCCCGAAGTTTTTTTTTTTTCTTCCCAGTATTACTACCGGCTTGATAGCAAACAGGAAATTGGGTTCAGTAGAAAAATGTACCCTTAACCAACACAACATAACTAGAGAGTCTAGAGGTTGACCACGGCAAACCTTATATTAGAAGACGATCGAACAAACCCTTTGAAAAAGTCGGTCATTACCTCTTGGCGCCCCTCCAACCAGTTTAGTCTAAGCACGGACGGTAGACATGGTTGAAAAATTTTGTTGTATTTTGTTTTGCTTTTTTTTTTTCAGTTGAAGTCAGTGAGACAGATTTAAAAGATCACGGAATTAACATCAACCCTTCCGACATTGACTTGCTTCTTCCAGTGGTTAATCCTTTAACGACAACATCACTAATATCTAAAATGTCCCCTCGAAATCATGGCACTAAAATCGGCCGCAGTGGGCATCGTACTGGACAACAGGTTAACGATAGATTTCCCGAAGAAATTTCAAAATTTCCGGATCCTTTCTTGCAGCATGTTAAAACAACTCCAAAGGAGTCTGCGACAGAAAGTCCACAAAGAACATTCTTTTCCAATAATCGAGATAGTAGAAGCGAAAACGTGAGCAAAATTAGTGATGAAAAAGGAAATAGAGGGGGTGACTCAAAGAGAAAAATCTCGTACCAAGATGAAGCTTTCTATAATATTTACGACCTCGACAAGCCAGTGACTGTAAAACAGAGGAACAATCCACAACTGGTCATGACTAAGGAGAAAAAGGAAATCTTAAACCGTACTCTATCCGTACATGGCTTGAAGCTTGATCCAAAAGGAGAGAAAATTATCTTAATGGACAACGAAAGATTGACTGCAAAGACCAAAAAACAAACGGAGAAAAGGGAAAAAGAAAACCATAAAAGTAGAGAACATGAAAGGATAAAACAGAAAAAGGCGGATGTGTCGGACAGTTTAAGAAAACATCCCATTGGGAAAGCTGAAAAACAAGATCCAATAAAATCTCTGTGGGACATACTGAAGACTGTTTCACGCAGATGGAAGTGATGGCCTGACAACAAGAAAACGTTGTGACCTTTAATTGGTGTTCGTAAGAGGAAAAAAGTCTCTTTGTAATAATAGAATATATTTTGTATGGATTAGTGACTAATTAACAAAAATTAAGTCTGCCTTACTTATATTGCTAAGCTCCTATATGGAGATACATTGCGCACAAGCCGTTTTACTGCCATGCCCAATTCCAAGCGACCATGCACAATCCATGCGAGAATCTGCTTCGTTGTTCAAACGATTCTTATCTAGTGCACGTCTTTGGAATGCACAGAAACGTATCGTGCACAAACTAAACGAAGTATTATACGTTTCGTATAACCCAGGTATTGTTACGACTATCAAAGTTATATTATCATTGATCTATCATTAACCTTAAACCTGGCGGGAAGACTTACCGGCTCTTTGTTAACATTGAGCGGCAGGTTAATCATTCACGACCGGTTGGTTTTTAGTTCAACATCAAATCCTTAACATCAACTTAGAAGACAAGAAAACAAAATGAAATTATTAGTTCAATATTGCAGAAATTCCGAAACGTGAAATTGTATTTGATGTTGTGTAAGAAATGTGAAAAAAGTTCGACTTACATTTGATCAGGTAAGAAAAGAAAGCACTTTTCGGATTTCTTTGTAACGTTTCTGTCTTAATAACGAATCATTGCGCAATGAATTAATATCTCTATTCCATAAATTGGTAATTCATTTAAAGTCTTAACGATTTTTTGAATTTTGATTTTTGATTTCAGTGATACATATCGCCTATTTGATTGATAAACACTGTTCAGTTTGAATGAAAATAGGTAGTTCAATATTTGGTATATTTTGAATAAAACAATAGGAAATTAATCAGGAAGTTATGAACTATAGTCTAGTGCTAGACAGCCAATCGGCATTCAAATGAATTACATTATATGAATTCTTAATAGATATCTAACACTGTATCATTTTTAAACATAAAAGACCGCATAGCTTGAAGGTTGAAGAAATCAACAAATTTTGTATTAAAATACGTGGAAGAGCTATTTGTCGTTGGTGACAGATGTACATAGTTAATAAAAAATTAAACCAAATCAATTTTGACAGAGTCATCTTGAGTGACATATGGTTACGAATTCTTGGCAACCCAGTCATGATATTGTGCATACAATGTCTCGTTATAATTTCTCGATTTCAAACGTGACTTTAAACTATGAAATTCAGTTGTTTTGAATAAAATACTACAACAGATAACATTTTATTACGACCGCTTTCTTCGAACCAAACAAATACACAATTTCTGACGGTTAACATGCAGTTTCCGATAGTTTTAATGCTTGAAGATGTGCTGCACAGTGGGAAAAGTTTCCCATTGAATTTTACAACGTTTTAGTCTTCGTCAACTCATCAATTATACAAAAATATTATGACTTTAAAGAAACGTCACTTATCCCTGGCGCGATGAATCAATCGCATTTCGCTTGTACATTATAACTTAATACATGTGATTTCATACGATGACTTTCTTCTTCTAGGTTGGATGAAATGGTCAAATGACATCCACGATAATATCAGTGGGATATCTGCTGCTGGTCATACATGCCTCTGTATACGACAGTACAAATGGTATTAAATTACAATATTTTGAAAATTAAATGCAGTAGAGTACCTTTCGTACCACGAAATGATTTTTCTGTTTGTGTCACAATTCCGAAATATGTACAAGTTATACAGTGAAAAATGAACCTAAAGCTATTTACTATCTTTGAAACTCTGGTCCCACAGACAAAAATTCAATGAATTTTGGAAAAGCGCAATCTGCTAACCATCCCGTAAAATCGACCAGTCAGGCATTTTTGTTCATTAACTATAAACTGCCAATTTTACCACCCAGCCTTATGATACTCTGGACACTCGATCTGCCGTCATCCCTTTTCTTCCACTGCAATATTTAACACAAACTGAGCAGCTACATACTCTGCAACTCAATACAAAACATACTCACATTTGTCCATGCATTTACTTCAAGATGTGCAAGACTATCCCACAGGTCACCTTTGGTGCTCTGTCAATGCACAACTAAATAAGATACAACTTCATCCGATCACTCAAAATGATTTTATTAGCATTTAAAACTTGTTCAAGCCAAAAACTTTCAAAGATGCGATAAATCTTTATGAGGTAAGCTATAAGTAAAGTAATGTAAGCTAAAAATTGTCTCTTCACCTAAATGGTTAATTAAAAGTTCGGGTACATAGTAACGCTGCAAACCTCTCTGTTTAGCCAAAATTTTATTGTATAATCACTGAAGCAAACTATTTAAATCGGCAATCTTCTACTTACGAATGCCTATGGCTTTTAAGATCAGCTGTTTTGCTAGGGCAACACTTTAAACATTTAAATCCAGAAACTTTGCATCTCAATTTAACTATTTAGCAAACTGGTTGCAAAATCGTTTGAAAAACACATATATTTGGGTGCATAAGTAATTTGAAAAACTAAATATTATCTGTTAGGCAAGGAAACACTTGTGAACGATGGAAGTGAAAGTGTCCAAACATTTCAAGATGCTGAACCACAAACGTCACGTTTATTGCGACGCTCAGTTGAGATTGCTCCATCGTCAGTGAGCACAAGTTACAAAGAAACTCCACTTCAAAAGTTGGGACAGAAAGTGAAGGTAAATTTAAACCAAGATTACGATTTCCATGACTTTGAAAAAGAGGAAAAGGACGAAGAGGAAGAAGGGGACGACGATTATGACGAGGAGGATGCAGCCATGTTTGAGGAGGACAACAAACATGACTTAAGCGATAATGCGACGCAAATGCATGAAAAACAATCTGGTTCAAGCCAGGGAAGTGCTTCGAATATAAATCCAACTGTTAACTTAAGTACACATAATAAAAATCGACTTCAAGGTAAGCAGCTTGGTACACTAGGAGGAAGTGTGAACAATAATGGCAACACAATCCTAAGTAATGAAGACGAAATTCAGGGGAGTGTTGATGAAAGTCATCACAGCATTGAAAGTATTGAAACCACTAACAAGCTTGTTCCCGGAATTTCCATCACCGGAACTGGCGAAATTACAGGAAATGCATTTTCGGGTAAACCATCCTTAGCAGATGTACAGCAATCCTCCGTTTCTCAGTTTAATTCTCAGGGCGCAAACAAACAGAGCAATCCACCTTCTGAAAATGTTCCTGTTACGTCCTACACGGGAGGACCAAATAGATTTCGTCTTGGAAATATCCAAAACGAAAAAGCACCTGAGAACAAAAATCAGCAAATACCGCCATCAAATAACGTTGGTTTCCTAGAGAATTTCTCTTTCGAAAGCACTGGAACACCCGAATATGTATCTGCAGGAAATTTTAGTGTAAGGAGGCATGGCAAAGATCATGCCTACGCTTGGGGTGGAGAATTTTCAAAAGGAAGTCTGGACCAGAAACCAGGTGGAAGCGCCGAGGAAACTGGAAGCACTTTTCCAGGAAATTCAAATGAAGGGCATTCTGAGGTTGCAAATGAAGTAGCTTCGCAAAATAAGCAAGGGGAATTGGCAGGAGAAGTAATGCACCCTTGGGGGGATATTGCACCATCGGAAAAACATGAAAAAGCTGAAAATGGGTCACCAGGCAATTCAAAAGTACAACTCAACAAGAAATTAAAAAATGAAGTTCCGCAAAGTCACTCTAATAAATTTTTGAAAGAAAGCTACCATGATTGGAGTGGAGGAACTTCTAACGGGAATCATGATTGGATAAACGAAGAAAACAGCGAGAATGTTTCGGTAAATTCCACTAACGCAGATACCATAACTCAATGGACGACACCTGAAGATGAAAATCATGGAAATTCCGAATCAGCTCGTAAGCCTTTTCAGGGTAAAACTGATCCTGGCAATCCCACGGAAAACAAAGAGGAAGATTTAGCTCCTTCGGTAGCAGAAAACACAGGTGCACAAAGCAGTGCAACAACAAGTTTTTCTCCGAACTCTGGAAATACGGAGAATTCAAATAAGCTTAATTCAGAAAAAGGAAATGGAAAAGTTTTACAATATCACCTCCAACAGTCTGCAGGAAAAACAACACATCCTCGGGGAGAAGGTGGAGCAGGTGAGAATGCTGAACGGCCTCGAATGCCAATATCAGTAAATGAAAATTTACTGGAAGACCAAAATTCTGAAAGCACGGAACCATATGGCCATGGCGATAAAAAGATTTCAAATCTTTCCACTTATACAGGAAACAGTAAGACAACGACAAGCACCTCTCCAGCCGACACTGATACTTCAGACATTTCTGGTGACGAGAAGATCAGTGCATTAGGATACAATGCCGGAGGAGGTATTGATGTTGGAAGTGGAGATATACCGATAAACACTACTACGGTTAATTCTAATCATGTCGGAAGGGAGAACGTACGAATAAATTCTGCTTCGGTTAATTTCATTGATAAAAACGAAGAAAAAATAAAAAATACAGAAAACGTTTTCATCCAAAGACTCCCTGCGAAACAAGAACAAAGTATTTCAAAGCCCAGATTAAGTTCTGGGAACGCAGGATCACGAAATAATCAAAAGTCTGTGAATTCTGGTATAGGAAGCTCGGTGCTAACGGAGAAAATAAATCGTAAAGATTCCCAATCAAACTATAGTGCTTTTACGGGAGAAGCTAAGGTTTTGGCTTTTGACTTAAAAAATAAGCAGCTAAGCAACTTTGATAAAGCTAATAACTTGGGAGCAGATTTGGAAAACATGGAAGAGAGTTACAAAATTCTTCCTAAAAAGGACAAGGATTTTGGTTCAGGTTCCAGTGGTAACAAAAGCACAGCAAGTTTTAGTAAAAACGAAGATAACAGTTGTTTACAATATAAAGGCTTGGTATGTGTTAAACCGAGATACGGCAGAACTACCTTCAGTTGGAGGGGACAAAATCAAGGAAATCAAGCAGGAGCAGGAACGGTGGCAGGCGGCAGTGTTAGCAGAAATGGAGCAGCAGGAGGTGGAGCAGATGTAGGTTGGGGAACAGGAAGCACTGGAGCAGCGGGAGGAGGGGCAGCAAGGGGAAGAGGATCAGGCAGTTGGGCATCAAATGGAGGAGGTGGAGGAATTGCAGATGGTGGGATAACTGGAGGTGGTGGGACGTTACTTGGTGGCTCAGCTGCAGGGGGTGGATTGGCAGGAAGTGGTGGAGCATCAGTGGGAAGGGTAATCGGTGGTGGACTAGGAGGAGTAACTGGAGGCAGAGCGGCTGGAGGTGGGGCATTTGGAGGAACATTAGGTGGAGGTGGAGCAATGGGTGGTGGGGCCGCTGGTGGTGGAATAGGTGGTGGAGTAGGTGGTGGATCAGCTGGTGGGATAGCTGGTGGTGGAGGTGGAGTAGCAGGTGGTGGAGCAGGAAGCGGGGCAGCAGGTGGTGGGGCAGGTAGTGCAGCAGCAGGTGGTGGGGCAGGAGGTGGAGCAGGTGGTGGTGGAGCAGCAGGTGGTGGAGCAATAAGTGGGGCAGCTGGTGGAGCAGCAGGTGGTGGTGCAGGAGGTGGGGCAGGTGGTGGAGCAGCTAGTGGTGGAAGAACTGGTGGTGGAGCAGCTGGTGGAGGTGGTGGGGCAGCAGCTAGTGGAGCGGCTGGTGGAGGTGGTGGAGCAGGTGGTGGGGCAGCTGGTGGAGGTGGTGGAGCAGGTGGTGGGGCAGCTGGTGGAGCAGCTGGTGGGGCAGCTGGTGGAGGTGGTGGAGCAGCTGGTGGAGGTGGTGGAGCAGCTGGTGGGGCAGCTGGTGGAGGTGGTGGAGCAGCTGGTGGGGCAGCTGGTGGAGGTGGTGGAGCAGCTGGTGGTGGAGCAGGTGGTGGAGGTGGTGGGGCAGCAGGTGGCGGAGCAGCTGGTGGTGGAGCAGGTGGTGGAGCAGGTGGTGGGGGAGCAGCTGGCGGCGGTGGTGGGGTAGCAGGTGGTGGAGCTGCCGGAGGTGGTGGAGGAGCAGGAAGTGAAGGTTCAAAAAATATGGTCTCTGGTAAGCCCAGCATAAACCATATTAAGTGTAACACCACCGTACAATTGCTCATGTACTAAAAATGTTTTCTTTTACTTTCGTAACACAGCAATTATGGATATTGTATTTTTGATCGATGCCTCAAAAAGTGTGCAGATGTTTAACTACGCGAAGATATTGGAGTTCATAAAATCTGTAAGTCACGGTTTTACACTATCATTCCATGAAACACGAGTCGGAGTGGTGCAGTTCAACGAAGACGCACGCATCATGTTTGGATTTTACTGTTGTGAAAACGAAAAGAAATTCGATTCAACTGTCGAACAACTGATATTAGATTACAACCCTCCTAGTCCACTCAGCGATGCTCCGGCCGCTGTCATTGGCAAGGGACTGCAGTTGGCATGGTACCTCTTCAACGGTCCAACCGGACGCCGTTTTGTCCCTCAAGTGCTTGTTGTCGTAGCATCGGTGACTTCAGCAGACGACGTAGTGGGTCCGAGTAAGCGCCTTCGAGATTCAGGCGTGGACACATTTTGTGTTGGAATCGGTAAAGATTATAGCAAAACAGAAATGTTACAAATAAGCAGTCTGCCATTATTTATGCACGTGTTTCATTTAAAGAAATTTGACGAACTGGATAGTCGAGCCCAGCTGATCATTGACAGAATTGTGCGCAGTAAGTTGACTGAATGACTTTTGGCAACTTAAACTAAACAATACATGCGGATGTGGTATTATATTTGCTGTACCATTGAGTCATTGTATCAGTTTATTGCAGTCATTTTTGTTCCACTATATCATTGTATCATGGTATCACTACATCACTGTGTCACTGAATGGTGATGTATCAATGTATCGTTGCATCATTGTATGTCGTATCGTAGTTTGAGAAACATGAGAGCTTGGATATGTTAAGGTAGATAAACGATCTTCAAGCTCGATACTCAGAAAATGATTTCTGAGTCCCAGACGGGGATCGAGCTTGAAGATCGTTTATCTACCTTCATATCGTAGTGTTGTCAAACATTCATCTTATCTTTGTAGTATTAGAAAACCATTGCACAATTGTAATGTTGTATTTTTATGTTATCGTACATTTGTGTCGTTTTTATGATTGTGTGATATTATTTTTTTTGTCGTCATTATCATAATTGATATCCTTATTATTTTTAGTGTTACTTGACGCATAAATTAACAGGACCAAAATTAACGCTTTCCAATTAAACCACATCTTTCTTTGACTTTATTTAGCCGTCCAAGTGCGAACCTGTGGAGTTTGTATTAGCGGTAAGTCTTTGAAGTATTTTTCCGTAAAACTATTAACACATTACGTATATGTATGTCATATTTAAAATCCGAGCATGAGTTTAAACACGGATTTTAAACACGAGGCCACAGGCGAGTCTTTTCGACCTGATAAAGCACGTACTGCGAGTTTTTTAAACGTCTTGTAAAACTAACCACTTAATAAGCTACTGTAATTCCCGAGATAAGTTTGGAAATTTGTTTTCTAAGCCAAATAATTTTGCGGAGAAAAGTATTTATCAATGATTTATCTAATTTAATCTAATTTTCAGCTTTTAGATTAGATGCTGGTTTTATAATTGAAAATATTAATACATTTTCAACACGATAAAATTAATTGACCTTTTATATACATGCATTTATATTTTCATGAACTCAGCGTCATGAAACGTATTTAATTTACACATTCATTGGTGTGTCATGTAAGAAATGGTGGCTGGAAGATTTTGCTTTTATTCCCCGAGGTATTTATTAACGAGTTTGGGAATATACGTACGGTGACGCCATGAAAACTTCAGCTTTCGAACATAATCACACATCAACGTCGTTGTTACACCAAACTCTAGGCATCTTTGACTCCTCTTAAGCCTTGAGCAGCAGTACTAGTCGGTGGATTAAAATTATTCGTTGACACAAACGAAAGCTCTCTACGTTCTAAGTGTCAACGTCGTTGTGAAGACATTGAAACAGTTTCGGTAACATAGTGGATAAAACAAGCATTGCTTCGAGAACACCATAAAGCTAAAAACTATTCAGTTCTATTGGTTTGGAAAGAAATATGTTGAGGACCCGATAGATCGCGGCCTCAAAATAATCATATAAGAATTCTAAACCTTGATATTTTCTCATTGTTCCTCAACTTTTTACTACAGATATAAACCGAATGGCAAGCGATCCCTATTGTACCCAGTTCTGCCAAGCCAGCTCTCCCCTCGGAGCAGGCATGATGGCGTTAATGAGATTTGCTTCCGACCAGCCAAACCAGTTTCAAAGTTCTGGTGAAGCAATTCACCTCCTAGCGCACTTCTATCCAAGCAGGTTAAAATCAATGGATACGTTTTATAATGTAATGAATCAAGGTAAGATTCAAACACAAGCTGCTCGAAAACATGGAAACAAATAAAAACGACGGTAATTAAATGCCACTTCATTTTTAATAGCAAGCATTCCTATTGAACTCTAAAAAGACTGGAACGATACCTGCAAATTGTATTTTGAAGCCATCATGGAGGCTGACATGTAGGTCAATTTGCAGGTCATCCCAGTCCCCTACGCGATAAAACACGCAACCTATTGCAAAAAACTTAACCCAAACTTCGGATTTTTTGACAGTTTTCGTTTTTGTTTTGTTAAGTAGAGAACCACGTCGGTAGGACTGAGTATTTGCCAGAATTAACTGTCAATGAAAAGTAAAGGTTTAATACAACTTTTTCCCACGTGTGTTTTTGACCTACATGGCTGCCCCCATGTCGGCTTCATTCAATCGTGAGGCCAGGCATCAAGAGGTATCTTTCCAGTCTTTTTTGAGTTCAATGGACATGCCTTTAATTCGTTGACCTAAGATCGCGTGACATTCACAAACAAATGGTAACTCGCAGACATGGGTGAGCAGACAATGTTAGAACGTTAGTTGCTCGTTTGCGTGATCAGACCATTGCCTACTCAAAGTCGTGGGGAAATCTGGCGCTAATATATAATTCCGGACGGAAGTAAAAGTCGTGTGGCATCAACTTTGACTTATTGGTTTTATGACACCAAATATTTTCCACTGGTTTTCCAAATGACCTGACAAAATTTGCTGGCACTAGACCAATGCTACGTAAACGGGCCCAATATTTTCTACTTTCGTCCCGTAATGTCAGCTTTCTTCGCGATATGAAATCTACCAATGATAGGATGAAGAAATGTTTCCCATTTGTACACGTGATACGACCATAGCGGGCTGATTTGACGTTGATTACATTGCTCGCAACAGTTATTAGTTTTCCTAATTTTTTGCCAAATCTTAAAAATAATTTTTATAAACCATATAAAAACATAAAAATTTTAAAGAGTCCTGTGAATTTAGAAAAAATTCACATCCTGACTTGTCCGTCGAAGAAACAATGACATCTAATTCCCTCGAATCTCGATGTTTGCCTCGAAAGTTTTTACTTGAATTAAACTGTTTCCCTCGGGACCAGTCATCAACAGTTTAATGCAATTGGAAATTTAAAGCCTCACCTCTAAGAAGCCACTCATAAAAAGGCAGCAGGTCCAAGGAACTTTCTAACTCTTCTACTTGGTCTCTTGTTGCTGCAGGAAAAGGTGATTTAGATGTACCGTTGTTGAATGGTTTCGAGAATGGCGTTAAATCTGGGCCAGAACCGGAAGAAGATGAGAAATACATCGAACAGCAGCAAAAAGACGCAACTTCAGGTAAGTTATCAAAAACACGTGCGGGGTAGATTGTTTTTGGCAGGCCAGTCCATTCCTATAAGTGGACAGAAAAAGTATAAGGATTAAACTGGTTCAATTATTAGAATATTAGATAAATTTAACGAGATTTAAATCCAATGTCTGCCGACAACTTTACAAAATATAGCGGAAAACAAACTCCCAAAAGAAGCATCATGGTACTCGGAATTTGTTTTATATTATATCAACCAGATTAATGGTCGTACAAAATGAAAGACCCCATTTCTGGAGTCGAGCCCCTGAAAGAAAGATAAATGCCGTGTGTTGTCATTTCACCTCTTTCTTGTCCAGAGGTCTCTGTTTAGTAAGGGAAGTCGTCTGGCGATACCCACATTAAAATAATTTGGAGTTAGCCTGAATAAAATAAGACCTATCTGGGAAGAAAGGAGTTAACTGAGAAGTGCTTGACTCTTTCCCAGGTAGAGGTTTTCTCTTGGCAAGTAAAATAGTCTGGCGTTAGCCAGAATAAAAAAAATAGAAAACCTAAAGATTACAATGATAAAAAAGCAGAGAGCTGCAAAGGCAGCGTTGAACTACAGGTTTGAAAAGCTAAAAGGGTGAAGGAACTGTAGAAAGTTAAGAGGAGATACTGTCGTTTCGAGCGAAGGACCTTAAGTTTCGGCAATTCCCAGGCCCTTTTGGCTGACAGAAGACCTATCTGGGCAGAAAGGACTTAACCGGGAAGGTCTTGCCTCTTTCCGGCGAAGAAGTCTCCTTTTGGCAAGTATAATTGTCAAACGTCTGCCCGAATAAAGTAATAGATAACCTATCGTGAATGAAAGGAGTTACTAGTCTTTCAATATACCCACAAAATTTTGTGGTAGACTATGGGAGTCCACGCGATTATTAAATAAGAGTTGACGAACCTCGGACTTTCTAAGCAATATCCTGAGACTATATACTGAAACTAGCGAGAACAACTTCCAATATCAAGGGGCGGTCCTCTGGAATAGTCTTTCGAGTGACTTAAAAAGTCAAGTCAGTTTAAGATCTTTTGAAAGACTTTTATTATTAAATTTTTAGTAATATTTATTTAAAAAAAAAACCTTTATTTAATGTAGTCTTGTAGTTAGTTCCCATACTAGCATTTAACATTAGTACGCGGCTCACGGGAAGACCATTTGTGAAAATGAAGTGACCCCGTTTTTAAATAAAGATGATCCATCTATCCATCCACGTTAGAACGCCCTATATCTTCCTGCCATAATTACAAGAAAATCTAAACGTATCCGACGAATTTTGTTTTTAAATTTTTTAGTTGTAATGGACATAGTCTACCTTGTTGATGCCTCACGGAATGTCGGCAAAGGAAATTTCAAGAAAATTCTCGACTTTGTGAAAGATTCTTCGAAAAAGTACAGGGTATCCTTCAACGAAGCACACGTCGGGCTAATCACGTTCAACGACGACGCGAAAATCCAGTTTGGTCTTTACTGCTGTCATTCCAAGAAGGAGCTTGATAAGTCATTGGATGATATTGAAATTGAAATCGAAATAGGCTCACCTGGTCAGGATGCACCCGCGTCCATGGTGGGCAGAGGTTTATCACTAGCATTAACGTTGTTCCAAGGCCCATCTGCACGGTCTACTGCATCTCATGTATTGATCGTGATTTCGGCTACTATCGCTGCCGACGACGTGTATACGCCAAGCAACCGATTGAGGGCGGCTGGTGTTAATGTGTTTGGGATTGGTATTGGAAAGGACTTTAGTAAAGTCGACTTGGCTCACATGGCAAGTGAACCACTGTTTCGACACCTGTTCAAGCTGAAGGATTACTCGGAATTCAAGCAACGCTATGAGCTGATTGTAGACAGGATGATTAGGGGTAAGTGAAGGACATGAGGAATAAGGAATTGCCGACAAGCGGGCTTAGGTAAGATGGATCGAGAGAGTAAAAATAGATCATTCATAAGCTCCAAAATATTGGTTTAGCAGAATGTAACTAAATTAGAAGCCACGTATTTCTGAATTATGGTTAACTAGAGATTAGTTAATAGTAAATGCCTGCTTAAGATATTTTAGGAAGAGAGAAGGATTCAGGCATCTTCGGGGTAGCCCAATGAGGATACAACAGAAAGTCAGTCTGAAAAGGTGATATTTCTACTTTGTGCAAAGATAATCGACAAAACAGCTGAGAAAAGTAGGACTATAACATTCCCGAAATTATCCGTTGTTTTTCGTTGGAATTTTGTGAACCAACTCAGTTTTTCATTTTCTTTTTTTAGTAGGAGCTCCCTTTCATAAATTATACCATTTGTTTCCCTTTCAGATATTCAAGTTCAAACTTGCGGTTTCTGTATAGAAGGTGAGTAGATTGTTATTAAACAATATACTTAACGTTTATTAAGGTATTTTCTAAAATTTCAAAGGTCAGTCACCAACTCAATTGTATCAGTCTGTAGGCCCGTTGATTGCTTTTTTGTCCGTCGATTTGTTTGTTTTGATTCGTTGGTTCTCTGGTTGGTTGTTCAATTGGTTCATTGATTCGTTAGTTCGCTGGTTTGTTAGTTTTTTGGTTCGCTGGCTCGCTGTGTTGCTTCGCAAGTCGGTTGGTTTATTAGTTTAAGTTGTTGGTTCGTTGGTTCGTATCCTCCCACTCCATTCACCTGTTTCTCTGCTGTTAGTATAAAAAGGTCTTTTTAACTTATAATACATTGTGTTAGGAATGTTAGGGCATCATGTCCTGAATATTTCAAGAAAAATTGATCGTTCAACCAAGCGAATGTCAAAGTCAACTTTAAAATCATTCTGCTAGAACGGGTTCAAAAATTCTAAAGTATGTGGGTTCGAGTCCCACTTTAGTAAATTAATTTCAGGTGACTTTCTCAGTTCTATACCAAGAGGTCAACTTTAAAATCATTCTGCTAGAACGGGTTCAAAAATTCTAAAGTATGTGGGTTCGAGTCCCACTTTAGTAAATTAATTTCAGGTGACTTTCTCAGTTCTATACCAAGAGGTCAACTTTAAAATCATTCTGCTAGAACGGGTTCAAAAATTCTAAAGTATGTGGGTTCGAGTCCCACTTTAGTAAATTAATTTCAGGTGACTTTCTCAGTTCTATACCAAGAGGTACTGAGTCTCATCTTTTATACCCTTGCGATTATTCCCTTCATGTACCTGACAATTATGATTGCTATATTTGTACAGATAGCCACAACATGTTCACAAATCCTTATTGCCTTAAACACTGCCAAGCTGGTATGTCAATTGGTGAAGGACTTTCCGAACTAGCAACGGCAACTTTCAGCTCGCCACGCAACAAGCAACTAACTGAATTTGCGCATGTTTTATCACATCGTTATCCAAAGAGAATGAAAGCTTTCGATGGATTCCTAATCAACGAAGCCCAACGTACGTAAACCCTCCAGATTTTGGAAGTCATACGTAATTTAGCTTATAAAGTATGTCGTTAATTAGAAATCTTATTGTAAATAGTTTACGTTAGTATAATCGGGTACTGTAAATTTGCAAATATGGAAATAAGTGATAGACATAGATTTTGTAAATTTGTATGCATTGGTATAATACATAGATTTTGTAAATTTGTAAATTTGTATAATTATTAGGAACATTTTTCTTTCCTAAATATCCAACACGGCCTTTTAAAAATCAGGCAACTGAAAGGCCATCGTATTTAAACAGTATATATTTCCCCGATGCGTAAAAAGCCAAGAGGTTCAGGAACTGCCTGAACTAAAACAGAAAACCCTTACATTTTAAGCGAAGGCTCGTAAAAAAAAAAGCACGAAATTAGCAGTAGCTAGCCCGTCTTGAGTTTCGACATTTTTGGAATTGATTTTCGTCTCTCATGAACAGCTTTCAGACACAATGTTTGGATTTTCAGTTTAGGCAATTTCCCAGCCTTTGGGGCTTTTTTTACACATCTTTTGTAACAGCTTACCAGTTTTCTACTTTCATATTTCTCCGATGCCTGTTCTGATTTTCTTTATTTTCCAGATGTCTGTGATGACATGTATTTCGAGGAATGCCAGATGATCTCAAAGCAAGGATTGTGTAATTCTGTTGAGGGGCAAATGAACCCAACCATCCAGGAATACTGCCGCAAGTCGTGTGGAAACTGTGCAATGTAAGTAGATCAGTTAACCCTTTAACTTCTGAATTTCTCTTTTTTTCTTCTTTGTTCTCTCTTTGTTTTTCCTTAGTTATCTGACTGGTTCTTTTGTTCTTAGTTGTCCAATATATCGGACACTGGGTGTTAAAAGGTTAAATATTGCTGGAGAGTAATAACAGCAAAGGCGAGCGAGTCTCGAATTTCACCACTTTCGAAACGTAGTTCTGTGAATTCAACGCTTTAAAAATGATTTAAAAATTTTTAAAACAAGAAAGGCTAAACGGGGCAAGTATTAGCATTAGGCGAAGGTCTCAGTATAGCAACGTGAAGCTGCCTGTAAGAAACAGTTCCAACTTAAAAATACATAATTTGAGATTGTAAAGTCGTAAAAAGAACTATATGCTGCGCAATAAATCATGTGATTTTCCTTCATTACTAACAACAAATATTCCTACAACACAGAACGTATTCAATTTTGTCATGGAAACCCTAACGTGCGAACTAGGGGTGTGAAAATGGGTTTCATTAACAAACTAAATACATCAAGATCACGAATGTCTGCATTTCAATAAACCTAATTCTAAGTAGTATTTTGGAAATCACCTCAATTACTGGGCTGCCTATTACAGAACCAGATGAAATCGCAAGATGAGAAGAAACGTCCAAGGACGTAAATCCTGGGGGTGGGGGGACATATCCCGCCACTTTTTGGACAGGGGGATAAATATATAATTATCCCCCTTACTTTTTGCAAAGTTCGTGACAACTTTGTTCCCTTTGTTCCGTGACAACTGTTCCCTTGGCGCTTATGGTTCCATCTTTACCTTTACGATTTTCCGATAAACCCTTTTTCAGCCCCAATTTTTACCTAGGTCTTGTTGGTTCGAATACACGACAAATTATGAAAATTTGCCAAGTTATTTTACAGTCCGATCGTTCTTCTTTGGACGCCATTTTGTAAATAATCAACAATACTTCGTTTAGTCATATTATAACGTCTTTATTGCTGTTCGGCGGAAATGTAAATAGCAAACAAAGCATGGCTTCGTTTCGATTGAAAAACAAGGTATAAATGTTGTTCCCCCACTTTTAGGAAGCGATTGTCGCCCTTGGAAACGTTACCCAATTAAACCTGAAACTTATCTGCACTGTTTTATTAAACGTTATTATCAGCGAATTTACTTTTATTATGAAATGAGGATTTGCAGCCAACTTTACTGGGACGGACCTAGTGAATCCTGGCTGCATCACAGTACCCAGGGTCTGTTTCAATACTGCAATATTAAATACTGGTAAGCCGAGAACAAGGTCCGTAGAGGAAAGCATTTGGCTGAGGTTTTCGAACAGACTGAGTAATGAAGGAGCTAGGTCTTTACGAAAAAAATCAAAGCAAATACTTTCCAGAACGGACCGAGCAAACGAGGTTAATAAGATATTTACCATATGGCTTTTGGTGGGTTATGTTTCGCATTTTAACTGTGTTTTCGTCGTCGTACGTTGCTGTTTATCTTACCTCGTAACTTGTCCGTTTTGCTTCTTGTTTCCAGCAATTAAACATTCATTTACTGGACTTTTATACCATTAACTTTAAACAAAAGTAGCTCTAGTGCTCCAGCCCATCTTTTTCTTCGAAATTTCTTAGTGTAAATGCTTCATTCGCCTTAACTTTGAATAAAATAAACTCAAAGATTTTCCCGCCAAAACTTATCAGTCCGGAATAAAAAGCGTACTGAACCGGTCCAACATCGTAAACTGTCGGACTGTTCAGCAACCAATAAGCATGCGAAACTTTGATTACGGACAAAAACCGAGCTCAGCCATATGGTAAGAATCTTCATTGACATACGACAAACTTTATAAGCTTCTACATATCTAAGTCTGACTAACGTCTTCTTCGTTCCATTTTTAAGGGGAGATCAAGATCTTGACCTTTGAAGAAAAGCGTCTTTGATAATGCGAACCAGACACAGAGGACAAATACCCACGGCTGGCTGAAAATGAAAAAAAATTTGTAAAATTAACCCATGTTGTGGTTTACAGACAACACTGTCTCACGCTCTATTTTGATATAGACTCCTACAAGTACATATTGAAGCAAATATCACATATTGTATTAGTTTCCTACTAGCCGAGAGCGGACAGCTATAATCGCCGAAATTGACTGCCTGCAGGGTTACCATGTAGAGCATTACGTAGTTGCTTGGTGATATGGATTATTAGATACGCTCGCTTAGTAATTGGACTATTCATGTCAAGCTAACGCGCGGTGCGTTAACGGGAATGTTTCCTGGAAAATGTGTACTTCCATTTGTAAAGAAGAAACTAAATTGTAAATTATGAATAGTAAAAGATAAAGTACGAAGATTCTGTTCATACATAGCTAACAAATTAAGTCTTTCGTATCAATCAAACTTTCGAGCGTCATTCAAGTACAAACATTACCAAAAGCATCCTATTCTTTTAACACATTTTGATTTTTTATGATTCAACACACTTCAAAAGTAATGTTTTTTAAACTACTTAATTTGATTAGTTATATGAGAATGCTGAGGTGGGTTCTGGGTGTGTCCTTAAGAGAGAGGCTACGAAATGAGGGAAATCAGAAAGAATGATGGAGTGGTATGCATCAGAGAGAAGATCAAGGAAACCAGGCTACAATGGTAGGTACATGTTGTACGCAGTAATGACGAATACGCGATAGAACATGGAAAGAGCAAGTGAGAGGAAAAAATCAAGAGGAAGCAAAAAGTTAAGATGGACAGATGTAATAGCAAAGAATGTAAACGAGAAAGGAGTGAAAGAAAAGGATACAGGGAATCGGAAGAAATGGAGGAGGAAAATCCAGGCGACCAACCCATCACCGATGGGAAAATGTGAATGGAAGTAGTAGTTTATTGATTAGTTAATTGTTTTATGAATTAATTCTATTTTAGTTCAGATGTCGCTGAACATCTATAATTATTGCGGTTTATTGGTCTTCATGTAGTTTTGTGGGTTTCGTTTACTTAACTTGTATTAACAACAGAACCAATTTTAACGCCATGTATCTGTAAACGTCCCCTGCATGGAGTTTAAGGTAGACTTCTATAACCAAAAGTTTGATCCTGGAACTCGAACTTAACTGCTACACCTTTTGCTTGCATAGTAAAAACACACAAAAGAACTCAAATCCTCGTTCTTATCATATCTAGCGAATACTAAGAAGTGAATTTCCATTCTCGTAGTTTCATTTGGCTGTAGGTGACGGAGAAACTTGCCAAATTTAAAGGACAAATATACTTTGCAGAAATAGTCTATTAGTTCTCTGTAATTACGTTCGGTAAATATGTTCGGTAACTTTGACGCACTAATTCAAATGCTAAACGGAGGACCTCACCGGCGTTTCCAAGCCTGAGTTGACATTTCAGCAAAGAAATTTACGAATTTCCAAACCATTTATGCAGAAATTTGTCAAAGGTCCAGGGACTTATGAAATTTCTCAACTATTTAAATATCTCTGATTTTTAAATATCTCTGATAATTGATTTCAGAATATCATCGAAAGCTTTATGGAACACCCTGAACTAGGAAATTTACAAACTGGCTAAATTGGTGCTATTAAATATTAATAGTTTAATAAATCTGAAACTGTTTTGCAATCTTTTGTTGATTTCCCCAAGCTGTTCTAAACTAGATTCAGAATCAAAGACAATAAGCGGCAATGGACAACGCAGCCAACAAAATTAAATTATCGTAAACGCTCTAATAAGTCCCCAGGGGGCTTATTCACTCAGGGCCAACAGACGGGGGGCTTACTAAAAACTCACTGACAGCCATGTGATGCGAGTCATTTTTCTTCTGAAATGTCTCCCATAATGTAATGCACTATTGTATATATTTAAACCTATAACATTCTAAACGAAAACAAATACATGCTATCAAGTGCGGTTATCACTATCCTTAAATACGAACTAGATAAGAAAGCTCAAAAACTGTCTAATGTGAGGATTGAAGTTAGCAATGCTGAGATTAAGAATAAAACCTACTTTTAACACCATATTCGCCCTGTGTTCATACATTTTGGGGAGGGGGGGCTTATAAGAGGGGGTTTATAAGAAAGGGGGGTTTATTAGGAACTTGTAGCTTTAGGCAGGGGGCTTATTAGAGCGTTTACAGTAAACATGCAAAAATAAACACAACTTGCAGAAGGCAGAAAAAGAACCATTATAGCCCGGCAGACATGTCAGGCTAAAATATAGTTACCGAAAAAAAATTTTTAATATAATAATACTCAATAAAACTATCACAATAAGAGATCGCCAATGAGATCCTAAAATTTCCAAATAAAAAATATAGCAACCTGCTCACTGTTTCCTAAAAACATTTCAGCATAGAAAAAAGATGATGAAATAATATACTTTACTGAAATACACATTTAACTTGGATGACTTCTGGTAAGTTATGTTTTGGACGTTTTGAGATGTTTCACAGCGACGGACGTGTGCGGACATCTCACTTTACATTCAATCTAACAACTGTTAAAACTAAAAAATTCAGACAAAAATTCTCCACTATTGTGACTATTGTCACAATTTTAATTATTATTTAAGACTAATGCTTATTTTCATTTAAAAACATGAGAGACATTCATAGAATCATTTCGTTAATATAGAACGCACCGGTTTTCAAGTATACATTTTCATGCAAACTAAATTTCTACATATACTCTATGGCATGTTTTGATTAAATGCATATACTTTTCTCCTATTCGTCAGATCACTTCCGGGAATTCTTTCGTTTATATAACAAGTTAGATAAAATGGCGATAGAGAAATATAAATATTGCTTTTATCGAGTTATTAAAATCTATTTTACAGTTTATGACAGGAAAAGCAAGAAACGAAGGCCAGTTCCTTCAATGAATATTAGCATAAGCGTTAGCATGGCTGAAAATAAAATCTTGGCTGAATGAATGTGTAGCAAAAACCCAAATCAAAAAAATTTTGGTATTGGACAACTTACTTTAGGTAATATGGAATTTAGGATCACAGGTACTTTAATCTTACAACGGATAATGACAGCCTCGACTTATTGCTGCTCATATTTGCCATCAAAGATAGACTCGCGGCACTGCCACCGAGAATTTTTAACCCTTGAACATTAGGAGTCCACTAAATCGAACATTTGGCACGCTTTCAACTTTTTGCGCTTTCATGAAAACTCTCCAAACAAAGCTTTTTGGAGCATACAATTACAATTTCCAATACCATTACCTTTTCCAATTATCATTAATATTTGAGAGGCGTGCGTTTTTGGTGCGCGTTCAGTAAAACCTTTCGCGACAAAAAGCACAAACATTTTTGCCGTTTTTGTGTGAATGTTAAAGGGTTAACTGGCAACTTTATTTTAAAGTTGTACACTATCACATGTACCACTCTTTAAATGTAAAAATTTCAGCCGCTTGGCTGTAAATTTTCGAACTTCTGAAAACATGCAAATTCTAGACTTGTGAGGAACTATCACACTTGGATTAATATCCAAGTTCATGACACAAGTTCTTTCTAGTTGAGGACTTTATATATCCAGAATTACTCAACTTTCAGCCAAGACGTTCTGACTTCTTTGTGCGACAAAGTTCGTTTTTTCCCCATGCTGTTTCCCACGTGAACTACGTCATGGTTATCAAACGATACATGTTGTTCAATGGGGACATGTGCGATGGGAGGGGATCCGTAAGCGTGTCCATGATTGAGTCCGATTAAGGGTGTGTTATGGACATCAAGGTGTGCAAGAAAAGGTGGAGAGGGATCTATCTGTGGGGTATGATGCCAGGTCATAAACGCAGGGGACATTAAAGAATGTTCGTGAACATCTGGGTGTTCCATGTACGGCGGAGTGTGATCAACTTGTGGAGTGTGATGTCCGCTAACGAACCCTGGGGACATTAAAGGACTATCATGAACATCAGGGCGCGCTAGAAAAGGCAAAGCATGCTCAATTTGAGGAGCATGATGTCCATCCACAAACGCTGGAGTCATCAAGTGACTATTGTGAATATTAGGGCTCGCCATGAAGGGCGGGCTGTGATCAATTTGAGGTGTATGGTGTCCGTCTACAAATGCAGGAGATATCAGTGGACCATCGTGAACATCGGGGCGTGCCAAGAAAGGTGGACGGTGTTCGATCTGAGGGCCATGAGCATGATCAACAAATCCAGGAGTGAGTAAAGCACTGTGGTGGATATTGGGGTGTGCCAAAAACGGTGGAGAATGGTCAATTTGGGGTGAATGATGCGGTTCAACATAACCAGGCGTATACAGAGGCCCTGCATGGATATTAGGATGTGCCATCAATGGTGGTGCGTTGTCGTCATGTCTCGTAGCGTCGTCGATGTGCGACGGTGAAAGGAGTGGATGAAACTCTTGGTGGAACATATAGGGTGGAGTGGTGTCGGAATGAGCCCTGTCCATTCCTTCGATATGAGACGGCGATAGCATAGCATGCGGTTGACGTTGAGCCACAAACGGTAATGTTGTATCAAGATGAGGACGGTGAGCGCCTTCAATGTGAGTAGGGGATAATAAAGGATGAAACTGGTGTTGAGCAAGAAGCGGCGGAGACCTATCCATGTACGGTCGTGCCACCCGTTCCACGTGCATCGGTGAGAGCATTGGATGGAACTGCCGCATGGCTAAAAGTGGCGGGGTGGAATCCCCGACTGGTCTAGCGATATGCTCAACGTGAGCGGGCTCAAGAAGCGGTTGAAACTGAGTATGTTGTAAAAGCGGCCGATCGAAATCGTGACCCACAGGAGTGTTTGCAAAGTCGATGTGACCCGGCGCTATACGAGGGAAACCGTGAGCCATGTGAGGGAGTTCTAAGTGCTGCGGTAAGAAGAATGGATCCATCTGGACAGGAGACAATGGATTCTGGAGTTGTGGACGAGCCAGAAGAGGTAAATCCGGATGGCTTGATGGAAGAATCGTTGGATCGCTCTCAACAGGAGCCAGGGGAATGTTAGAGAAAGGGTTCATCATGTAAGGAGCTTGGTGGTGACCTAGGACCGCGGTGGGATCCGCTTGAACTGGAGATATAGGAGGCTGGGTTTGAGGGTGGTAGAGCAAAGGCAACTGGGGATCTCGTATTGGTGTCCCCATAGGTTCCGCTTGCATGGGCAACATGGCAGGACCAAAGGCACTTAAGGATGTCTGTGGTACGAGGTAACCCTTCGGTGGTGCTGCCAAAAGATAAAAAATCCCAGTCAGACCATAGTTTCGAAGATTGCTCTTTATCCAAACCTCTAGGTCGGAGTAAAAGCCAATTACATCCTCAGGGGATTTTGCCTACGCGACGAAAGGTTGGAAAAAATAGTCCTGGTATCAACCGTTCACCAGACACCGAGAATTTCTGGATGTTTTAATGTGATAATTTCTATAGTCATGATCCGTTTATTCCTCCCTTTCTTGACTCGAATAACAAATAAGAAGTAGCCATCGTCCTTCAAACTTGCTCCTGTAAAACATTCTTCATAAAAACGTCTAGCTACCACGACTGATCATCCCTTTATTATTATCTCTCATAAATAACACGAAAAAATTTAAGAAATTTCAACTAAGGCCATTATTTCAAATTAGTGGTAAAATTTCAAATAAGCGTTAAAGGAGAAAACTTTCTTCACACCCAGATTTCGATGAACAAATTATGTCTGCGGGTGAATTAATAAATTTTTGAAACGGAGCAGGATAACCGACGGGTCAATGCCAGAGCCATTTTGCCGATCTTAAGCCTCGCACGTAAGATGCCCTGGAAAAGAAGTCGGTTAAAAGGAACCTGAGGCTCATTACAGGGTTGAATCTCATTCCCAATAAACAAGTGATAGCAGGACCTACGCTCTCGCAGTAGTTTTGACTATACGCTTTCACGTGTGAACAAACACATTTTTAAAAACAATTACCGTACGTAAAGTGCATGTAGTCGAGTGTTCTCAACGTTTTTATGTTACTTCACGTAGGTTGGACCATTGGTGAAGTAACGTTTGGAAGTAAATATCACTATATTTCAGCACAGGAATTGCGATATTATTATTTAAATGAAGAGAAAGGATTACGAAGAGACTGATGAGGGAATTCGATCCCATAATCTTCCGTTTACAAGAACGATGCTCTGCCACTTGAGCAGTTACGTCAAGAAAGGCAGCTAGCTACATTAAGTCAATTTGTCGCTTCTCCTCGGAAACTTTTAGTTCCCTAGGATTCCTCGGCTATTAAAGTCCACTCGTACTTCTGTTTTCGCTACCATCCCGTGTATCGTCACCTTGATACACATTACCACCTTCCTTACTAGCTGGGTATAACTTTATTACTGGGTATAAGTTTAACTACGATTGTTAGATCGCATATATTCATTCTTACCTTTACCTGCATCACCCTCACCACCTCCTGAACCTTTACCTCCAGCACCACCTCCTTCACCTTTGCCTCCAGCGGCTCCTCCAGCACCGCCTCCAGCTTTGCCTCCACCTGCACCACCACCTCCTGCCCCACCGCCTGCTGCCCCACCTCCAGTACCGGCACCTGCGCCACCAGCAGCTCCAGCTCCAGCACCAGCACCTGCACCCCCACCTGCACCCCCACTTGCACCAGCACCAGCACCTGCACCCCCACTTGCACCAGCACCAGCACCCCCACTTGCACCAGCACCAGCACCAGCACCTGCACCCCCACTTGCACCAGCACCTGCACCAGTTCCAGCTCCAGCTCCTGCTCCTGCTCCAGCTCCAGCTCCTGCTCCAGCTCCTGCTCCAGCTCCAGCTCCAGCTCCTGTTCCAGCTCCTGCTCCAGCTCCAGCTCCTGCTCCAGCTCCAGCTCCTGCACCAGCACCAGCACCACCAGCACCAGCACCTGCTCCAGCACCTGCACCTGCACCTGTACCACCACCACTTGCAGCAGTTCCAGCACCAGCACCTGCACCAGCTCCTGTACCAGCTCCAGTTCCAGCTCCAGCACCTGCACCTGCACCGGCACCAGCACCAGCACCAGCACCAGCTCCAGCTCCAGCTCCAGCACCGCCTGTTCCACCACCTCCAGCGGGTCCTCCAGCACCCGCAGAATCACCTGCAGCACCAACTGCCTCACCACCTCCAGTACCACTTCCAGCACCGCCGGGTGCACTACCAGAAGCACCACTAGTTGTACTACCACCAGCAGCAGCACCAACGCCTCCAGCATTGCTTTCAGCACCGCCTGCAGTGCCTCCCGCAACACCTCCTCCAACTCCAGCACCGTTCGCACTACTACCTCTGCCATTACCATTACCACTACCGCCCCCATTAACTCCTCCACTACCAGCACCAGCAGCATTGCCCACAGCAGTACGTGTAGCACTATCTTTGTCAGCAGCGTCGCCTACAGTTGTGGCACTGTCTGCTACATTGCCTCTACCATTGGTTCCTGTACGTCGACCACCTTTATCGCGTATATTATCCCAACGATCTTCTAATTCGCCGGCACTTTGGCCATGAACTTTGGTTTCCTCAACTGTTGTCTTTGGATTCCCTTTTCTATCAATGTAATGATGCAACCCACGGGTTTTTGCACCTACAAAGAAATAGACGCTTCAGTTCACCATATCGAGAACAGGTTCAACTTTCTTACTCCAAGGCAAACCGTAGCAACAGACCAAATGCGCAGTTGCCCTGAAAAAGGAAGAACGCAGTAAGGTCGTCTTAAAGGAGGTATGGGTGCCTTGGCAAAATCAATTAATGATGTCGCCTGATTTAACAAAAAATCAATTGTCACAATTGGACAAGCTAACATCCTCTTAGCTCAATAACAGCCTTTCCTCCTAATTTAATCGATTCCTTAATTTTTAACTGGATAGCAAGTTTATTTAAAGCAGTCAGAAGCTTCGCTGGATGGCCCGTTCGAAACTTACACAAAAAAATGTTGGATTTAAAGTTATAGCATAGAGGTGACCGTCGCTGACTGAACTTATCACCACTGAATGAGCATATATCAAGCCACAGTACAGTAGAAACGTAAAAAACGTACTGGCTGTTTCAAGAGTGACCACGACGACATTCCGACAGGCGCCATTGACAAATAAGTCAGTTAAAGAGCAACTATATACAAAAAAATCCATTTCACTATGGATTGTTATCGCGTGGAGGACTAAAACAAACGTAAGAAATTGTTCTCCATGGGCCACCATATTGGCTTCATATTTCATTAGCCAGTTGGCGTTCCGTTTATAGAGGCTAAATTCACCCCTGAGGACCTGAACGATCTTGTAAACGAGGTGGACACCACAACAACAGCGACACCTTTGCATAAAAATTTACTTCGTTTGAAGCTTCCGAAGATATTCCCTATCTTAACAAAACAACTACAGAAAATTTTAAAACGCATGAACTTTGCTAATAGTGCAAGCTTGTTACGTACAGATTTTGCATCAAAATCACAATCCCAGTTGCGTAACTGCAAAGAGGCCTGGAGGTCGGCAACCCCTAGAAGCCACATGACCACCCCAAGCCTCTTTCCACCCGGTAAAATAATGTAGTCTTCAAGAACTGTCAAATTATCGCTTTGAAAACCGTAGGAGATAAATGTAAACAATAAGTGGGCAAGTGAATGGGATTTCTCAAACTCATAAATAATTCATGGTTATCGTAACCAATCCATGAATGCATACCATATCACAGGCGTGCATTTTGATACCCAATGACAAGCTTTTGGAAAATCGCTAGTGATCTGGATCACACTTCTTAATTTACACATTCAAATCTATGAAATAAACATGCATTAAATCAATGGGAATACTCGTTCGAGAAGCTACAATCAGTAACATTATTAACAGGACACGAATCTCTAATAACTACCTGCATTCCCCCTTCTCCTTTTTCAATGTCAATTGGTGAACAGTGGTCAGTTTTGGGCGATTCTTAGAACCGAGACAGCTCATTCCTTCTTACCAAACAACACTGAAAAGGGGTAGGGCGGAAATATTAGATGAGATTTTGTTGAGTAATGATTTTGTGAGGTGTTCCAGTCAAATTTGTCACTGATTGCAGTTCAAACACTCGTTTATTGTGTTTCATCAGGGGACTCCAAACACTCGAAAACAACATAACTTCGGGACTACGCCCCTTGTTTTTCATTTTTTACTCGAGCTTGGAACCCCTGATGAAAAACTCGAACTTGTGTTTGAACTATTACATGAACCACAAGTCACTGAAGCGCACGACAGTATTTCCCACACCGAACATGTAACCCTGGCACGACATTCATTCCATACATCCAAACGAACAATTTACCTTGACAAATGTTTTCACTTAGTAAAGAAGCAATGCTCTCCAATTCTCCAAAGTTTGCAATGAACACGTGACTTGTCAGTGGCCGCGAAGCAATCGTATTTAGTTCTCTTCTATCAAATTCCTCGCCGACGCCGACACAAAAAATCTCCACGCCAAGCTTCTTCAATTTTTGACTGATTGTCTCTAAGCTTCCGGTAGATTTTCCTGCGGTTATTACTACAAGAGACGATGGCTTGTCACTCGATGATTGCAAGCTGAACAAATACTCCTTACTCATCTCAAGGGCTTCCTTTAAGTTTCCTCCATTATCGGGTGGCGACGCCTCGCCGATTGCAGTCCGTAAACGTTCGGGATTTAGGAATGTATTAAAGTCAAACGAAACATGCGCCGACAATCCATATGTAATGAGACCCAGTCTCCCACCATCAAACTCCACGCGAAAATTGTTAGTTAAGCTCTTTACAAAGTCAGTTTCAGCGCTAAATTTTCCAGACTCTTGAAAATAAGGATCTTGAAAACCTCCCAAAATAACTCCAATGTTCAGTTTCTCTGGACACTTAACTAAACAAAATCAGGAATAAGTTTTTACCAGTTGATAGTCCCTATCAATTCAATACATAGAGAATACTACATGGGCGCGCGGAAATATGGAACCTATCTTCGAGTGTTCAGTTTGTCTATTTTGCTCTGGGGTTTTTTTTTCCGGAAAATGAACGTCCGACAAATTGAAGTCGACAAACCGCCACCGAGATACGATATTATAAAACAATAGATCTGATCAAAATAGATAAAACATCCATACACGGCTTTTCATTGGATCATTGAACCAATATTATTACATGTAAAAATATTGTATCTTTAATTGTAAAAATATCGTATCTTTTACGGGAGATAAAATACGATTTTTCTCAGTGGCTGAGTACGTTGTATCACACTAAAGTTTATGAAATAAACGGTTTTTCAACGCAAAACTGACGATTTGGCGACGTTGTCGTAGTTAGCGTAGTTTCCGAATGTAGTCGGATAGTTTAACGAAGTACAACGTTAGGTCTAGTTACCAAACATTCGAAATGGTCATTGACAAGTCGTCGACTGTTAAGGCCAGAGGAAGCCAGGCTTTGAACGATCAACTAAGTGTCTTCAATACCAAAGTGTTCCCCGAAGAACTCCTTCGATTCCCAAAGAAAAAAGTCGGTTATCTGCCTACCAAATGAACATGCTAGCGTAAAATACTTAAAGCTAAAGCGTCTGCTTGCATCATTGAAGCGTATGCGACACGTTCAGTCTAAAACAACAAACAGGCTAGTTTCTACATAATTTTTGTTGTAACTTCCTTAGCAGTGTCCTCTTTTATCGATTGGGACTTTACCACTAAGGGATGTTTTGAAGGTTGGAAAGAAACTATTCGAACAAGATTACTAAGCCTCTAGGTACAAATGTAAAATAAACTGCTGAATGGTTTCAAAATATCTGTAGCAAGCGACTACCCGGGTTGAGCATTTCTATTTGAGAACATGAATAAAGACTGTTGAAATTGTCGCGAGAAAAGTGCTCAATTGTATTTCTACAACGGTAGTCCACACTCTGTACTAGACCTCACAAGAATTACGATGTACATGGACATCCTCGCTTAATTGTTCTAAGTCCTTAAGTTATCGATCAACATTTAACAGTGGCAACTAGAAACAACACTCCCAAAGATTGATACACATTACGGTTGTCTCATAATGTCTCACACGTCCTCCTCCAAATTTATGTATACGACTCATTCGGAGTGGGGTAGGATGTTTGTTGTTGTTTGACGTTGTGGTAAGCAGGGATTGTACTCTTTGTAAGGGATAACAATAGCATACTCCAGCGTGAAGTGTCGTATGCCACAATCATACCTTCATATCATTACACCTCATTCACATCAAACATTTGTATACCTTTATACGTCTTCGCTTGTCTTAACGGGTAAGCGCCAACACAAGGCCCGATGTTTCCACTTAAGAAAACGAAACCAAGTATTGTTAACCCATAATAAAATATGAAACTCAGGACCATGATTCCTCGAACATGTTTGGGTCCGGACAAAATGTCACACTAAAATAACCCAAGCGATGACTTCTTCGGCGAAGTTACATTTTAAGTCTCTCGGATAAAAGATAACCAACGAGACCTTTAATGTATTTTCAGTAGCTGGTATTGAACGCCATTTGAAAACCGTTTATCTTTGTACCTGTTGAGCTCCTTCAAGCGGAAATCCCGAAAACAAGAAAATAAGTTGGGCTTGTCAAGCGACTTCTCCTGATATATTTGTATGCATACGACGAAGGAATCACGTCTACATCTACACTTAAGCGGTAAATTCTCGAATATAGGATGGTTATATACCACAGCCGATCTAATAAATATATTATGCCATGGATAGGAAAAAGAAACTTCACTTTAGATAATCCCTCAAGCTCCCCACCAGTACCGTAACTTGGTCACTGCTACACATCAATCCTTCCCATTTTGGAAACGTGTTCTTTCACAAATCAATACTACGAGTGAAGGTTTGCTACGGGAAGGCAATGGCCTGAAAGCATCAGTGGCTGTTCATACTCGGTTAAAAAGAATCTCATTAACTTCTGTTGCACAGTATGAGGCACCAACATGGCCGCTTTGTCATTGTATTTTGAATCTAAAGTAATTGTTTGGAAACCATATAAAATGAGAACGAAGCCGGGACTTGTTTTGGACTCGACTCACCCGTAATGCGTGAACATTACGTTTGAACAGTTTATACAAGCGTTTCGTGCAATTTGTAAGGCGCGTCTTCGGTCAGGACCTTATTTCTCAGGTATAAACGATCCTGAGAACACCAGTCAGTTTACTTTGAAGCAACCTTTACTTACCATAGGGCGAAGTTACTGTGTAGATACAAATCTTTCGCTTAGGTAGTCCGTAAGTCACATATTAACATATCAGTAAACATTTAAATCTTAGTTCTACTACCAGTTCGTGTAGCTCAACGTCTAAAGCACTTTACCAGTCATCACGAAGGTTATTGACCGGGGTTACATTTCCAAAAATCCGCCATATTGCCAGGTCCTCAATGATGAAAACCAATCACTGGTTTTCACGGCCCAGAAATACTTTTTGGAAATACCCTGCAACGCCGCGGCCTATCCTAAGAAGTCGGAAGACCTAACAAGACAGCAGTCGCCAGTTTGTGACATATGCAATACAAAAGTAGGGGAATCAGCAGTTTAGAGTACGTATGTATGAATTTATGTATGTATGTAGGTATGTACGTACGTACGTATGTATGTACGTATGTATGTATGTATGTATGTATGTATATATGTATGCATGTGTGTATGAATATAAGTATATATAGATATACAGGAGAGTCATTCAGAAGCTTAACAGCATTAGCACTTCCCATTCTTGCATATTATCGTCGTTTACGATTTTCTCCCAGTAGGGTACCCGCAGAGGAGGCTGGAGAGAATTAGTCTACATGCAAGAGGCTGGAAGGAGCGGTGTTACGCTGACAAAAACTGTTGTGCTTAGCAATTTCTCTCTCTTTCTTTCCGCGACACCATGGCCAACTTTGTATGGAATAAATAAAACATGAACAACGAAGTATTATTTGATATACAAACTGAAGTCAAAGTTGACAGTCTATACGTCAGTCAAAGATAGGGCCCTCATATTTTAAGAGGTGAAAGACACGTGCAGTACCTTCATGCAGCATCATCTCAACCACGTCAAAATGTTCTTACTTATTGACTTCTTAATCGATTTAAGTATTCAGGACGAATCTCTCAGAGATTTACAAATACTTATCAAATTAAGGTGGTGTGATATTGCACAACGAACTTTAATGCAAGAACCATTACACAAAAACTGACGCAAGTTACACGCCAATTGTGAACGATTTTTAACGAAATTTTGTCGTTACATAAAATATCTACTCAGTCAATGGTCAAAATCTAGTTAATTTTATGGTTCGCACCGTTGTATAAGCAATTGCCTAACAAACTGTCATCTAGATGTACACCGAGTTTGTTTCTTTTCCATCGATAACATTGTAACCGTCTGGTTTTTATTAGTGTTATTTTTTAAAGCAATAATGTAATATATTTAATAAGAGACAAAGCTGAAACTGACGTTTTGTTTAAATATGATTCAATATTAAAATACTTTGTTATTGCAATATTTACATGAAAACCTGTTCATTACAAAATTTTGTTATTGTCAAAGAGTCCCACGTTTCATGTCTAGGTACCACGTTATGGCGGCAAAGGTTAAAAATATATCACATGTTTTACAGCATTTTATTCTTTCCATGCACCACACTAAAGCAGTTTATATATTTATGTGCATAATTTTCTTCCTAAAGAGTTGTATATTTAATATTTGGTTAGCTTATGACTATATAACCATACGGAAGATCGAGCGCTAGAATAAAACTCGTTCAGTGGTAAACCGTTTATAGGGGTTATTATTGTACCATGGAAGGTGTCGGGTTAGTGCTTGACTGAGTTACACCAAACACTGGAAAATGATACTCACTTTTGCCTTGCCTTGCTATGAGCGGTCAAGATTCGAACAGGGGCAAACCTAGAGTAGAGCAAAATTGAAGAGCGAGTTTATAGTGGTTGATTTCAGATCACTTTTCGTGATTTGCTGTTCTTGTTACGTTTCGGTGGCTGCCTTCTCCTTCGATGTCCGTGTAGGTATTCTTGATTTTTTCTTCGATGTGTCTACCACGACCAAAGGAGGCGCACCAGGTGGTCCTGAGAAACAGTGAAAATAAACAACCGTGGCTATCAAGTTTTTTACACTCCTGAGAGACTTCTCCCATTAGGCTAACATTTACGCCTTTACCAAGACAGGACAGTCAATTCCTATTAATTATTGCTATTTCTATCCCGGCATTTCTTAAGACGACACGATATGCTGGAACACGTCTCAAACCTTAACGCACGACGTTTTTTGGGAGTCGGTTACCTCTAGTTCAAGCTAAAATAATACAATTTATAAATGACGAGGGAAATTTTCGAGTTTCAGAATCATGCAAACACATTTCAAGACCAAACCGGGACCAGCTCCGAAAAATACAACTCGGTTTCCAGCTGGGAGTTGAGCCGGCGACACTGAGTCTGGATCTAGAGCGGTGCTCAGCCAACTGAGAGACGAAGGCAATTACCGAGAGCTTGGGAACGAGTTACGTATTTAACGGGGTTTAAATTCGGGCAAAGTAACGGGTATATTCAACGAATACGTGGTATTTACACTCGATCATAATTTATAAAATTTACAAAATGTTTTGACACTCGAAAATTTCCTTTGTCATATATAAATTTCGTTTCATGTAATCGAGTGTAAACGCCAAATGTTACTAGATTAATACAGGTTGTCGACTTTGACCTTTTAACGCCCAATGCCCGGTACGGACAACGGAACCAGTGAAAGAACAAAGGAAGAACAAAGTTAAGAAAAAAATGCAGGTATTAAAGAGTTAATTAGGATAAGAGAATCCTCTGGGGTTGGCCTTTGCAAAGTGTGTTGTTCAACGTTTTTCCCCATCAGACAAACGTTACGCTGTAATCAAACAGGCTATTCTTGATATTATGAGTGTTGTGCATGGTTCGTACAGTTACGCGAACTTCGAGTGAAGACGGACGATACATGAACGTTTGTGAAGTTCAGATCTTCGATCCCTGACTGAGTCAGAAAATGTTTCTGAAGACACGTTTCCTGAGGATTTGAGCTTGACGAACGTTCGTGTATCGTTCATAGGATACTCTGAGGCTCAGTTCAAAAGTCGAACTTTTCATGAGCCGAATCAAATGAAAATCAGTTAGTAGAAAGGATTTTGTTCATTGACATTAGGTACGGCACATGAAAAGTTCGACGTTTAAACTGGGCCTTATGGATTTGCTTGCCGTAGCTTGTGTTTCGGCATTTGTTAGGCGAAGTAACAATCGGAGTTAACTGCTTTCCCGGCGAGATAAAACTTCTACTATTTTACTCTGGTCAACGCCATACAATTTTACTCGTCAAGGGGAGAGCTTCCGCAGCCAAAGAGTAAAGCCACCTGCGATGATCTACTATTATCTTAAGGGTCGTTTACACGTGTGATTTTGAATGCGATTGTCATCCTGGTGTATGTAATATACTCTTGACAGTCTGTGCAGCAATTTCAGAGATATACATGAACAGAAAGTTTTCGTGCTAATCTGACACTGCCGAAGTCAACTGAAAAATGTTGACTCGAAGGTGCGAGTTCAAATCCCGCTCGAGTCAACATTTTTTCAGTTGACTTCAGCAGTGTCAGATTAGCATGAAAACTTTCTGTTCATGTATATCTGAAGATGATTCTGAAATAGAATTGATACACTGCACATCCTCTCATGGACAAGCGTTAAGTTGTCGCGAGAATACCTGGTGTAATGAAGTTGGATAAAAACTCGCCTCCAATCCCTGTAGACTCGATAGCTCAACAGATAGAGCAGCGGACCGGTATCCTGACGGCACGAGTTCAAATCCCGCTCGAGTCAACATTTTTTTAGTTGACTTTGGCAGTGTCAGATTATCATGAAAACTTTCTCTTCTGCGCAGCAAGATATCCGCTTATGATTCGCTGTAATTTGTCCTCGACGCTCTCGTCAGTTAAACGCATACTCCAAGATATCAATCGCACGGTACAAAATCACACTTGTAAACAGCCCTTTAGAAATCTCGTGTTAGAAACTTACCCCCTGGTGAGTCAACAGTAGGATTGTCATTTTGCTGAGCAATTCCTTCCGATCCCTGGAAACTGGGAGCTGGGAAAAACAGTCATTTTTATTACTATTATGAGACATATTAGCAAAATATTCTATTCATTATGCTCCTCTAGAATTTCAAGGTAATTACCTCAAGGTTTTAATGGGATGTTTTCAGTTGGTATACTGCAGTTGCTAAAAACTGCTCATTTCAGGAGCTAAGGCAAACTTTAGCATTTGGTGACGAAATATAGTAATGTCTCACCGACGCCATCCAAAAACCTAAATCTATAATTTTCATTCGAATCAGAGTTGCTTCCCATAAAGAAGCATGCGAAGGATTACTGAATAATTAAATTTTAACGAAATTATTATAATTTTAGCCTACATTCCTGGGTTTCTTACAAAGCCGATATTTCAGGCATTTTTTAAACAATCTTAGAAACAAGGCATACATTTTTGAGTAAGACCAGTCAAGATTCTAATCAAAATTACGAAACAATGTAACTAAAATATACGATCATAGTATTCTTCCTTTTCGATGATGTCATGATGACGTCAAAACAGCGCATCAACAAACTACCTAACTTACAAATGATGCTCCATAAATATCGCTATCGGTTAAACATAACCATTTGGTAGCAGAAACTAGCAAAAAGAAAGCGATATTCTTCAAAACGCATACCAATTTACGATTTTTACCATGATTATTCTTAAAAATTAGACTTGTTCTGGTCGTCGTCCCGATAAAGTATGAAAAGGATTAGCGTTACTAACCTGGGGGACGTGGTGGCCTTGGCGGTGGTGGCGGGGGAGGGGGAGGAGGTGGTGGAGGAGGTGGTGGAGGAGGTGGGGGTGGTGTGTGGATGACAATTGGCTGGGGAGGTGGATGGATTACAACCGGAACAGGATGAGGTGGATGGACAATAACTGGAAGGGGATGAGGAAGTGGGTGCGGATGAAAGTGCATTAGAGGTAATGGGTGATGTATGATTGGAGGGTGAGCCACCATAGGTAGGGGATGGATGACGGGAAGGGGATGACCGACCACGGGCGGAGGGAAGAGTGGCGGGTAGCCAGGATTATGGGGGATGACATGAGGTGGCCAGTGAAAGTTAATATTAAGAGGTGAAAGAATTGGTTGAGCGATGTGGTGTGGCATTGCGGGATGTTGGATGAGAGTGGGAATTTGCAGGTGGTTTGGACTGACGTAAACAGCAGGATGCGACGGGGGGACAAGGCCTGGTAGCAAACGGGGAGGTAGTGAAGACACAACTGCTTGAGTCGGGGGAAGGTGAGCTACTGCAGCCCAGGGCGGCCAGTTGAGGGATGTAGGTCTTTCGGTGAATGTTGGAGGGCGGGGATGGGTTAATGATGGTGCTGGTGATACACTTGATACCACAGGAGGCATGTGAGGGGAGCCAGCACACACTAAAACAATGGAAGAAAAATGTTAAACCAGTGAGGGTAATTTTAATCTAAATACAGTCTTTCACATCAAATATTAACCTTCGCAGTGTTCCTATCCAACGAACTCTATTAATTTACAAAGATACGAAGCTGTTGATAATGGGTTCGCAAAAGATTCGACTGTACATCGTTTCCCTCTAGTGCACTTTTCTATTCTGTTTATTTATGCGTAGATTTCTGTTTACGTTTTTCGGAATATCTCAGTTGATTTCACACTTCCTGTTCCTATTTTCGAACAGTAGAATTACCTCTTCTTATATATAAGCGCTCGTGCAAGTCACATTTGTTCATGGTATTTCCCAAATACGGGTTTGTTTAATTCAAAATTCGTACTAAATAGACGAACTAACAGATGGTGAGGTATCTATTAACACTCGGAACAAAAGGTCAAGTCAATTTGTTTATTCTATTGCTTACAGAAACAGTAATATAGCGGCAACAGAAAATAGCGGCAAAACCTTAGTGGAAAGTAATATTCAATCCTCGTTGTCTGCTACATTCCCTTACCGATCTGCCTTTTACAGTTACAGTCTCCTACAAAGTCAAATAGACTTCATAAGCATTTAAATACTAACAAAACGAATTCTTTCACTTAACAAATAATTTAGAAAAACCAGCTTACCTGGAATGTCTTCCTTCTTAAAGAAATCTTTCAAGGGACAAGCATCTAGAAGTATGTTTTTTAGAGAATTAGACAGTTATAGATTAGAGTTTTCAGGTCACAGTTTTGGGTTCTCGCCGGGATTCTAAGATGACAGGACGGAAGGAATGAATGTTTTTTTTTCACCGACAAACCTCGGTGTTTGGATATATCTGATGAAACACTTCGCCTTGGGTACAATATATCACAGCTGATGATAATCAGGATACTCCCGGAAAAGTCCCGAATCCACGGCACAAAGTTTAACTCTCAACATATTTACATGGTGATTACCAGATCATGCTTTAGTTGTCGTTTTCCAGTTATCGTCATCCTGGGATTAATATTTCACTTTTATTATATGGCTGAGCTTGTTCATCAGTCTGTACGCAAAAATTACGTATCTTGATTGGTTACTGAACGGTCCGATGTATTATGATATTTGACCGACCGGTCCACGACGCTTTTTGCTCCGGACCGGTAAGTTTTGGCGGGAAAATCCTCGAGTTGATTTTAAGAAAATTTGAGAATCAGGAATCTCATTTGAAAAATTTTGAATGATTAAATGTGCTGGAAGACTGGCACCGCTTTTGTTTAAAGCTTATTGTATGAAATTAGGATAAATGAACGTTTAACTGATAGAAACCACAAGCTAGATGAACAAGTTACGAGGTAAGGTAAACAGCAACATCCGACTCCGAAAACCCAGTTGATAATGGGAAAGAAAACCAACCAAAAAGCTATATATACATTCCTTATCAACCTCGTTTGCTCAGTCCGTACTCGAAGGTATTTGCCTTCGGTTTTTTCGAACAGACCTCGCTCCTTCGCCTCTTGGACTGTACGGAAACCTCAGGCAAATACTTTCCCGTACGGACCTCACTCTTGGTAAACATCTATTTAAACTTACTTGCTGGACAGCAAACAGAACAACAAACTGCTGAGACAGAACAGTCCGTAGAGTCCCTTCCTCTCTTGGCTAAACAATTTTGCATCGCACTTGAGACGGTGGGAGACGAAGATTTTCCGGAAGACTCCACCGTGTCATCTGGAGCAGCAATCGGCTCGGAGGACGCGGTCGATGAATCGTCGGGCACAAGAGCGATATCATCGGTAGACGTCGCAGAATCGAGCGGGCTCGACGGATCATCAGTAAGTAGCTTAGCAATTTCTTTGGAGAGAGCGTCAGTTGTCTCATCGTCAGAAAGCAACCGATCAATTTTCTCTGAACTTTTTGTGTCATCATCGTTGAACAATTCATCCACGGAGATACTCGAGGACAAATCATTGTTCTCTGTGTCTTTGATATCCTCTGAAGACGTTGGATTGGCACTTTTACTAGGAGCATGGTACTGCCCTTTGTTATCTTTACTGGAAATATTGACGAAGATTCGCAAACCGGATGTCGCTTCCCTTAACACTCTGTCGTCGTATAAAGGAAGACTTGATAAAGATGTAGTCTTGTCTACGGATGTCGATTTGTTAGTATGCTGTTTCGGGTAAATTCTCTGGGGATCTTCATATGTATGTATGGTTCCGAGAATTCCCCATTGAAGTTTATCCTTACTGGATGATGTGCGCAAATCTGTCACTTGCGTTTCGCCATAATTGCCGACTTCCTCCTTCTTGTCAATCATTGTATCTGGCGAGGCTTTGCTCACTGCAAGTGAACGTTCAGGATTGGCCAAAGAGCTATCCTGTGACAAGAAATATGAGGAAATGTGCGGTAATGCTGGGACAAGATCAGCATTTGCCTTCGCAGGGCTCATTTTGGTTACAGCTTCTTTTTGTTTCCGCGCTTTCAAAGTCCTGATTCGTTGTCTCAATGCTTCGAGAATTGGCTTGAAGTCGGTGTGTTGTTTAAGGTAGTTACTGTCAATTTCCTGGTTCCCTTTAACAATAACAAGCGTTCTAGTGACTCCATTACTCTCCTTTGTACGACTACGGCATAATTTTAACGGTCTTCCTCGTTTTCGTTTTACGTTGAGTTTCTTTTTCGCAAAGTCGTACGAAATCTTTGAAGCGTTCTTAGGTGAATATTGCAAATAACAATCACTGGCCAGCGCAGCTGAGGTATTTTTCCTGTCTTCGCGAGCATATCCTTCCCTTATTCGCAAGGAGTTTTTGTTTCTAGAAACAACGATGTCTCTGTAGCTACCAACGTAGCCCTTGCTAAACTTTAGAAAGTTTTCTAGCTTCCATTTTCTCTTAAAACGTAGCTTCCTGTTACTCTTCTTAGCTTCGAAAAAGAAACAAGGATAAGAGGCTCTGGTTAAACACTGGGTAGTTAAACAAGAACTACCATACATTCACACACACACACACACACACACACACACACATATATACGTATATACATATGTACATATACAGTCGAACCTCTCTAGCGGCCTCCTCCCTAAACTGCCACCTCCCTACAACGGCCACCTCTAGACAACGGTCACTGTTTTTCATCCCGGCAGACGGTCCATATATTTAGTCTCATGGAAACCTCCCCATAACGGCCACCTCGCGACAGCGGCAACGGCCAGCAAAATGTACCCCGATCTACAAAATAACCTCTCTACAACGGCCAGTTTATCAATTCATGGGACACTGCAAACAAAATATTGTTATCTCAGCAGGTCACGAGAATTGACTTCGACTTGATCTTTGTCGCGCTCAGACACTTAAATAATCGCTAAAACCGCCTACTGTTGTGTACCAAACTTGTTCAGTACGTTACACACACTGTATTTTGTTTTGTATCCAAAAATAAACAGTCACAAGAGTCGTATGCTCTGAAAAGTAGAAAAATGTGCGCGTGCTTTTACTGTATCTATATGATCTTTTTTGTTGATAGTCGAGTTTGTAAACCATTTGAATCTTTTAAACTTGCTGAGTGAAATTTTCTACACATACATATTAATTATGCGTTATTAGTCTTATTTATCGATCAAAATATTTGTATTGCTAAAAATTAAATGTTATAAATATAATAAATTCTGCAGTGTTATATTACACCCTGACCTCCCGACAACGGCCACTAAACTCAGTCCCAATGTGGCCGTTGTAGAGAGGTTCGACTGTATACATATGTACATATGTACAAAGCAGGTCAACAGAAAACCTTGATAGATATACAATATAAGTAACATACTTTAAATCTGCTCATATTTGCTCAATTGTAATTTTAGTAAAAGGTTGAAACTGGTCTAATTCTTCAAAGATATTACTGAAATAACGATTTAGTGATAAATACAAAGGTTCATCCAGATGGTACGACTGTCACATAAGATCGTTCGTCTTGATGAATATGATTTAGTCACAAAGGTCTTCACGATGGATTGCACAACATTAGCGAGCGAATTCAAGAAGTCCACTCACCAAGATTAAATATCGTATGTGATAATCTTTTCGAGTGAATTGACATTAATACATTTTCCTACCTTTTGTACACAAGACAGCGTATGACAAAACAAAATAAACCAAGACTGGAGCAAATCGTTTCCAATATACTAGAAAATCAAAAAAAATAAAAACAAAGAAAAGGAAGTCAAAGCTTACATCGACAATTAAAGGTGTGAGTGCAAAGATCACATAAGACAGGTTAATTCATCTAGCTGAGTAATCGCACTTAAATTGAAAGTTTCACAAAAACAAACACAACTCACCCATGACATTTGCATTCTCCGGCAAACGTTTCAAGGCACTTCTGATAACAACCTGGTGTCTACAACGAGCGCGGTCTGAATCCAGCAACACAGCAAACTCATTATCACCAAATCAAACGAAACTGTTAAGATTACGGTTGGCAAGCGGAAACACAGCAGGTACCCGTCCGACTGAAATTAGTTACATTCCAACCAAGACAACAGTGAACAAGATGAAAAGGTACCATATGACAGTAGTTTAGTAATGAAAAAGAGCTATTGCCATAATTCAGTTTAGATAGACGGGGTTTCGAGATTTCTCTCTCTGGATCGTAATTTGTTTCTGCTTCTTTTCCTAAAATGCCAATTGTTACGCTTCTTACCCACGGAAAGACAGATGAGAAGTTCTAACGGATATTTGGCTCTTCTACTTGTGCTATATTCGACAGCCAAAATGCTTTTCATCATCGCTTTCGTGTTCTGAACTTGAGAAAGTAAAAAAATTATACATCTATTTTGCGTAAAACGCCAAAAGCGAAAAAATGTTCAGCGATGTGTTCAAACTAAAGAAGGACAAATGTTTCAGCCTTCATTATCTTCATAGGTTTAACACCCAAAAGCATATACGTATGTCAACATTCCACTTAGACCACGCACAGGTCACGAAATGCCCTGATGGTCAAAAATTAGCACAAAAGGTTTAGCAAGAATCCTACAATTGAATCATGCACATCTTGTACTTTAATATGTCTAAACCGTAAATAGACACACATACAGATACGTTTGCCATTTACCAAACACAATGTCCGCACAGGGAAAACTTCGCTCAAGTCTTGAGTGCGCGGACAAGGACGGCTGGCCTAGGTCCACGTAGTAAAGACTGAACGCTACGTTTTCTTGTGCGGAACTCAAATTTGATAAATAACGTTTATTTTCCTTCTGTCTCTGTTCATACCATTCCTTCTTTTCTGAATGTTTTAAACTTTTTGAGGGTTGGTTTAGTCCGCATGGTCCGTTCCGTAAAAAAAATCGGACCACTCATTGGTTAATCAAAATGAGCAGTTCTGTAGGATTCTGGAGCGGAGAAAAAAATAATCCTTATCCATAAGAGAGAGGGAGTGGGAACTGAAGAGAGGAGGACTGCGGTGGGTAGCGCAAGGGAACGGATTGCAGGCGGGAAGAATAAGATTTTGGGAAAGGGAGGAAAAGGAAGGGAATAATAGTAAGGGAAAGGAAAGGAAGGAAGGCGAAGGAAAGGAAAGGAAGGAAAGGAAAGAAAGGCAAGGAAAAGGAATGAATGTAAAGGAAAGGAAAGGAAAGAAAAGGAAAGAAAAAGAAAGAGAAACGAAAGGAATGGGAAGGGGAATAAAGGAAAGAGAACAACAGGAGAGGAAAGCAAGGGTTGGGAGCTACATCATTCCACGCTCATACTTCAACATTTACGAAAAGATCTAATCTTCATTTACCTCAAAACATCTTACTTTATCACACTAACATGCGTTGTAAAACCATCATATCTCATACTAAAGTCCTTTCACGCAAATTAGCGAGCAAATTGTAACAGACGGTAAGTCCCGTTCGCGTTCAGGAAGACGTCCAGTGGCAATATCTTCAATATTCGCCATAAAAAATTGACATATTAAAATTTGTTTTCAATGATCATAATCTTAAAATTCTATGTTAAATAGTGTTGTAAGTTAGTTCACCCAGCTGGGACTCCTTTCAGTCTTGGTTTCACGCTCGACAACAATCAGCTCACAAGGATTGTATAGTCCACCATAGTGTTCTAACAACTGCTCGATCGCTTTGTCTTCGATCTGGAAGTATAATATACAATTATGGTTCAACACTATAAAGACTGTCTCTCCTTTATGCTACTAGGTAGTATTATTTTAAAACCAGTTGCTTACCCTCGATCCAATCGAGCTCAATACCTCGGCCATGCACACAAATGAGTTGCTATGCAATACCATTATGAACTACGTGGTGGGGCAGGAATGAGGCGTATTATAGAAGTTGATTACACTGATACGAGCCGAAATTTTTCAAAGTTTCCTTGCGAAGTACAAGAGTAGTCATTCCACTTACTTGGATCAATGATAACGGTTTCTTCATATTCCTAAAATGATAAAAAGGCGACATTGTCACTAACTTCTGTTATCCAGATCAGGTGCTAGCCAAAAAGTCATAAAAGAAAACAAATTACGAAAAGTGACACGTTGAAAACATAGGATATAGGTTACGAAAATGAGACAGCAATTAAAATGTTAAATTTTTGGCTTAAGAATTTTCGACATAATTTCCAAAAGTAGTTTTCAGAGGCCCTCTTGGAGAAGACGATCTAGTAAGAAAGTTTGAAATTTACCATTTAAATTCTGGTTTAGAGTTTTTGAGAGATATCTTGGCTTTTTAAGACGTCTCTTTCCTGTGAATTTGCTTCGCTCGGCGCTATACGTTATATATTAGGAAATTTTATTACAGACCCCGACTCAAGGAACTATTCCACCATATCATTGTCGTGAAGTGTACGACAAATTCACTATGCACGAACGAAACTTGTTGGACAGAACTAAAAATCTTCTGTAACGAAATTTCTGGTTACAGAGAGGTGTAGTGAGCCACAGACTATCAACAAAACGGAAAAGTCTGTTTTTCAAACTCACCTCTCACGGCTAGCCATTTCTTGCTCTTGAATTTCTTGAATTTTGTCGAATTTCATGGGATTATTCGGCGGAGAACAAGCTAACTTTCCATTTTGCCAAGCACTAAAGTAAACGAATGGGATATTCATTCACAGAACGTCCACGTGGCCCTTCATATGTGAAGTCAAGACGTTCCACATGTATCACGCACGGTGGTGCACCCAGAGCAGGGGTTGGTTGGGCTTAAACCCAACCTAGATGCAAGAAGTAGGTGTAGCACATGTTGTTCAAATAATAAAACCAACAAAGAGAAAATTGCTTGAAAAAATTCAAGCCCTCTCCCTAATGAAAATCCCGCATGCGCCACCGGCAATGCACTTTTCCACTTTTAATGGAAAGACGAGCTTGGCCTTAGCAGTAAATCACCTGAGTGAAACACCCTCTTCGGGAATTGAAGACCTTGACATTGTGGAATTCTTAGAGCTTTGCTTTGGTACTTTGCCTTTCCCTTCTCTCGCTGAAATGGTCATCTCTTGATTTTCCTCCTCAGCCAGCAGTTCCCTGAAGGAGATGGAAGGGCCAACAGCCGAGGAACAACTTTTCCTAGAGCATGCGAAAGAAAATGAAAATTAGGTGAACACTAAAGTGTTCAAACCACTTAATGCTAAGTGTCCTGTATACAAGACATTGTATAAAAACAATAGCACTATTCGCACACAAATCTTTCCGGTAGTGGTTGACTAGGGCTTGGCCTTTGTGAACTGTCACCTCGTAGAAACTTCGAGCTCAAAATCTAATTGTGAATTAGTAAAATATAAATTGAGTATTCCAGTTTGAATGCCAACTTTACACCTAGTCTCCCCAACAGTCATTTACCATGATTTAAATTCTAAGAGAATGGTAACCTCAAACATCTCCAAGGACCAAGGAACAGGATCATCAAGGGCCCATTTACACGATACGATTATTGTATATGATTGTTCGTTCTGGTGTGTCCAATTAACTCACTGGAGTCTTCTTGACGCATTGCTACTTTAGTGAGCGAATCGATAGTAGGAATTAGGCATTCAAGAGAACAATCCATACTCTAGGAGTCGCATAGGACTATCGTATCGTGTAAATGGGCGCTAAAACATACAGCAAAACCAAAGGTCAACGCTCACCATGGGTTGGCTTTAACAAAAGGCGAGTTTGGTGTTTCTGAAGTGGAGTTGGTTTCCACTTCTGGCTGGTTCGTGTTATTAGCAGAACAAACTTTTTCTTCGGCAAGTTTGCGTAATTTTTTTCGTTCCTTCTGAGATATTCGAGATTTTCCACCAAGCGGGCTACAGGTAACACGTTTAAAATATGAAGAACAGTTAACAACGTAAACTGGATATAGTAAACATAACCAATCAGCTAAACTGTAACTATAAAATACAAACCAATGGACACTCCGAAAAAAGTTAACATTTTTATTCAACGTTTCGACTAACTTGCAGTTATCATCAGTAACTAAGACTAAATACCAATCAACCAGCTAGCCAGCCATTCAGGCAACCAACCACCCAATAACTCATAAACTAACCAAATCATCCTTTCAACCCATCCATCCATCCCACCAAAGAAACACGCAGCAAATCAAGTTAACAACCAACAAACAATTTAATCCATCAAACAACCAACTAACGAACCTTTCGGACCAACAAACCAACCAGTCAATTTTTCAACTAATTTACTTACCAATCATTAAATAAAAAAACCAGACATCATTGAAAGTTCACCCACCACCGAGCAACAATCCACAGATTAACTCACATATCAACAATTTATAAACCAACCAACCAACCAATCAATTAAACGACCTACCAAAAATGGAGCACTGCCTAGAACGTTCTGAACAAAGTAGAAAAGGCTTAAGGGAAGTTTTAATAGTTATCTATTTCACCTCGCATTTTACTCTGATGAAGGAATTCCACACGAAACGTCAGTATCTTGCTCTCTCTAGTTTTGGCAAAGAACTACCTTTAACCTTCTTCTAATTACCTACCAGCCAGCCAGCCAACCAACCAACCAACCAACCAACCAACCAACCAACCAACCAACCAACCAACCAACCAACCAACCAACCAACCAACCAACCAACCAACCAACCAACCAACCAACCAAGTTCGTTTTCACAAACAGCTACCTTTTTGTTTCTTTCTTTCTTTCGTTCTGCTGATTATCTTCCTCCACGCTTTGCGTTTTCTCCTGTTCCATAATCGCCCTCAAGTCTGAGGAATGTGGACTTAAGCTAGATGATAAGCAGTAAAAGTTTTAAAAATTAAAGACACAAGTGAGTCTTTATTTAAGCTACTGACTCTCGACGGCTGGACCGGCGCAAGGGTCAGCAAAGTTTACCATCGATCCCTGTTTGATCTGAGAATTTATATCTGAGACGAAATTCGCATATTTTAGTGCAAGAATCAACTAACTGGGATTTTTTTAACGTGTATGTTTACCGAGAATGGTGTTGATCGGTTCTTTACAAATATTGGATCAATTACAACATTTACTGTTCGTTTAACAAGCACATTGATAAAAATTGATTGGATGTGACTGTTTCTTTTGACGTCCACTCACTTTTCACCAGTGTGATTCTTAAATGAACAGTGAATATTGTACTCTCATTAATTCGCACTTTAACTCTTTCGAGGTGGGAGCTCCCCTTTTGACGAGTAAAATCGTCTGGCGTTAGCCAAAGTAAAATAACAGAAGTCTTACGCCGCCGGGAAAGAGTTAAGAACTGAAATTTGCAAGGAGACTATCGAGAGAGAAAAACAAAGAAAATACAACTTATCAGTCCTGGATAAACAGAAATTACACAGTTTACGAAGTCTACGACGCTCGTCATGTATGTTTATGTAATAGTTCACGAAATTTTCACCAAAAAAATTGGTGCCATGTATATTGCCTTTAATTCAACGTTTTAACCAACAACGTGGCATCCTCACATATCAGGCCAACTATTAGCGTTTATGAATATGTGGTTGTACACTTAGCAAAAACTGTTAAACATTTTCCAGTAGCATCCACAACACACCTTTGACTTCCCCAAGGTTGCTTTTCCTTTTTCGCGTCCTATTTAAAATGAGAACATGACGATGACTCTCGCAACTTATACGTTATTGGCATAAAATAATTTAATCCAAAAAGTGGAAAACTTTAAACAGTATCAAACACTTCGCGTTCCTCAATTTCAACACAAGTTTCCAACCTCCCTAAGTATTGTCATGAGGAACACAAGTTCAACAAACGTTCATCTTTAACTGGGCCTTATACGACCTGTGGTCAAACTAGAATCGGCTAAATCCAATTTTTGCTATATCATGGTCTTGTTTTTCAACTCGCTACCTTCTCATTCAAAGTCAATCGAAAACTACAATCCTCCTTTCAGTATATCAAAAATCGGGAGCAAGGAAGAGGATACAAATTCAGAATTAAACAGTTAAGCCATTGAATATTAACTTAGTTGCCCTAAAGGTAGATTTTAGACTGTAGCAGGCAATGAAGAGAAAACCCTGCACACAGAACGAAGGTAACTAAGAGTATGTTTAACTTCAAAAATTCAGAACATTCTTTTGAAACTAACTGAAATCTTGGATACTGTTTGTAAGGTGCGGAGCTATCCTCGTTTCGCACAAAATCGTAGCGAGTCCGCAAGAGCTCTGACATTACAGGAGGTGGTGTCCGAAAAAGTTTGGACGCCCACTGAGGACTGCAAAATACTGATCACCCCTTGAGGAAAGAACAAATTCTGGAGTCAGGGCAGAAGTTTACGGCCCAATCGGCTACGAATCCAGGACTAGAATATCCTTTCATCAGTTCAAGAGTGCATTTGAGCCAACCCCAGGACCCATGGCTATTTTTGGCAGCTAGGGGGAATTCCTAGTATATAACAGTAATCTCGAAGATGACTCTTTTCTAACCCAGAATTTTTGTCTTGAAACAAGAGTTTTCTATAGGACAAAAACGTTCATAATAAACTCACGTTCTTTTTTCTAGATATAGGCAATGGATTCGACATTGTTCGCGTCCCTCCTTTACTCGTGACAAGCGTTGAACTAACAAGTTTCGACTTTACGGTAGCATCTTTAAGATACCACAAACGAACCTGTAGGTAATTGAGAACTAATTTTCATCAAGGTATTTCTTTATATCCTTCTTTTACCCACTACGTCATTCCACCATTCCACTAACTCATCATTCCACCTTTCGTCACCCCGTACTTCCGTTCCTGTCTTCTTCCCTTCCTTCCATTTTCCTTCCTTTCTTCCTTCCTTTCTTTCTGTCTTTCTTTCTTTCTCTCTCTTTCTTTCTTTCTTTCTTTTTTTCCTTCCCCTGTTCCTTCTTTTCTTTTTTTCTTTCGTTCCTGCTCTCTTTCTTTCCTTCTTTCTTTCTTCCTCTCCATCTTCCTTTCCTTCTTTCTCTTTCTTTTTTCTTTCTTTCTTTTTTCATTCTCTCTCTATTTCTTCCTTTCCCTCCTTTCATTTCTCGTAAGTCTTTGTTGGCTAAGATCGTTTTTTAATTAGTTTTTCAATCCTACTGTAAAAATAGTACGTTAATCGTTGAATTGGTTTGAAAGTCAGTCTGTTCCTCCAGTCCTTGGCATGGTCCCTACCCGAGCCATGCCGCCCGTCCATCCATCCATCAATCCATCCACTTATTCATCAACTGTTTCTCAATCCCTCAGCTTCATCATTCCGTTCTAATATCAAAATTGTGAAATACCTTCACTTTTTCATCTTTCTCAACTTTGTCGGACGCACAATCCAATGGTGGCTTTTCATCTTCGTTCACTTCCTCCTTTAATTCACGTGATGACAACATTCCTTCAACATCAACCTTTTCCTCCACAGGCGTGCTCTAGCAATTAAAGAAAAGATAGTCGATATCAAAAGAAAGCCTGATAACCCTTATCTGCGATGACTTTGATCATACGACAGGATACAGTGGCAACAGCTAGACCGCTAAGTGCATACGACCTTAACCAAAAAAATGGTACTAAAAAGTGACTAATTCCACATGTGAGATGAAAAATTTAGTTAAGACATTAATTTTCATATGCGATTTTTCAAATTTCATGAGAGAAAAGGCTTCTTGAAAGAGGGCTTCAGATTTGAATTACGTATTTTACATGTGAAGATATTTCAGTTCGACATATGGAATGAAAATCCCACACAATGAGATTGTTGTAAATGATGTTGACATGTGACATGCGATGTGGAATTCTTGTAAGTATCTACACGTTGCTTCTAAAATTCCGCATCATCTTTATATTACACGTATTTCCTAAGCCTACCCAAAAGACTGACATGAAACAGTCTGATGGGGCTGGATAACAGTATTCACTCGAGGAACTCCCGAGCAACACACGATGAACACCCGAAGCCTTATGGTAGAGGGTCCGCAAGGCGAAAAATTACGGCCAATACCTAAGAGCACCTTGCCACGTTTCTACTTGGCGTCCGACAACGCTTCCAAAATGTTATTTCCCCCCCTGCTATCTAGACCCTTTTAAAACAATTCCTGACAGTCTTCCGTGACCTTTGGTGCTCGTCCATGTCTCCACGAGGCATTCAATTCCAAGGACGAATATTCGATAATGGTGACGTACCTCGTCGTTCCCATTCTCCTGTACAATGTGGCTCTCGGAGACATCACTTTCACTCGTGCGGGACTTTCTCTGAGACCTGCTGCTCTTGCGTTTGGTTGGACTTTCAGCCTGTGGCCATGGAACGGAAAGATGGATGTCGTTTGGTGTAAGCACCCGCCATGCCATGCCGGAAATCTGAAAACAAACACAACTACATTAAAAAAACACATCTACATTCTCCCAGCCAAAAAATCGTATTCTAGTGATAAATATCAGAGCTCGTACGTATTACATCCATGTCTGGATAGAATTGTGGATACTCTACCATTTCCCTATAGGCCTTGGAAAGGTCATCCAAAACATCTTCACTTAAAAATTCAAGACTTCTAAATCAGGAAAAGAAATGAGAAAAAGGATTTTCTAGGAGAACATTGAAGTCATACAGTCAGGAAGGTGGCACGTTAAAAAGACCTGGATACTTGGCAAAATAAATTATGGATACTTATCCGTCCATGTATATATATATATATATATATATATATACGAACACGTACATGTACACTCAAACGTATACGCACGCATGTATATAGACGTTTACGTACACATTTTTACGTATGTCTATGTCCAGGTGCGTGTCCGTATCCAGGTCAATGTCCGTGTGTGCGTCAATGTCCGTGTACGTGTCCACGTGCATAAACGTCCACGTATTGCTTCGGCGATTGATGAGCCAGGCGGAAATCGTAGGCGAAGTATAAACAAGATAGTCCATCAAAAAAACATGGAACATAGGCATTGTAAAAGGTTTAATAGATCTTACATTTCGTTGCTCCGTGCAACATCATCAGAGAAACGATAAGTAACCAGTTTATTTTTTCTCGGATGGTTTCAGCGATTGAAGTTCCAGGCGGAAGCCTTTTGCGTAAGATGAACAGCAGAGCCCAGCAAAAAAACACGAATTAAAGGCATATTTTAAAAGCTTTTATTGTTTCTAACGTTTCGTTGCCTCGCCCAACATAATCAGATAAGGAATGAATATATTTAAATATATAGCATTACAACAGTGTTCTTGTTGATGTTGCGCAGAGCAACGAAACGTGAGCTCTATTCAACTTCCTACGATGCCAATGTTCCTTGTTTTTTGCTGAGCTATCTGGTTTATACTTCGAACACGTACTGCGCGCAAGTACGTTTTTACGCACTAGCATCTGAATCAAGATACCAACCAAATACTGATATAACCATAAATATGGTTAAAACGGCACGTGAGCATTTTATCTAGACAATGTGGAAACTTACCCTGCTTCGAATAGACAACTGATATTGAGACAAATGTACTCCTGACATACGCTTTTCAATTGTTCAGCGTTGTACAAACTAGAAAATTCTAACATCTCTACAGCGTTCTTCAATGAAACTGAAAACATCAAAAAAGTCACTGTCATAGAGAAAATGTTTCTAAGTAATATGAAATATTTCAATGATGAACGCAAATCTTGGTAACTGAAAGAATGCGTTAATTCCGTTTGCGATTACTGTAACTGATATTAACGTTAAGTATTTTCACTTGCTTCCCATTGGGAGCTTTTCAGAGAACGATCGCGTTAATTTTTCATCATTAACTTTTTCCTGTCAGAAACGTCTCCCCTCATCAAGTAAAATCGTCCGGTATCAGCCAAAGTAAAATAATAAAAGTCGGATTCTGATCGGAAAGAGTTAACGGAAAAACCTAAGCTGAGATATGTATTTTCAATTGTGGGAGCTTGGAGATATCTTGAATGATAGATGAACGTTCGTCAAGCCCTATCCTCAGAAAAACGATTTCTGAGCCCCAGACGGGGACCAAACCCACAACCTTCTGATGACCGGTGAGACGCTCTAACCATTGAACTACCAAGACTCGGAAGGTGAGCTAAGGACAAAGTTCAACATATGTGCGACCTGAGCGGAAGCTACTATATGTTAATAATGTTATTGATGAGGTATATATTTTGAATTGTAGGAGCTTGACGATTCTTGAACGACGAAAGTTCAGCTCTCATTCAAGATATTTCCAAGCTCCCACAATTAAAAATATATATCTCATCGATAACATTGTTAACATATAGTGGCTTCCGCTAAGATCGCACATAAGTCGAACTTGTACCTTAGCTCACCATCGGAGTCTTGGTAACTCAATGGTTAGAGCGTCCCACCGGTCATCAGAAGGCTGCGGGTTCGATTCCCGTCTGGGGCTCAGAAATCGTTTTTCTGATGATCGAGCTTGACGAACGTTCATCTCTTTCAAGATCTAAACTATTTAGATTTATAGTTTTCTTAGCAGTAATTTCCCCAGCCATTTATTGTAACTCGTCTTGAAGAGGCCACTGTTGCTTCACATAGTATTAGATGTTATGCTTTCTTAAAGGAGAACTAAATATAATAGCGTAAGAAAACCAAAGAGACTTACTCAACGAGGCCAGTGTTGCTTCGCAAATTTCTTTTAATCTGATGATCCAAAGCTAAAAAGAAAAGTATAAGATGAGAAGTCTTGCTAAAAAAAGGTTCGAAGTATAAGTTGGAGACAACCCTCGGTGATCAAGATCTCAGTGGAATGTTTCCCTCACCTGATCGGCTACAGTTAGGACTTTCCCAAGAAATTCCAAATCCTGACTTTCTAAGCGCAAAAATTGAAAAACGCAATATGAAGTGAAGCATCGAGATTGAAAATGCAGTGTTGTGACCAATGATACACTGAGTAATGAAGAGTGGCAGGTAAGCATAATTAGAGACATATAGGATTAAATAAGATGATCTTTAAATAACGAGAAATAGCGACGGACGATAATATTAGGTATAAAAATATTGTGTCGAGGAAAACTTGTAAGATCAATGGTGAAACAACAGAGATTGCTGATACCAGGGAAACAGAAGGCAGCGCAAAGAAGAAAGAATTGTGAGTAGAAATTAACGAGCAATTTAAGGAAAAACCAGAGACAAAAATGACAGATAGGAATAATTAATTATAATGGCTTACACGACAGACTAAAACAATATAACCAGGCTACGGAATAAACGAACTGAAGCAGAAATCAACAACTAGCAGGAAGATCGAGGGACAAAGAACAATCTGGCGTTATACGAACAGCAGTTAACATTATAAGATACCTTTGACAGTCGGGGCTTCGTCGGTGTATAAAAAATCTATAATAACTTTGAGAATTCGAGCAGGAATCACCATCTTAAGACGAATAAAATCACCCGAAGACTAGAAAAGAAATATCGTGGTGTTCGATTAGTTATACTTAGTGGTCACTGACAGGATTCGCAAAAATAAAATACGAAGATTATTGTTGACTTTTTCAAACATCTGATTCAGGTTTTCAACGACTAAGACATGAATTCAACAAAGCTTCGGCGCATCTCAATTTCAGATTACTTTCATTTAAAACAGAATTTCTTCCTGGTAAAAGTAGTGAGGCCATGAGGGTTATTAGTTCATACTTATAACAAATATGAATTTCCAAAGACTTCAAACACCTGCATGAACCCTGTAGGAAGATTAAAGATCGATGCTTACTCGATCCACGGCTGTTAGATACGGTGTTAATACTATTGTAGAAGCGTATCACAACCACCAGCTACAATCTCTTTGACCCATTCCTTGTCATAAAAATATTCAATTCACACCAAGAAAGGCGAGATACTTAGTTTAGGCTCAAACGCCGTACTTCATACAAGCCAAATCCAAGGGCTCGAAATTAACCGCGTCCCGATAACCAATGGTTAGTAGTTGTCAATGTATGGTAACTAAAGATCTGTTTAAGTAACTCAACATAGTCAGTAAAAATTCTGTTTGAGGTAATTTCGAACTGGATAAAATCTTATTTGAGAGGATGAAATTAAATCTCAGCAAATGCTGATATTTGTGTTTTGTCCGCTTTGAGATTGATTGCGTTTCGAACGATCAGAAACGCGAACTTAAATCTAAAAAGAATTTGTAATAAGCAGTAAACTGGAAATCCGTCCGTTAAGCTTTAGACTGTAAACTTTGTAATTTGGTTAGAAAAATTTCTGTCTACTAACCTGAGTGGTTGATTATCCCAAAAATTAAGTTCGATCTCTGAAACCCAATCTTAATGAACTAAACCTTCCTTTAAAGTTATTTGCAAAATTTTCGACTCGCAAAAGGTTAGGCGTTTGAATTGAGCCTTAAAGTCAATGGATTGAAACTTTTAGAAACCAAACCGGCCGACAGTTTAAGCAAGTACAAAATAAAACAAATATTCGAAAAACGGCATTCTTAACTTGTGATGCAAGTAAGAAAGAATGGACAAGAAGTTACATCGTTTACCTTCTTGTCCACTCTTTTTCACTAGCATCACAAGTTAAGAATGACATTTTTCGGAATTTGTTTTATTTTGAAACTTTTAAGTTCATCCCTCATAAGTACGGTTCAACATCAATCATGTACTCTTACTGGCTCCAGATCATTCGGCGCGAAAAACACGCGAGGTCTGGCACGACAAAAACGCCAGGTTGTAACATGAAGATAAACACGCAACGGCGGACGTACATACTTTAGAGAGGTGGAAAAGTTTCAGTGTTGACGGTGAGTTTAAGACTTTCTAATTAAGTTTATGTTGATTATTGTGATATCTGGCTACAGAAATCACAAAAAACTATTTACCTCTATCCATCCTGTTGTCAACATGTTATAAAAATACTCTAAAGTGGTAAAACATTATTAATTTAGCACAAAAAAACAGAACAAATGGACAGAAATATACGAAACGTTTGGAATGGCATAACGAGGCGAGAAAAGCTGGTACATCAACTCTCACAATCACAAGATCAAATGAACAATAAATTGAATGTCTCGTGAAATTAAAGCACAGAACGTTTTTTCGGTCTCACGTAACTGCGTTGGGGAATATACAGAAACATCTGAGAGACATTCGGAGCAAGCGAGTAAAGGCCAATTGAAGGTAGCGACAACACCTCTGTGTCCAGCTACTGTTCTTTGACAATTCACACAGAAATGTACAACGGAAGACGTGCTTCAAGTTTGTATTTCATTTGGTCCACAGAAGACGTTTTGTTTCAACACTTTATGGTACTGATACCACCAAAGTTATAAATTGTGTATTGCCATGAAGCAGCAGTGTTACCACAGACATTTTAAAGTTATAGTCTGTACTGTTACAGACCTGGTTTTAACCTGCAATTTTTCTGTAGTACACTGAAAAAATAATAAAATAGGGTCCAAATCCCAACAACCGAGTAATTAAAACCAATTTTTATTTACATTTGCCCAGCGCAATGAGTTGGTTTGGAGATTATATCCAATGAGATATATAAGACAATGAGTATAACAGGTTGGAGTTTCATTTTTTGGCTTGGTGAAAGTTTATTTTCGCACGCAATTTTCAACAAGCGATTTGGATTGACATCAAGTAGGCAATGATATTTAATAGATGGTTTGCAATCAATCTCTTGGGGTTCAAAAGACAATGATATGGCAGCCATGTTGGTACTACATACAATAGAAGTTAATGAGATTCTTTTGTTAAAAGACCACCAACATGGCCACCATGACGTCACTTGCAAGCCACCTATAAGCAAACGTAATCTAAAACCTCAAGAAATCTCTGAAACTGCATACAGTTATTTTTGCACCCTGGTCTAAGGCAGATTTTACAAGTCGATAAAGCTTAACTCTTTGCCAAAGGGAGCTCTCCTCTTGACGAGTAAAATCGTCTAGCGTTAGCCAGAGTAAAATAATAGAAGTCTTATCCCGCTGGGAAAGAAATAATCTCAACTCAGACTTACTGTGCAGTCGACAACCCAACTGGTCTATGCAGTAAATCTGGCTTTTGGGTAATTCATGTGGTATATCTGTGACTTAAATTATCGAGTGGATTCAAGAATGTTTACGAGTTCACCTTAACATGTTGCTTTGATTATTTTCGTCTATCGTCATTTGTCCGTCTGGTGGTTGCCCTTTCTGTCTCAATTAGTTATCTGTCCTTGTTGTTTCCAGTCTGTTGTGTATGTCATCCTCCCGACTTACTTTTCTTACTTCACTTTATCCTATTCTACACTAGTTTAAAACTGTCTTGGGTATTTCCAATGTCAGGTGAGTCCGAAGACAGTCTACTTACCAAGTCGAGCAACAAGGATGCACTTGTGACATGCAAATTCGGCACCATCCTCAGCCTCGATAACAACATCGTGGTACTCAGGACTAAGCAAAGAAAACAAAATAAAGAAGTCATACTTTCATCAGGATTCCCTGCAATTTTCTGAACACACCTGACCTCAAATCTAAGATGGACAAGCGTTTTTGCGAGTGGAAAGTTCAGATCCTCGGAGCAAAAACCCTGGAATAACCTCGTAGAAACAAAGGTGGAACCAGTAGCGTAGCGAGTCCTACATTTTTGGGGAGGGGTAAGAGCTTTCCGTCAATTTACAGCACGTCTACGGGGAATTGTGGCCCTGGGAGTAAACCCGCTGGTTAAATTTTGAATTTTAGGCTACCAGATATTGATTCGAGGCAATATAAGATGTTTCATGCAATACTTCAGACAATAACTTTATCACTCCAATTAAATTTGGCGGGTTTGGCACCCCCCCTTAGTCACGCCACCGGGTGGAACGTTTCCCCGTGACTTTTCCACATGTGTTGAACGACGTGTTCCGACCTCTTGCCTGCTTCGTGTCTTTTTCACTTACAACTGATCCCTATGAAATCGTTTTCGGGTTATTTTTCTGCTGTTCGTCCCATCCTGTAGCCTAAAAAAAAAAGCAAACCAAAAACAAAACAGGGCTGTGATCGCCACACAAAGATCCAGTTTATCAAATATTTAGGCTGTGGTGATTAAGTATTAACATTGGTGGGTAGTTTCCGCTGTCATTGCAGTCGGTGTTTATCTTTGGTTAATACCATCCAAAAGGAGGTACGTTAAACACGAAAATACCAAAATCAAACCTTTGAACAACCAAATGACAGTTTGTGTCATGGTCAGTTCATAGAAAGTTTGTACCTAACGTAGTAGTTTGAATAAGAGTCAACTTTGAACCAAGAAACTTTTCTTTGTTCCTGAGGAAGGGATCGTGTTCGGGTGGGGTAAGTTTTTTACTTCCAAAAATCTACCAAACCAACGTGGACAAAAACATAACGTGGACATAATCATTTACATGAAAGGGCATTCTATAGTGCCAACAGACGACCATTAACACCATTCTAGTCTGCATTAGGGATAATAAAATTTCAATTATACAAGACAAATATCTTGCCTAATTGAAATTTAACCTTAATGTATAATAGAATGGTGTTAATGGTCGTCTGTTGGCGCTATAGAATGCCCTTTGATGCAAATGGTTGGGTATCTACGCTAGTAAATGTCGATCGAATAAAATGAATGTATTTTTGCGTTAATGAGTTTGAGGTTGGAGTTAATGATAGTATATTTTCTGGTAATGATAAGCAAAAGGTGTAAAGTGCCAACCTTGAAACCAGTTCACTGATCCTGAATTTCTTAGCAACATGCAAAAGTTCCTTTCTGTAAGTAAGGTCTACAGGAAATCCATCTGTAACTTTCTCGCTAGAGTTTTGCTTTGAAGTTGAAAGGCTCTCGTCCACTTGGGGATCCATTGTCTCTTTTTCATCGTTAAGACTATAAAACTCAGACGGAAAAGGAATCTGAAGGTTATCCAGTATATCGAAATCCACAATCTCTAAGCTCCAGGCCAATTCTTTAACCATTTCATCTTCCGTAAAAGGCTGCCGAATTTCGTTTTCGTCCGACTCTACACAATTCTCCGAATTAAATGGTTTCAGCAATGAGCAAGTTCCCGTGTAAATAAATTCGATGATTTCTTGGATTACTTCAAAATCTTCGTCGTCTAAGCGAATGACGGGAATCTCGCGGAGGTCATCTGCGTTGTTATACTTTACTTGAGCACCGTCGATCAGTTTTCGAAACCTCTCACTTCCATGAGCCAGCATAAACTTGTGAGCAGCAAGACTTCTTTCCTTGGCCTTTAAAATTAAAAATTGTTAGATACTGGTCACATTTTTACGACGAAAACTGGAACAATAAAAGTAGTCTTCCCATACGATATAGACGTAGAGTCTAAATAGGGAAAGTTTCCTTAGAGGTTTCGGCAAACAGTGGTAACAAATTGTGCAACAAGAAAAAAACTTTTTTAATTTAGACTAGCAAGATTCGTCGCAGATGACTTGGTTGTCCAGATTGCTCGTGAAATACGCACCTCAGAGTTTCGCTGATCAGCCCTAGGTTTAAACAACTTCGCAAAAGGTTTTGTCAGTATTTCTCAAATTCATTAATAATTCACAAGCGTATCATTCAATCAGACGAGCTGAATGGCACCACGTGAGCGAACTTGAAATAGCATGGAAGTACTGGGCAGAGGACTTGAACTGTTTTTTTCCAGTCTCTGGACTGGAAACATTAGTTCAAGTCCTTGGACTTAAAATATAATTTCACATAATCGGTTTATTCATTGATACAATCATTACTAATACACTAATTCATTGTGCCAATACACTAGTCGATTTTGAGAAGTCATTCAAAGGCCTCTAATTCAGACCAAACCGCGTTTTCAAGTACTCGGAATTCGTTCCAATCCTCGGTTACGCCTCCGACTACAATGAATTCTTCGTACTAGAAAGCCCGGTCTAGTCCTCGTTGTCGGCCTTTAAATATTACATAATGAACCGGAAGAGGCAAAAGTTGATTATGGGAATATGAACTTATGTCCAGACTAAGTTTTCAATTAACGAACAAGCGGGAGGCTTATAACTGGAATATTATCTCAGCTTAGTAAGAGAGAAATGGTTGGTTTCAGTTAACCTTTATTTCCACGTCATGGACATTATCTTCGAGTTGAGCGTCTTCAAAAAGTACGGTGAAATGTTCATTAATTTCTGGCGGAGTGACATCGGATGTTAATGTACACCTGGAATAAAAGAATGATAAAGACAAAGAGTGAGAACTGAACGTATTCATGCTTCGCAAACCTTTAATCACCGATAGTTTTAAACAGATCTCTGTCGTTTTAAACAGAATTCTGTCATTCAAGACATTGACGCGAATTGTGTACAAATTGGTCATTATGAAATGTCAACAGTCAAATAATTGAAATTTGCCACAAAAACTGTCTTATATCTTGCTAAAAACTTCATTCTGTCTGTATCTAGTAAGTACATAATGTTATAGATTTGCATCGTCTGTACACGGACCAGTACAAGAAACACTCGACTCAAAAAATACTAAAATAGACCAGAAAAAATAGAAAAGATTCGACATTCGTTTATTGTATTGCAATTCCAGAACTGCCCTTATGGAAAATGCAATATACTATGTGCCTTGTCAATTAAGAAAAAATTTTTTTTGTAGGAGTATAAGATAAGGACATTTCAAAGTGACCTAACCAAAAATAACTCGCAATGACTTTGGATAAAAGTTGAACTAATCCAAACCAGACGTGTCAATAGAGGGTTTTGTTTCTAGAAAGATTTCTAGGGGATTTTGTTTCAAAAAGGGTTCTGTTTGACAAACCTTTTTACTGACAGAAATGAAATACACGATCACAGTAGAAGGCAATCAAAGAATAATTTATTACCAAAGCCGAAAACAAATGACATAAAAAAATCATATGTCTACAGGAGCGGATGTTTGGAATAGCCACCCAACTGAAATAAAATCATTGGCTAGTCTGTTACAAGTCAAGTGAGAAGTAAAAGAAATGTACCTTCGCTTAAAGCAATTTAGTTCAATGTGATCATTCATTATTGGTTATATCATATAACTTAATTTGCGTAACAACTTAATTTATGTAACCTTGAATAGATTTTAATAGCGCGGTAAATTTATTAGTAAATACAAGCGGCCTATTGGAAGATTAACTGTTTTTTATGTAAATAGTGGTGAAATAGTACCATGTTTAAACAATGTCAAAAAAGTCAATAATGTTACAGTCAAAAGTTGTTCTTACCCGATTGAAGCCTCAGCCTGCAGCACGGCAAAGTTTTGCGAATATTCGTCGCAAGTAATTTTGACTGCTCGATGAAGGTGTCTCACACGAGCCAGCGTTACTTCGATGACTTCATTCTGATTCAAGGCATGGCAATAGCTGATGAAATTTAGATTTCGAGGCAGAATTTTTGCAGGCTTGTTTACTGATGCCGTAACGCCTTCCTCGAAGTAAACTTCACCTTGATCTTCAATAAGAAAAAAAGAAACATGTTGTGGTTGGTTGTAGAGAAAGTCAAAGCACCACTTTGAGTGAACAACCTGTTAGAACAGGGAGAAGATGAAGGAGAAGAAAAGAGGAAAGGAAAATAAAGAAGAGAAAAGGAAAGAAAAATTTGAACAACAACGACAGCAACAGTAACAACCACAAACGACAACAACAACAACAACAACAACAGCGATAACGGCAACAGTAACAGCAACAACGACAGCTGGTACTATTAAAGCAATGTCGTCCAATCTGCCCTACCTACAGACAAGACAAGGTAACACTGAGAAATACATCTCGAAAATCAATAGCCGAAAAATCCGTGACAATAGTTTCGATGAAAAAACTGGTTTGTAACAATATATAAGGGACAAACCTGTTACGATATGAAGATGTTTTCCACAAGCGATATCTCTCACTAAGGGAAAATATACCAAAACAATGTTAATATCTTGAAAATTAATGGCAAAAATTTTGAAATGTCAGTAAAAGCAAAAGAAAATTGGCAAAAGAAATAGAGCCACGTTTCGACAAGACGACAAAAGGAAAGACCATGAGACAAAGAGATACTAAAACCACGGCAGTAAGTATTAAAGGTTAAACTTTTAGTTCGGTAAAAAGGTTATCATTAAAATATCTCTTTCTTCTTGTATCCTTTGAAATGGAAATTTTTCGTTTGACGTTTGGCTTCCTGATCGTCGCGAAGTTTAATCTTCCTAAAATGGGTGATCTCTGCTGTTTGTCGTAAATCTCTCTGTTGTTTTTATATTTACATCTACGTGTATATATACATATATAACTACATAGTCTATTAAGTTATGGCTTTAAGCAACTGTCGTTACACCGTGTTTCACGCTTACGCGATCATCAGACGACTAATTACATTTAACTACGTAGTTAAATGTAATTAGTCGTCTGATGATCGCGTAAGCGTGAAACACGGTGTAACGACAGTTGCTCAAAGCCATAACTTAATAGACTATCAAAGCTCTACACCTTTGTATTGAGCACTCTTCTCTTCAGAGACCAAACAGCTACATCTACATCTATATAACTACATATATATATATATATATATATATGTTGTACATAAGTAAATTTCATCTTACTAAGTGTAGATTACAAACATCTACACTTAGTAAGATGAAATTTACTTATATACAATATCACATTACAGGTATGTTCAGCTTTCAAGTATGAAAGAGGCATATCAATATCACGAACCAGGTCTCTAATTAACATCATGCTTGCCGTCTGAGACCCTATAGTCTAGTGGTAAAACAACCGTACCAGCAATAGGAAGACACGGGTTCGATTCCCGTTGGGGAGCTCAGAAATTTTCTGAGATAAAAGCTTGAGAACAAACTTTTCATCATATATATATATATATATATATATATATATATATATACACATATATATATACATATATATATATATATATATATATATATATATATACACATATATATATACATATATATACATATATATATATATATATATATATATATGATATATATATATATATATGATATATATATATATATATGATATATATATATATATATGATATATATATATGATATATAATAATATCTATAATATATAATATATATATACATCATGTATAACTCTCAGCTATATTAAAACCAAAGTTGATTAATATAAAGTTACGAATTTACGTGATGTTTTATAAATTTTAAGCTCAAGTCTGAGCTGGTCAATGAAATGCACACATACATATTGGTGTATATAATATATTGGTGATGATATATTACGAAATAACGTCACTGTATGTAGATCGTCAAAAGCGACTCCTGTGACACTACCCTACCGCAAATCTTCAGGATTTCTCTGGTTTTCCCTGCTGTCACTATATTTTACACTGCAAGCTTTCTAACCTGATAAAGACTTCCGCAAGGACCAGTGACATTCTCTGACACATTTGTCCCTTTCTCTCCACTGAAAAACCTGCCAGCAGGGGAAAAAAACAAATTCACCAGCCACTCGGAAGATAAAAATCTGCCGAATTTTTGCGCTCCCATTAGGAACAGTTTCATTTTTAAGATTGCATGTTTGTAGGTTAGAAATCAAACCCCCAACCCTGTGGATCTAAAGCAGTAGTCTGCCAATTGGGCTGCGAAGGCTGTTCCCGCGACCTTGGCCACGAGTGCTGTATTTGTAATTGTTGTAATGCCGCTGTAGTAATGAGTATATTCCACAACATTCGTAACTGGTCCCGGTTGAGTCTTAAAATGTAGGATTCTGACACTCGAAAATTTCCTTCATCATATATAAACTCCATTTCATGTGATTGAATGTTAAATGACAAATATTCGTTGTTTTTCAATAGGCTTTTGGGAAGTCTGTCTCTTACCTTCGTAAACAGACTTCAGTAATATTGAAAGTCATCGAATAAGCGCCGCACTTGAGACCTAAACTATTAAATAAGCGCCGCACTCAAGAGGAATGCGGCGCTTAATCGCAATTATGTTGAAGAAGCTTGTCCTCTGATGCAGGTACTTGACCTCGATCAGGAAGAAGACAGTGACGTTGACATTTTAACCTGAGTTTAAATCCGATCGTGAAGAAGATAGTGACATGAAGGGTGATGATACTTCAGCGTGCGTTTCGTTTTTCTTGTTCTAGTTGTTTTCGTGATTAGAAATAAAAAGGAGCTATGTTTTATCCAGAAACGTTTCTTTCAATTAGTTTTAATAAGTATCGCCCTCGAATAAGCGCCGCATCAAAAAGTCGTAAAGTTTAAAAAGCTCCGCGGCGTTTATTTGAATAAATGCGGTACTAATGTTCGCCTACCTTCCCATCGTCGTATAAGCCATAAATTGTCAGGTCATCGCGTTTCTGTTCTGTCATCTTCTTGAAATGACCGTCGTCCAGACGCCCACCAACGACCAACAACTTTGATATGTTTGAAAACCTAACAAAATAGACATGTAACGCTTTTTAAAATTATTTGGATGTTTGCAGACTTTGCCGACAACGGCTAACTTCATAAAAAAACAATAATCACAACAATTCAAAAGATGACACTGATAAAGACGGCAACAGCAAAAGAAAGAACAATAATAACGCTAACAACCATAAAGACCAGAGGTACTCAATATTTTTTGGATGAACGCCCACCTCCCTCAAACTAAAACCTCTTGCAGCCCCTACTAAGCACACTCGATCCCAGTTCTGCGCCCACGCTAGCGCTCAACCCCAGAGTAATACCGAACTCAATAACAATATATCCTTATTCAGTTCGGTATTATTGAGTTATGCAGTCAGCGTTAGATTTTAACACTAAATGACTAGTAGGAACTTAAAAACGGTATGGGGGTGAATGACTGATCAACGCCCACCATTTGTATCTTAACGCCCCTTCTCAGCTACCTTGCTTCCATCGCCCCCCGTCGTTCTCTGAACGCCTACTGTTGAGAAACCCTGACCTATACGAAGGCGAAGACGATGATGAAGAGTGAGGCGGTGACGACGACGGAGACGAAGGCGAGGACGACGAAAAGTCAAATGGAGACGTAAACAATGACGATGATGACGTAGACAGTATCAACGACACGGACAAGGACGACCGACCACAATCAACACCATAGTAATGACAACAATAACAATGACAATGACGACGACGACAATAAGGACGACGACGACAATAAGGACGACGACGACAATAAGGACGGCGACAACAACGAAAATGATAACAACAATGATGACGACAACAACGACGACAACAACGACGACAACGACGACAACAACGACGACAACGACGACAACGACGACAACGACGACAACGACGACAACGACGACAACGACGACGACAACGACGACAACGACGACAACGACGACAACGACGACAACAACGACGACAACAACGACGACGACAACAACGACGACGACAACAACGACGACAACAACGACGACGACAACAACGACGACGACAACGACGACGACGACAACGACGACGACGACAACAACGACGACGACAACAACGACGACGACGACAACGACGACGACAACAACGACGACGACAACAACGACGACGACAACAACGACGACGACAACAACGACGACGACAACAACGACGACGACAACAACGACGACGACAACAACGACGACGACAACAACGACGACGACAACAACGACGACGACAACAACGACGACGACAACAACGACGACGACAACAACGACGACGACAACAACGACGACGACAACAACGACGACGACAACAACGACGACGACGACAACGACGACGAAGACAACGACGACGACGACAACGACGACGACGACAACAACGACGACGACAACAACGACGACGACAACAACGACGACGACAACAACGACGACGACAACAACGACGACGACAACAACGACGACGACAACGACGACGACGACAACGACGACGACAACGACGACGACAACAACGACGACGACAACAACGACGACGACAACAACGACGACGACAACGACGACGACGACAACGACGACAACGACGACGACAACAACGACGACGACAACAACGACGACGACGACAACAACGACGACGACAACGACGACGACGACAACAACGACGACGACAACGACGACGACAACAACGACGACGACAACGACGACGACGACAACGACGACGACGACAACAACGACGACGACAACAACGACGACGACAACAACGACGACGACAACAACGACGACGACAACAACGACGACAACAACGACGACGACAACAACAACGACGACGACAACAACGACGACGACGACAACAACGACGACGACGACAACAACAACATAAGGACAACAACTAAACTAACACAGAAAAAAACGACGACGTTGAAATAGATGAAAACAGTGACGACAACGACGCTAATAACGATGTCGAAGACGAAACAACGACCAAACCAAGATACTAACAATGGCAACAACGATGAGGACAAAGACAATTCCTATGGTGACAACCACTGCTGCGGACAGTAATTTATCGATTGTTAGCTAGTTAGGTTTGTAATCTGAACGTACTTTGATATAATCTTTCGTTGTGTGTATTGATAAAGAAGGTACACATCTCCGTTCTTAGTGACACAAACCATTGCAGCATCACTGCACGTCACCAAGGTAATACATATATCTTTTAAATGCAACGCACTAACCTGAAGTACAAGAAAATTTATAAGCCATTAGATACAAGTATATATCATTTTCATACGAAGTTGGCTAAGTACAGAGATGGGCTGTATTTTTTCCTCAACACATAAGTGACTACCATATTATTTTACTCAAGTACCTCACCTGAGACGGCAAGCCTTCATTTGGTACTCTCGTATATTCTTCCAATAAATCATGCCATCATACAACGTATGCCTTACTATGTGCAATGTATAGAACACAGACATAACAGCCCAGCAAACAAGTTTAAATAAAGCCATAATGGAACCATATCTTTAAAAAGATTTTATTGACTAACATTTCGTTATTTAACCAGTAACATCATCAGAGTAATTATTTACAGGAGTTGAGAGGCTCTCAACTCCTGTAAATAATTACTCTGATGATGTTACTGGTTAAGTAACGAAACGTTAGTCAATAAAATCTTTTTAAAGATATGGTTCCATTATGGCTTTATTTAAACTTGTTTGCTAGGCTATTATATTTTTAACTAAACTTCGTTTCCCACCTGGCTGTTCAATCGCAAAAGACATAACAAGTTAAGCTTTCCATGCACTGACCTGTCGCGGTGTGATTTGAGTCCTTTCGCCTTTTGGATGTCCTAAACAATGACCGAGATTTGGTTACCTTTCTACTTCATCAAAGTTATTTGAATACATCCACGTATATCAACATGCTGGACTTACAATGTTTAATCATGACTTCACTTAAAAATGGTCGCCGGTTTTCCTTGTTTTTTATTTGGGGTAGGCACAGCTATTTGAACACATCCACCTGTATCAAGCAACTCCACTTATACGGTACGATAATGTAGCCTTGCTCAAAAATGGTTGCTAATTTATTTATTTTTCAATTTGACTACTAACTGGCCCTTGTAACCACGTTTCCCAGTAAAGATTATCTTAAGCTTTGCGTAAACAACGTCATTTGGGCGATCGATGAAGGGAAAACAGTCTGAGATGCCTACTCAAATACGTAACAAAAGTCACTTCAAAGCTCACATAAAGTATCGTGTGTTCTGTAGTAGCGGGTGCAAATACGTTTCAGAGGATCTTTGATCTTTGTATCTGGAAGTAACTTCATGATTAAAGCGATCTACACAAGAGGTGCGAAAAAGAGCAAGTCGAAACGTCACCGAAACTTTATGCTTTAAGTATTCTTTCACACCAACTCTTTATCGAAAACTTGTTCTGTTTTTTATTTCAACGCAATTGTTTGGCACCAACTGTATATGGAGGTTTTAGTATAGTATTACTCCTTTTTGTTGCAATGGTAAAGCACCCGTTAGCTTTTCCATACGTAAATTTTAATCCTTCACTTTTACTTATTAACAGACGTAATCCAACTGCTAATAATAAATTTCAATTTCAATTTCAATTTGAAAGCTCCTCATATGATGACTGGAAATTTCAAATGTTTTTCAATTATTGTTTTTGTACTCTCAAAATTCTTTGTTAATCATATTTTTTCACCTTCTTCCCGTTTTAGAGTTTACCAGACGAATTGATTTCTTGGAGCATTGGTTTTCCTCTTTTCAACTTTGCCGTCACAGTGGTGAAAATTCACCCAAGGACATCAGTGTAATCCTCATCCTTTGTAAAACACAGCAACCAAAAAATGGGAAGCCAACCTCCATTTTTGCATGAGATTTATTTTTTTATTATGAGCTATATTACCCAGCTGTCCTGAATTTAATCCACATGAGTACACCTCCTTTCTCGTGTAGATGATAGTGTGAAACTTCCCAGCTGCTATTCCTACGAACGTCTTGCCTTTGAGAGCTTTTACTTGAATCTATCAAAAAGTAATATTATTGCATGGTTCAAAAGTGAAGTCCCGTTGACGGCTACAATCAAAGCTATCAGCACCCCAGCTAATCACGGTTTCCGACGGCATCCCACTCACTACGTTAACCTAGTTCAGTGCGAAACTATACCGACATCTGAATTATTTAATACAGTAGCAACAATACAAGTCATTTTATGGAATTTCAATATGCTGACAATGACAGGTTATGAAATAAAAACAAATTTTCCTACTTGCTTCGGAGTGAGGTATTGCGAAGAAGGCTGACAGTGTCCCATCTGGTGATATTTATTCAAACCAAAGGTAAATACTTTGCCACTAAAAAAGAAGGAACAAGATAGACATTACAAGCAATGTAAACTGGCACAGTTAATCATTCATCACTGCTTTGAAAGTTCGAATGAATAGTCTGGGCAGCAATAAACAAGTTTTAGAACTACGGTTAAGGAAATCCACCTATAAAATTGTCACATGAGCGATAAAGTTACCCTTTCGTTGCTTTCTTTCACCTAAATTTGGGGCCTGACTTGTTGAATCACTAGGAAGGTTGATGACTTATGGGAACAGTTACGTTACGAATGAAGCTAGGATCACAGGAACATGCTGTATGATAAAATATTCATAAGTCATTCCTGAATATATCCAAGCACAACCTTACTTCTCACACAAGACAACACTGTGGTCCTGGCCAGCAGCTATAGCGGTACACATGTGGTTGGCCAAGGCATCAATTTTCTTCGGAACCTGAAAGGATGATTTTGAACGTTGAGAGGAATTAATAGATGCTTTAGTTGATTGAAAAAGCAAAAATTCAAAAGAACACCTGCATAGGAAGGCAGCTTGGCTGATACTATTCTGAAAAACTGGGAACGGTTGTTCTAAGTCTAGACAAGCTGTCCGCTATTATTCCGCCAGTTGCTTTTCTCAAGCAGCCGAAACAAAATTTCACCACATGCATGTTTTTGGGAGTGAGTTTTTCTGGAGAACATTTAGTAACGTATAAGTGAATACTACATTTAGAATGTTCATTGAGTGGTCTGAAAGGAAAAATCCTTCGAACATCGAACACGTTACAAATACAATGATTTCTTTCGCTCAAGTTGTGTGTGCGATTTCTTGCGGATGAATGCGACTTAATTATCCACTGGTAGTTTGTAACTAATGTACCAAACAACAGAATATTTCGTGGTTAACCTACATTGCTAAAGTCATCTAGAAAAGTTGACTTGAGCGGGATTCGAACTCGCATCTTCGGGTTGCTGGACCGTTGCTCTACCAATTGAGCTGTCGAGTCGACTGTATGCTCGTTTAATCCATTTTAAGTGCACGAGAGATTCTCGTGACGACTTAACCCTTTTATATCCGTGAGGATGTGCAGTGATTCGATTCTATGACAGAACAATCCTCATCCTGAGGGTGATTAAAGAATACTACCCCACGGCAGTTTTTTGCATACAGATATTTAGTTCATTGATTTGTTTTTATGACCTTCATAAATTTCGCAAATGCAAATTTCACCCACTAGCCTAATGATCAAAGTGGGTTCGAAAATAAGTTTCTTACCCAGACCCCGACAAAGATATGAAGGTAGAATGCTACATGGGCAACGTTAGAAGATGCAGAAAAAGCCAAGAGGTTGAGAAACTGCTAAAACTAAATCCAGAAATTCCCAATGTTTTGGGCAATGAGCCTTCGCCCGGACCGTAAGGATTTTCTGCTTTTATTTCTACAGTTTCTCAGCCTATTTTATTAAAAGTAGAGGCTGTGGGTTACACCATGTGTTATTTTTTTATGCTGAGCTTTCGGGTCCATGAACTCGGACCATCATCAGAGTATAGTAGCCTAAACCTTCAGTGTTCATAACATCTCTGATCACAGCGTTGGTTCACGCGCCGAAAGCTCAGAGTAAAAATAACACATGTTGTAACCAACTATCTCCACTTTTGATAAAAAAAAGCTGTTTTTCACCATGGAAACCTTTATACAACGTAGTTTCTCAGTCTTTTAGTTAACCCTGCAACCTGAAAAATTGAGTTTGACTGAAGCTCCCCGACTTTTTGCAAACCATGTAGCCAGCAAGCTTCTTACCAAGATTGTCTTTTCATGTCCATGACCTAGCCGACCTCCTTGTCCATGGCCACACGTCCAAACGCTGCCATTGTTAGCCAAAAACACCGTGTGAAACTTGGAAATGACGATCTGAAAAGAGAGAATCATTCTACTAACTATCGGGAGGAGGAAGGAATGTCTGCGAAATTAACCATTTCACTACCAAGGTGATTGTTTAATGAAATAGTCTGTATCAAAACCTGTAAGAAGTTAAATTTTGTGAAGCTTGTTATTTTCATGGGACAAATGATGCTAATGGGGAAATTTTTCACATAACACTGTTACACACTACATTATGAGATAAGGTTCTTTTGTCAGCAAACACGAATATAACAGAATTTCGTACTTGTGCTGGACAAACTATCTACCCATCACTGTGCTACAAATGGAAATACTAGCACAATGTCACTTGTTTAATGATAATAATAATAATAATAATAATAATCAAACAATAACAATAATAATTTTTTAATAATAATAATAATAATAATAATAATACCGTCTTAAGGTGTGAATAAAAACAAGCCAACCAGTGTCATCACATGGGGATGTCATGGCTTTGGAGCCAGGTTATGGTATCCTCATCAAGATCTTTCAACCCTTTGGTTCCATTTGGGGGGCTGAAGATAGGGCAGTCTTTTGTGATATGGGCAGTGCTTTGTGGGGTACCACAGGGACAGATATCAGTGTCCACTACACCAATAGTGTAGAGATGTGAAATATCAACAACAACAACGACGACAACAACAACAACGACGACAACAACAACAACGACGACAACAACAACAACGACGATGACAACAACAACAACAATAACAATAATAATAATAATAAACTGCATTAATTCTGTAAGCTGAATTTCAGCATTTTGCAGCAAAAATTGAATTTAAAAAACAGATTACAAGCAGTCAGGGGACTGGGGCTAAACCCTTCAGTTCTTACTTTAATGACCCTGATCTAGACTTTCATGCTCTGTGCCAATACCATCATTACCCCAGGATTTTAAAAGGGCACCCTACCTAAGGTAAGCAAAAGGGCTTTTTAGCCATTAATCAATCTAAGGTAAATAATTTGGATTTTTAATAAACACATTGACTTGCCTCCTGAATGCTGATCTTCAACCTTTTTGCAAAGACTTCAATTATTTCTGGAGTATGTCGCTCTTTCTCATCACCATGGCCTAGAGTAAAGTTGGTGTTCCTACCCCAGCTAAAAACATCTACCAAAGCTCCTAAAATTGATAACTGTACAATAACAAACTGTTGGCAAACATGCTAGCAGTGAGCAATTAAATTTTGGACAATATCATCTGTTAGAAAAAATATCTAGTTGATTACTTCATGTACAGTATTTGGGAACATGTCCATTCTCTGGATTTTTTCCAAGGAGGAAGTCAAAAGAAATTAGCCAATGTAAAAATATGAACAAGACATGAACAAAACATGTGCAAGTTTGGCCATTTACTCATTAGCAGAGTAAAAAGTACATTAAATGTAAATCTGGGCTCTTATCAATACCAAAATGTCCATTTTCAGTGTCTTTAGTTTACAAAGTTTATCTAAAATGTCTGGAGATGAGTGTTTTTTCAACAACAATTTGTGAATCTTATCAGGATCCACATGTGGCAAGTGCCCTTGTCAACCCCAACATATCCCCATGTCAAGGAACTGATATAGATTATAAGAGCTACATATGAATCAGCATCTCATACTTTCAATTTCTTTCCTGAGTAATCTAATTTCTGTCTTCATAACATTGTGGGGCATTTACTGATTTTTTAATTTTTTTAATTTTTATTTTTATTTTTTTTTATTTTCATTTTTAATACGCACGCTCTCAAGCTGTTCTCTCAGAAAAACTTTCTGAGTCCCTGACAGGAAAAAAAAAAACTTTTGATTCCTGTCAGGGACTCAGAAAGTTTTTCTGAGAGAACAGCTTGAGAGCGTGCGTATTAAAAACATAATTACCAAGCTACCACAATCCCATCATTTACTGGTTGTTTTGATTTCATTAATCCCTTCAGCTAATAAACTTTTTGTGACTCAAATTCATTTGGTTATTATCAATCACAAACATTCCCATATCTTGATGACATTTTATTTTTGCAAATGTTGATGTTGGAATGTGATTTGAAGTTCTCATTAGGATAGTCTTTCATTTGCAAACACTTTTGTAGAATATAAACAAAATTATTAATTTTCTTGCCTCTTACCTTTTGATATCAGCAACTTTTTGCTGACCTAATCTTATGGACAATTGCTAATTGCTAAAATGCTTTTATCACAGCTAAGTACCTTAATGGTAAGGCTTTTGCATTGAGGTAAACATAGAAAAATCATTTTGAATTTTTGTAAGGGCAGTCTGTCATTCCTTCATTCATGTACTTTGACCAAAATCAAAAAAATTTAATTTTCATGCCACATACCTTTCCTCTTTGGCCCTTTATTCTTGTCAGTGAACGGATAATGTTCTAATGAATAAGTTTTTCGAGGTGAATCAAGCATCAGCAGTTCGACAGGTGAGATTCCCTCAAAATCTTTTTCATAAATATTGGCTCCAAACTTGGATACAGGAAAAATGGAAAAATAAATTACTTACATAGTGCATGTCTCAAACATATGTTTCCTGTTAAACTAAAAATTAATATAAAGAAAGGCAAGGGTACTGTTCTTCAAACTTTCCTGTATCAAACAATAATATCAGAAATTACCTCTCAAGAGTTTCACTATTTGATGATATAAGAATAGAATACTGCATAGACAGTGATAAATAAGGTAAAAAGTTAAAAGGTTGGTAACTGCCATGATTAATCTGACTCAAAGAATTCCAACGTTTTGAGCAAAGGTCCTTTGTCAGGAAAGAAATGGGTTCTGAACACATTTCTCTGAAATTTTCATTCCTGACAAAGAACCTCTGCTCAAAACACTGGAATTCTTTGAGTCAGTCATGGTAGTTATCAACCTTTCAACTTCACCATTTGGTTCCATTAGAAGAAACCTGATTTGTATAAAGAGGAACTTTCAGCATTTTTAGCAATTTTATCAACCTGGTATTTTAATCACATATTTATCATTTCCAAAAATAATATTGATAATATAACCCTATCAATAATAAAATAATATTACATGTATGAATGCCTTTTGCCTTTTCTTGCTAGCTTTGTACCAGTCTGCATTCTCCTGTTCCTTCTAAGGACAAATTTGCACCTGACCTTACAATTTGGGTTGATCTACCAAGGTTTTAAATTGATTGACATCAATATGGGGTTGAAGACTCAAGTGAAAATTAAAAGCATCTGGCACTCCTTGAGTCTTGGCACAGGAATTCTATAGCCTTAGCATATTTTTTGCCACCCCTCCTTGATACACACCACCAAATATAAGGCAGATATAACTGGCCTAACCACTCAAAAGTCCAGTCTCTTGTCTGGATGACATATGTCCATGCACCAGATTTTCAAGAGATGGGTCTCCAAATCCCTGACCTGCTCCAGGGGGTGGGGCCATGACCTCAAAACAGCTGCTCTTCACTTTGGTATCGCTTTTTAACGAAATGAAGGGGATAACTTCTAAAGTTTGAGCAAAACACATACCTGAATCAGCAGTACTGCACACGAAAGATGGCCATAATAGCAACTACGATGCAATGCAGTCCAACCTGACTCACTATCTTTGTCTTCAATCCCAAGTTTGCCTTCCTCCAAGAGCCACTGTACGACGTCCTTTTTGCCACACGACGCTGCCACATGAAGAGCATTCCGTCCGAATGAGTCGAGCACTCTAGCTCCATTTCTGCAGAAGTAATTCACGAAACACTTGATTACATTAAGCTCCTCACGTGTCACAGCCGAAAGGACCACGTCAGCATGACTAGCAAGCCGACAATTAGGCGTACAGTCCATTGATTTATCACAAAGCCATGGTTAAACATCACAGAATAGACAAAAAGAATACGAAACATTGAAAGAGTGGTATTTCGACGTATTGCAGATGAAAAAGGAAGAAATAAACCAAGTTGTAATTCCACTGAAAACTGTGAATGTTGTTTTTCGCTGCCATCTTGAAATTTTTTGCAAAAATTCGTTTCCAAGTTCCAGTGAATCACACGGTTCAATAGGAATGTGAAGGCGAAATGCTGGGCCCAGCCCAGCCCAACTTTTAGTGGAACTTGCAACGCATTTTTGTTGCGAGACAAGTGGCAAGAGAAATTGCATCGTGTATCCGCATGTCTTACAAAATTTTTGATACAGTAGAAGAGGGTATGTTTCGTTGCGCATGAAATACAAAGTCATGTCGTGAAAGGCTATATAAAGTTGCTATATACCGGACGTTTTGTGCCGCATGGGACCTTCACCTTATGCTATGTTGTACGAAGTTACGTTGCAATGTGAGGTATTTAGACATATCTTGAGACGTCCTGTTACACCTCACACTAAGTTGAAAGCAATTATGTTGCCAAACGTTGCACATTACTTCATGTTACAAGACGTGATGAGACTTGACTAAAAATGATCGGTAACATATATATGTTTGGAGGAGAAATTATAGTCTCAAAGCCAAAACATCCCTATTAATAAAAAGATCCGAAATTATCTCGAAATGCCACTATTTAACAAGTTTTATTTGTGGAACACAAGCGGCACAAGTAAAAAATAACAATCACCTATATTTTAATGCCGCAACACCATAAAAGTATAGTACCGAAGAAAAGAACATTTTAAGTTAAATTTTTATATATACGTATATTAAACTTTGGTATTCTTTGCCAGGCACTGGAGGAAAAGTCATCTTTAGGCTTGGTAATATACATTCATAGATATAGGTATGAATATAGATATAGACATATAGGTAGATATAGATATATTTCATATAATTTGAGTTTACTTCCATGTACTAGTAATATCTTTTAATAACTGCTGAGCTTTCGTCCCGTTCGCATGAAATAAATCTATTACTCCATGCAAAGCTTCAAAGAACATATATAGATATAAAGATATACTATAGATATAGATATGCAATAGGTGTAGATATATAGTAGATATAGATATATAGATATGGGTGTAGATATGTGTATTGAACCTCGGTACTCTTTGCAAGGTACTGGAAGAAAAGTCATCTTTAGGCTTGATAACTTAAAAGACAAAAGAGATTGAAAATTTCTCTAACACTCCCCCAAGAGCACACGGACAATCCCAACACAGGAACATGAACGCAGGATCCGTGGAGCTGCAGGGGCTGTCCCCCTGAAGACCATTCGCTATAGAAGCAAGAAAATATAAAAACGATAGGGAGCCATCTTGAAGGACGATGAAATGACGTAGTTATGAAGTTATTTTATTATGCGGACCTACATAGATACATACATAGATACGTTCATATTCATATGTAAAATTTAAAAACAATTAAACCGAACATTAAAACGCCTCATGCACTGTTGGTATTTTGCGGAGGAAAAGCCCCAGGCTCTCTTAGTTCTGTGATAATATTTCCTATCACTTCTTCATCAACATGTGACATAACACAAATATGAGAGTAGAGCCGTTTCTCCAACTTATCGTCCTTATTTTTCACAAGATATGATTTACAGCCTAATGAATATTTGTACACAATGTCCTTTCTGGGTTGTTTGAAACAAATAAATAATGAACCAGGACTATGTGACAGCCACAAATCTTCTCCAAGATCCTTTTCAAGTTCTTGAAGTTTCTTCAATGAAAATTCCACCATCCTGTCACCTCTCACAGCTTGCTTGGTGAGGTCATGGTATGAACTCTTTGCCAGGAAGTCCCACAGTACCATAACACCATGTCCATTCCGAGACCCTCCAAACGTGTTATCTTGATAGCCACCGAAGATTGGGTTGGTTGGAATTTTCAATTGGTTCTTTCTCCTTGTCATATAAATTCCAGATGGAAATGGACAGCCAAACCACTTATGCAAGCTCATGGAAATGGACATCACTTCCGGAATACGGAAATCAAATACAGGAAACCCAATCGGAAACTTGTTATCAATTGATCCTTCGTTTATTGCCATCTCTAGAAAGGGAAGATGCGCAGCACCTAAGGCTCCATCTACATGAAACCAAAAGCCATGGCGTACATCAAACTGTGAAGGATCGTCTGATGAGTAGTAAACATGGCGTTCATAAAGGTTGTTACGCTTTAAAATGGGCACCAATTCGTTAATGGCAGCTTGCGGATTCCCGTAGCTACCTTTAAATGATGTTCCAATCGTGAATATCACAATGGGAGGATAACCTCTGGATGCGAAGCCGTTGACCAGTTTCACGAGTGATGGAAGGTACATTGACCCATCTGTGTCAACTGGGACTAGCCACGGCCAACCATTTTGATCTAAGAAATCCGCACTGTAAGTGCTCGGGTAATCATTCGGATATGTCAACGGACATGGGAAACGTCCACTTCCCAGATCATGGAATGTGCTGATTCCGAGAATCTGCACGAACTTAGCGTGAGCGTGATGGCAATCTTCCGAATAAAAAACAACTGGTGTGAAAGCGTTCGGGTTCTTTGTACTGCTACAATATTGTGAACCTACATCTGCATTAGATGGATTTCCCTCTGAGTTACACGTAGCTGTGTTTTCAATGAGAAGTGGCTTGCCAGACAAATAATCCCGAGCAGTGTACAGAGCATAGAGGTTTGCTTCAGAGCAGCCCATGGACACAACGTAACCCCAGTATCCCTCACCATAGTCTTCACCTTTCACTGAGTCTGGAGGTTCAATGTTCCACAGTTTCGCAAAGTAATCCAGAACAGCACATTCCATAACTTTGGTATTAAGACCGTAAATTGCTCCATCAAATGGATCTCCGCCGTTGTTAATGTGGAAGTCCAAGTACTCTCTGAGCACACGACTGCACTGAAGGTTTTCATTAGCTTGATGGCCAATCATGGTGCTTTTATAAGCATAGAGGTAATCGTGAACTTTCTTCCAAGCAGAGTCTTGTTGTTCTGGAGAAAGTCCCTTTTCAGACAGCTTGAGATCACCCTTGGCTAGTGTAGGATAACCTTTGACCACAGAGATTGTCTGGGAATCCTCTCTTGCATGCTGCATCTTATTATTCAATTGTAGGTAAGAAGCCATTGCTTACTGTTTCCTGTAATTTCTGAAATAAACAATAAAAACATAATTGCACAAAGAAATACAGTTTCATTGACAAGCTGCAATGGGTTTAAAGTTGAATGAGGCCATTAGCACCCTTCTGTTCAGCATTGAAAAATCATATTCATACACCACCAGTGTCAGACAAACAAATAGGCACTTTTGAGCACATGTCTAAAGCTCACAAAAACCTGGTACCCTAGCTGATATCTGAATGTCTGATATCTTTTCCACCTTGATGGTATATAGAGTCTCTGGAAAAAATATCTTCTGTTTTATGGATTGGAAAGATAAACTAGTTTATCTATTCATATTCATGTTGTTAAATGCAAGATTCTCTTCTCAACATCAGTCATCCTATAAAAGAGAAAAGGATACTGACTTTTGGTGTGGTGGTTAGACTTGTTTACAAAGAATGTTAACAGATATTTCTGTGGGAAAAATTTTGATTCAGTTACTCATTTGAAAATCAACTTCCTTCTAAACATTTTCTCAAATTAACTCTTTGGTGGCAGCAAGAAAAATGGCTATTTTCAAGGTGCTTTATTATTTAAGTCATATATGATTGATTTTGTGAGGGTCTGCCACCAAAACATTAAATTAGAATGAATGGCAAAAAGTGCTATTTTGAAACATCAATGTTGGTGCAGTAACTACACAAACTTCTTACTTCATTGTGGTTCTTGATTTCCAGACTGTATTTTTAAGTACAGTACAATACTTTTTTATTCTTCATCTGAAATAATTATTCATCTGCATGATTTTCATGCTAAAATTTACATTTCTTTTTTTTTTTTTTAATTCAGGAAACTATATCAAGCTGTAATTGTAAAAAAATTGTTGCTCTCTTTGATCTGTAAATATATTTGTACCTACCTCATTTATTTCACATCATCATCTAACTTGTGAATCCTAGTTAAAGTTTATTTTACTACATATTACATATGGTGTTTGAACAAATATGGGACCGGTATCCCGAAGGTGCGAGTTCAAATCCCACTTGAGTCAACATTTTTCAGTTGACTTCAGCAGTGTAGGTTAATTGTGAAGTTATCATTTCATAATACCCTGAGGATGATTCTGAAATAGAATTGAAACACTGCAAATCCAATCTCATGGATAGCATTAAGTTGTCGCGAGAATATTTCGTGCACTTAAATTGGATAAAAACTCACTTCCAATCCCTGTGGACTTGATAGCTCAACAGGTAGAGCGGCAGACCGGTATCCCAAAGGTGCAAGTTCAAATCCCGCTCAAGTCAACATTTTTCAGTTGACTTCAACAGTGTAGGTTAATTGTGAAGTTATCATTTCTGAATATGATGAGCTCTCCAGAATATACTTGGGTGCAACCTGCAATCTCTACACATTTAATAAGAACAGGGGCTGCCTTAAACTGCCCAGGCCATGTTGGATAACTGAATATCTTGAAAAGAGACTAAGTTTTAGTAGACTAAAAACCTGGAATTCAGTGCCCGAACAAGCTGGAAATTGTGAATATCTATCTTTTTTCAACAAAATGGTTTCTTTTGCTAACCTGACTGGTGATATGTAATTTCATTGATTATATTTAAATTTATGTAAACAGATGGCGTCATGTAATAATTCTTATATAACAATTATAAACAATTAAAGTATTATGCAAGAATTTAAGTAATTGAAGTTATAGAGCATGTCCCACTTGGAACAGCTTTATGCTGAAGTGAAGCGGCTAACGAGTGAAATAAAGCTTCACTTTACCTTACCTTAGTCTAAAATATGAATCAATAAAACCTGCGATTTCAATGAACATGGTAACTGCTTTGGTACACTTCTCTAGGTATTGTTCAGGCCATTTTTGCAAGAAAGGGAAGCGCATAAGCTTGACCAAAATATAACGAGAAGTAAATAAAAACTACTGTCAGTTCAAAAGCATCATACCTTTAAAACTGACCACAAGTTCGCTCTATAATCTTGCTTCCCCCAGTTGCTTCGCCACTGCGAACTTCCAAAGCAGTGTTGACAATGGCACAGTCGATCTTCCCACCAGTGGTTGCCACCCGGAATTTCTGACTTCCCAAGGTCCCGTCAAAAATGTGCCCGGATTCATAAAGTATCCCTAGATATCCCCTATGCTGATAACATCACCTTCAATAATGCGCTTTTAACGTATTTCGTATTTTAACAGACCCTTTAACCCAAAACTGCTTTACTGCATCTAAACACTGTGTAGAGATAAGTCTCTCCGTAGAGTATAAGTGATTAGAAAAAATGTAGACAAAGGAAATTAAAGTTCATACTATTATTTGCACCATACCTCTGTCACAAATAAAGTAGTATACTGTCATCTGGAATAATCAACCTGAATCTTTCTAACATTCCCAAAATTTTTATGAAGTAACAAGCGTCCTGCGCACGCTCTGATTGGACGAGCCTCATCATCACGTCTCTCAGAGTACAGTGACACTGCTGACGTCATTTTCATTTTGTATTGGAGTACAGAAACATGGATGACGTAACGAAAACTCGAAAAAAACCCTTTGGTTATTATATGAAAATACAAATAGAAAATAGCTTTCGTGTCACCGTACTGTGATAGAAACTTTTTTTGACGCCATTTAAACCGGGAAAATACCAGAAAACACTTGGCTACGCCTCTTGTTTTCACTAGTTGAAATGATGTCATTCATGTTTCTATCACAACACAGACACAATCAAGCAATTTGCTATTGGTTAAATAACATATACTTAATATTATCTCGCTCTTTTCAGGGAAATGTTTAATTTTAGTTTTAATCAGGACAAAACTTTACAAGAAGCCGCTTTTCGGCTCATAAAAGCGATAGGATATTAAAATTTCCTAACAGTATTCATCATTCGTTTGAGCCGTAATAATTCTTCAAGCTTCATAAACAGAAACGTCAAATAAGCGCAAAGGTTCTAGCAGAACATTGATGCCATAAGGTGTAGGGTTACGGAAATTCAAGGTCAAAATTAATTTTTCTATTTACGACTTTTAATAATTCCAGATGCGTTATCTATGCTAAACATCTTTGTTGCAATAATACCATGCAGTTAGAACGTAAGTTTTGCGACGTCTTTTCCCTCGAAAAACTACAAATAGCAAAATTTATACATATTCTTTTGTCTTTTCAGTAAAATGCGAGACGTAACACGCCATTTTGCTGAAAATAATAATTGTAGTACGTTTTTGTATTATTTCTAATCATCTCGACATCTTATATTCAATAAACTGCACATCTTTTTATGAAAAGAAATGAAAAGGACTGATGAACATTAAAGCAGATTTTGAAAAGACAATGCATGCACTAATTTACGACAGGATAAATAAATTAGTAAATTAATGTGTTCTCTTAACTTCAAGAATAATATTTAAACCAAAAGTGCCGCCTTACAACAATTTCAGACGTAGATATTCGTTCTTGGATCTCAAAAATCCTTTTCGGAACGAACTAGTTGTGAAGCAGCAATAAAAGAAAGATATGTAACTTGCTTAATTGTCAAGTCTAGTCTTGTCTGGTCGAATGATTTGAGTAAAAATGTACTGAACACTAGTTGAATGGCCCACACCAACTGCAGAAGTCCACGGACCCACCTTCTTATATGCTCCTGGTCGAACCAAAATCGCAGTAAAAATTATTCACAAATACCACGTTACAAGCATCAAATTTTCGTGCAACATTTGCTAAGAATAGCCTTCCCATGTAAGATCATCTACAAGGTACAATTGTTGCATACGATAGATCGTTGTGATGTAAACTGTTTAAGAGTCTTTTGGACATTAGCGTGCGAATAGCTAGCAAGAATTCTATTCTGGTGGTTATGGTTAATTGCATGCGCCAATGTGAAGAGTCGTTTGCGACCATCGCATCGTTTAGATGGAGCCTGCACGTCACCTTAATGGTCCTGATATGAAATGTAGAGAGTGTTTTCACTCAGTCCCCAGAGATCTAAATAAAATGACCAAATATCTTTTGTCAAGGAACGTCAACATGACGGATATTGCATCAAATTAAAACGTGCAATAAATCTTCACAAATAAAAACGTGCCATATATTTTTACATGTCTTTAGCGTAAGTGCTTAGTGTTTTCGCCTTGTAAATAAGAAGATCGATTTTCTTCAGGATTCCGTGGATCAGAATTTTCAGCGTCCTTCAAGTTGCCAAAATTGTTGATTTGCAAAGAATACTAATCAATTTTCAGTAGGATTGCATTTTTTGATACACATTATGGATTCTAAATCCAGTGCCTGCCTATAACTTTAAAAAGTATAATACAAAACATACTCCGAATTAGAGTGACATCTTGAAACTCAAGATTTGAGTGAAAACAAGACGAGACTATGATGTAATAAATTCGAAATATTACTACAACATTATAGTCTCGTCTTGTTTTCACTCAAATCTTGAGTTTCAAGGTGTCACTCTTCGGAGTATGTTTCGTATTATACTTCTTATAGATTCTAGACCTCTACATCTGCGCGTATGTCTGAAAGAATAGGATATTCAGCGAACAAAAGTCACGTGGTTTCTGTAGTAGTGACAGCATGAATTCCAACACCGATTGAGTTCGTTGAGATCCTAATGCCGAGCACCTGCCTCATTCCTCTGCGGAAGGCTACGTTAAATACGGCGTACAAGATCGGGTTCAGGGCGCTGTTCAGGTTGCACAGCCAAACGCTTGCCACGAAGAACCTGGAAGACCACAGACATTGGTAACCCTTTATCACATAACACATAGCAGTCACCGTGTAAGGGAGCCAGCAGATGGCGAACGCGCAGACAATTACAAGCACCAGAACTGTGGCTCTTGTCTCCTTCTTCTTTCGGTTTTTAGCTCGCTGAATTTCCTCCAGCTCTTCAGCACTTCCCTGTACGTCAGCATCGCCCTCGGTCGCGCCGACAGCATCAACCGTCACTTTCCGAACATTGCCAATTTTTACGTCCATTTTTCGGTTCTGTTCAAGTGCCGTTTTCAGTACGCCAAAGTTAAATACGGACATTAGGCTCAGCGGAATAAACGCAGTGATAGTACAATAAACCAAAGTCGTTTGAAAGCTGATTCGCCAATCGACCATACAAATATGGTTGGGCTTGTAGAAGACAAATTTGCTGATCCCGAACGGAAGGGATGCCAGTACAACAGCTATAATCCACACCAAGCTAATAGTTGCAAACACAGTGACTGGGGTTGTCCACCGTTGATGGTGAAATGGGTGGCGGATAGCCAGGTAGCGTTCGAGACTAACGGAAACGAGCGTCCATATTGAAGCTTCGCTAAAAAGAAGGAGCACAAACCCGTGATACTGGCACATGGAGGAGTCAAAAACCCAGTCAACAGTTACCGAAGTTACGAGTGAAAAAGGCATCCCGAACAACCCGAAACAGAAGTCTGTGACCGCTAAACTTACCACGAAGGCGTTGGTAACAGTTTGAAGAGGTTTATACCGGTAAAATCCAAGAAGGACCAAGGCGTTGCCGAAGACCGATATCACAATAATTACGGCCAAAATTGTTGCCTGTATAATTGTGTCGAATATGGTTTGATCCATCGGTTCAGTGATGTTAGTCATGCCCATTTTTCTATTTTTTCCAGCCAGTATAAGCCACAGTACAGTACTTCTCAGGAAAATCTGCCTTCTATGGGGGAATTTTTACTTCAAGGATATAAGTTTTTTCCTGGTACGGTTAGGCAATCATCCGAACTTGAATTGAATCGTTAATCGTTCGAAGCGCCCGTAAAACTGTGATCGCGTGATTTATTATTTATGAAGGGAAGAATTTCACGCAGTTGTAGTACATTCAACGAAAGCTATTTGAATTAGCTCTCTTTGTGTCGATCTTTCGGTGTAAACAAAATGAGCCACGCTGAGTAGCTTCAGAATCGGTGTTGCGTATGTTGACTTTCACTAATCAACAGGTTTGTCTTCTTCGACTTTTCTAACACTTCGACGAACCTAATCACACAAAAACATTGCATCTCTGGCCGTCAAGGGCTGTGATGTATTCTGGTGACTTTAAGTTCACGTTCAAACTAGCCAATGTTGGTTATCTGTGCAAACAAACCTTTAAGAAGGCAGTCAGCAGATGGCTGAGCGGCAATTACTTGCTCGTTGACAAAGAACAGGTGTTGGTGGTTCTCATCCATTAAGTAGTTTAAAATCCGACAAATCATGTGCAATGACCTTCCATACAATTATGTCAAAGGCCCAAAAAATAAAACTGTCCGTTCATTTGTTTTGTGATAACGCAATGCACCCGGTTGATCGTTTACCTCAGACGCTCATCAAAAGATTTATTACAAGCTATTCCTCATTATCCATCCGCACTTCATACGCTTTAAGCATTTCAAGGCCATAAAATGTCTTTTTTGGGGATTCTTCCAGAATCAAGCCAGCCCAGTAAAATGCGCCTAGTATCAGTAAACTCATTAACTTGGGCGGTGAGGTTAGATGTTTTCAGAATTAATCAGAGCATCAGTGAAAAGCGTCTCATATCTTGGGACGATGGATTAAAAAGTACCAGCTGAATCTCATTATAATGAATAAGAAAAAAAATAGGTTTTTCTTTAAATAGAAACTCACATCGGCATGAGCACTAATTCAATTTCCCTATAAATCAACGTGTGGTCGTTCTTATGAAACTATCTAAACACATACATGTAACTGGAAGCTCTTTCAACAAATTCTTATCAATGAAAAGTCGCAACACTGTTAATGATAGTTGCCGGGAAAACATGCTGTGATGTTACAGCGGATAATTTTAAAGACAGTTTTTATCGTCATGAAATATTTCACGAAAAAATGACGCGAGTAACAAGCCATTTGTGAACGATTTTCAACGAAGTTTTGTCACGGTGACACGTTGCGCCCAAAATAGTCACCTTGCATGGGACTCGGTCCCGTTTGTGACATACCTTTTTTGGTCATCTCAATTTCCTTTTGTTTACTTACTTCGGTGTAATTTTTATTTATTATTCTGTATATTCTGAGATATGTCCAAATGAATTTGTTAAAAAGCCAAAATCGTCCAGTGTTACTTCATCTTTACCGCACCAATTTTAGCTAAGTACTCACTTAAAGCAAGAGCGTCCGCTCTTTCCAAATATGCCAATCATAATGTACATGTATTCCAGTATTCGTATAACGCATATCCATATGTGTATCCATATAAGAATATGTATGTGTATATTTACATGTATACACACATGCACTTCTAAAACTCGTTAATTACTGAGGAAAGCTGAAAAGGGATAATAGTTTTATGTATCTGTGAACATTGATCGTCACATTTACATACACTGTTGCATTCACCTTACATTCCGAATCCTTTAGAAACTATTTACAGTCTTCTAAAGATGAATTAGATCAATTTTTAGAACTAATTTACTGAATTCGTCCCTTTTTTTCGGAGTATGAAGACAATCGCCTTTGCCTTGTGTCTGCCATCCCGATATAGAACGGCCACTCATTTTGTAAATAATATATGTATGTATAAGGATAGGCATATGCACGTGTGTTTGCATGTGTGCTTAATTCATAATTCATAATTCTTAATTTGAAAAACTTTAGGGCTCACATAGCTATAAGTCAGCTCATTTACAAACAGACATATTAAAAACATAAAATCTGTCGCATAATTCCACAAATTTATTCCTACAACTCATTTTGTGTTGCAACTAAGAGTACTATCAAGTAACTTAAATTTAAAATACTAAGGGAAAATTAAATTCGGTAAAAAACATCCTGAGAACTTTCATTGCAAATAATTCAAGGTATTTTGCCGCATCACGGGAAGTGTTGAATCAAATTTATGTGCAACGTGTACGATAAGAAATTTTTCATGATAATCAGACACTGCAGAAGTCAACTGAAAATTGTTGACTCGAGCGGGATTTGACCTCGCACCTTCGGGATACCGGTCCGCCGCTGTACCTCATAAAAGGTTCAATTTTTCCGTTAAAACTGTAATATTTTTTTTTGTCAGACTGCGTTTTTCTTTCGGGCCTCTCCCATACTTGACCAATCCTTTTTGGCCATGCGTGCTGTAGTTCGTAGACAATGTTAAATAAGGCTAAAAGTTTAAAGGTTGGTAACTGCTGTGACTGATCACATCCTTTTATGAGATCAACGCAGATATGATCCCGACGTTCTCGCTCAGAAGTCAAGGATATCGACCAGTGATATCGATTCGAGCAGGGCCGAAAGTGAAACGAAGTTTTCCGATTTTTGTCTACTTCAGTTCCAGACTCTCTATTTTTCAAAACACTCGCTTCCAACATGGCGACCGCTGGAAAAGTTCCTGACACGAGACAAGAACTAGCAGAATTAATAAAAAGGCGACAAGAACTGGCAGTAAGTCCTGTGAATAGTCGGAATAATGAAAAAATTGTTTTCAAACCAATCATTCAGAGAAGAAATTTTGCAGAAAGCTTAAAACATTCGTCTTTTTATAGCTAAACAATCCAAAACTTTTCGCCGCCATTTTGATTAATAAATTGTTCGAAAGGTATAAGTGTTTCAAAACACTGGCCAATTGTAACTAATCTATAATGTGCTAAAATCCAACCTTACTGTTCAGGAACTAGAAACAATCTTTGCTATTTAAAATCGGGAGATTTGCCCAACTGACCAATTCTGAATCCACTTTTTACATTTCAACAATCTGCAAACACAGAAAACGTTATAAAATCCCATTCAGGCATGGTGTTTATGAATTCAAAAAGACAGTTCAGTCGTATTAGGTGAATTTTGTCAGTCTGACTTGGTTGAAGTTGGTGATGTTGAGAAAGTCAAAGATGTTTGTGGAGACCAAACCCCTTCATTCAGCTCTCAGTTAGGGCTACCCCACTCAATCAAACTTCTTAAAATGGCATTTTATGGGCATGGAAGACTGCTTCATATTTTCAAATTTTCTGAAGTCTATATTATCATGTAAGTGGGTAAAGATGATAGCCATTCAGGTTTACTGGTTTAACTTAAATATTAAATCTCATTTTTTAAAATATTATTTATAAATGTGATATATGTTGTGAATGTGGGAGCTTGGAGATATCTTAAATGATCAATGAATGTTTGTCAAGCCCTGACCTCAGGGAAATAATTTTCAATCCCCATACAGGGATCAAACCCACAGATCATCAGAAAGTTACTGGTTCAATCCCTGTCTGGGGCTCAGAAATTGTTTTTCTGAGGTTAGGGCATGATAAACATTCATAGATCATCTACCTTGATGAACATTCATCAAATCATCTATTATTTATAAAATAATAACTCACTGTTATGGTATCCTTATTATAATACTTGCTCACAATCACTATAAATACTAAATGAGTGAAAATAAATGCAAAAATTTCCCTTTATGCTGAATAAAATTGCACAGTGTGCCCTTCCCCTATATGGGTTAACCTGCTTAAATCTATACAATCATGTGGTACATGTAATTATTTGAATTTACAACCAGGCCTAGAAATGAATTTTTTGATATTTATAATTGACAACCTGCAGATGTTCACTTGACCGATGACATGCCCATTTGGTAAATGGGTTAACTATCTGAAAAAGTTCCTTTAGCGCTAGGATTGCAGCGAAGCAGGAAAAGAACCACAGGTTTTACATCTTAACCACAACCTGCAAGAAGGTTTCACAGGAACTTTTTTTAGAGCATAATGACTTCAGCAATCTTAACTCAAACAGTTTAAACTAAACCAGAAAGGTCTGATTCAGAGATGACTGTTTAATAAATGTATATACATGAATGAATCAATTTATGTAATTTATGTGCCAGTGACTGGTGATATGCACTTATTTCAAGGCATGTTCTTTTTATAAAATGTTTGACACAGCTAACCCTGTTTGGAGTTGTTGCATGAAAGATAACCTGTTTTTATATGATTAAGGGCTTTTATAATTTTAGGAAAGTTTGGCAAACTTGGAGAGGCAAATATATAATTTTGAAGGAAGTTACCTTGAAGATACTCAACAGTATGGGAATATTATCCGTGGATGGGATCGCTTAATGACAAACAAGTAAGATGTCAATTATTCTGGTCCTACTTATGATGACATTATTAATGAAACAAAGCAGTAAGTCTAGATGAACATTAAACCAGTCTGCTGAAAAAAATAATCATCTGGCATTAGCCAAAATAAAGTTCTAAAATGTCCCCTTTCCCTTGAATAGAATTAAATCATTTGACTTTACCTCAAATAAAATTCTATACTGAATCCTGGCTCCTTAATGGGTTAAACTGATTTTTCAACCCAATACACTTACGGCACCTTGAAGTAGTGAATTTTGAACATATAAATTACCATCTCTTGAGAATACACTCTTTCAAGTTGAATGGGGAACTAAAGTGATAATGCTGGGGGCATTTATCTAATTCCAGTACTACAATACATGCCTTGTACCTTCACTGTTTCTGTATTAAAAAGCATGATATGGTACATGTAGTTAGGATAGGAGAATTTACCCAGTTATTGTAACATTTGTACTGAAATAATTGAACATGATGAGTGGCTGTTGGCCATGACATAGGCTGACACCCAAGATGATTCAGTATTAGTGCCAGTTAAGTCATAACTGCTTCCTTATTTTTATTTTGAAATAAAAGGAGCACAGCAACCAAGTTGGAAAGAAAGCACAGAAAGTTCAAAGATGCAGAACGATTATTTTCAAAATCATCAATCACATCACACTTAGTGAGTTAAATTATTTATTTTTGTTAGCCACAAAACACTACTTTGTTTCAATTTCCGTGGCATAAAATAACTTTATAAGTACTGATTGAGGTTGCTTAAACTATTTATAAAAGGCAGTCACAAGAGGTGGACTAGCTGAGCCAGAGCCAGAAAGAGTCATCAGTAAGTATCTTGCCTAAAATAATGAACTGTCAATTCTGTTTCTTACATTAACTGTTTTGCTGGTCATGCTTGAAACAGTCTTTGTGTAGCTACCAGGATTCAATTTGACAGTGTGCTGTGCACTGTATGCACATAACTTTGGCAAAAATATGGGAAACTTCACATCACTTCTTTACAAATAGATCAGACCTGTTGACTCATGTCTTTCAAACTCAACCTGGTTAGTGGCAGTTCTAAAAATTGAACCTTACACAATTTTAACTTGGATTTTTAGTTGAAACTTTGCTGAATGTTTAATTGCCATAATATGTTTTAGATTATCTTAAAAAAATAATAAGTGGATCAGAGTCAGTCAATTAAACCATTAAATAACTCCACAAGTTACTGTTTTAGTAAAATTTTGATTATTTTGTGACATGATGTTAAAGTTTATGAACAAGCAACAAATAATCAACTTGTAGTTTTATGGTGAAGGACTGGGAGTGCCTGTTGCATGTAAGGTTAAACATCATAGAAAACTTTGTTTTTGCAAATGTAGATTGAATGACCCATTTTAATGTTATGTGTTATTTACCTGATTATTACCAAACAAAAATCAACCAATTCAAAATCACTCACTAACATAATAAGCTTTTACAAAATACCATAACTGTACATATCCCAAAAGCTTATTTTCTGAAAATTAACAGGAGAACCAACAGCAAATTTGGAACCTTTGCAACATAACCACATTGGAAAAGTCCACAAAGGTAACTAAACTACAGTCTTACTTGACATAATAATTTCATTCTTAATGCACAAAATAATAAAATTCATTTTCATTCTTCAGCTTCCCATAAGAAGAGGAAAAACAAAAAGCTACGGTAAAGTTTTACATGCTGATTAGTTGTAATGCAATGTCCTCATCAATCGTAATGCAATGCATGTTTTGAGGGTTAGAATTAATAGTTGGCTGTGTGCAACTGAGGGATCACTTTGGTCAAGAAATTATATGCCACTTTTCTTCAAGTAATTTGAAATCTGTTTAAATTAATGTCTACTTATGCTTGCAGTAGATCTGTACTTCAATATGTACTACTACAAGGTAGCTTCAAATCTCTATCTATGGTGATTCATACCTGAATGGATTAATCCTAATGAATGATCTAGCTATTAGAATTTTTATTTGGAATATTTTATGATATGACAAATTAGGAGCAGGAGGCATGTCTGTTGCTATCCAATCAGAAATTGTAGAAAAAAAGTAGAAACTCTCAAATACCAGTGGTCTGTTTTCCTCATGTTTGGAATGTGCAGGATGTTCACTTCTGTAAAATGAAACAGTTGCTGTTTAAGGCATAGTTACAACATACAATCATTTTCCTTAGTAGTCCAATGACCAAAATTTAGCAGCACTTTGTTTTTTGCTCACATTTGCAGTATGAAATATTTCATCTGATAGTAGTCATTGATTATTACAGTGTCTCTGTAATGAAGTTTATCCAAATTTTGGAATATATTTATTCATTTTCCTTCTGCCAATGTGACTGTTATTTTTAATTTTCAGAAATATTGAACTACGAATAAAGAAAGGAACACCGCGATCATCTGAAGCAAGTGCTGGAGAGGTTTGACTAGTTAAAAATGCTGTTAGTTACAATATAGATTGTCTTTTCAATTAAAGGATGTGTCTGATGATTGTTTTTATTGCCATTCTCATATTTTTATATTGACTTAAAATGATATGATGGGGTGATTGATAATAAAATTACTCCAAACAATACACATCTGTAGGATGAATAATTTCTTTGCCTGGTGGCCTTTTTACAATTAACTACTGAGATTGAACTGTGGCTTTACAACATTTTTTGTTCTGCACCCTTAACCTTAATCTGCAACAAAAATAATGTACACAGTGCGAGACTGAAATTACTTAAATACTATAATCAGCTGCTTTTACATGTTTAGATTTTCTGCCTAAAATAGCTTAACCTTTTCCCTCTAAATACACTTTTTAAATACAATTGTTAGGCATTTGCCAGAATAAAACAATGTCCTCAAGGGCAACTTAGAGAGAAGCAGCTACCTAGTTGAGATGTCTCCCTCTTGTGAATAAAATTGCCCGGTATCTGCTAATAACATTTTATTCTAAAGGACCTCCATAAAAGAGAAAGGGAGGTTATAAACTTTTCTCTCGTATATGTCTCCCCCTCTTGTGAATACAATAGCCACAGGGTTGCTTTTAATAAAATTCAGAAAGTGCACCTGAGGAACAGAGGCACTACCAAAGCAGAAGCTTGGGCCTTACTTCTCTTGGAAAAAATGTAAGGGGGCATGAGCTCATTAGTATTTCACTGGCTTGTGTTACACTCATTATTTGAAATAAAGTTCTTCATTCTTTTGTTGCTGGAATTGTGCATTTAGTCCTTAACTCATCAAGGGGGAAGGGTGCTCATTAGTATTTTACTCTGCAGTAGCTAATTTTACTCATCAAAATGATGAGCCTTGCCCCTTAATGAATTAAATTTTGTTAATTTGTGTAATTGTAGTAGGAATATCTGCTGTAATCCAATCGCACTAACCTTAAGATAAGCATTTGTGGTCATCAGTATCATATCCAACCAATCATCTTTCAGTATGCCTTTTGTAATATCTTTTTCTGTATTCATTTCCAGGATGAGGATTAAACTGATTCAAATGAGAACAAAGAAATTGTAACACCAAGCATGTAAAACAGATGTGGGGAAAACAAATCTCAGACATAAAGTACTGTTTGACCTTAAATGTACATGTAATTTATATTTCAACAGCAATCACTTGACCCAAGTTTTGTGAAAGATGTCTTCACATTACATGTAGTACTCAAAGTCATTTGTCACAGATTTTCTCATGGAATGGTCATTTTCTTTTTAGAAATTTATTTTGGAAAAATCACATTACTGAAAAGTAAAATTACTGAGTAATTTCTGCCAACTGTGTGACAAAAAGTAAATTTGGTAATTAAATTTTACAAACTGTGGTAAAAATTTTCAGTGTTATTGTTGAGTTTGCATTTACTAACTGTACTTACTGTTGTATATACTGTGATCATCTGGTGATATCATGTCATTGGCAGGTAGTTCATGGCATCAGTGTCTTTATTGCCATTGTTGCATTTTTCCTTAATGTCCATGGGGTATTTATTTGAATTTTGACATACTGTTATAGATCAAATAAAAGAATTACTCTTATCCAATATCCAAACACCAAGAAAGTATGCTTTAAAAAATGAGGCAGACAGGTTGTTTTTGAAATACTATGTGCTTGGATTGAGTATGAAACATTGGTTTATGTATTTAATCTAACTTTACAAACAAATCCTTATATTAGGGAAAAATCAGGTTGTAAGTTATCACATAGATCACATATTCAAACCTCCACCTCAACACTGATTTTCTTTGTTTGCATCTTCAACTACCAGTTTTACTGTATTTGGACTAGCTGAACAGCTGGACTCAAAACAAAGTTGAATTCCTGGGTACACCAGAATACTTAAATTTACAGCCATCATAAAAAGGTCTATGCAAGCTTCAAAGTTATTTTGCAAACCAAGGGGAAAATATTGCAATATCACCAATTAACCCATGTTTGGTTCAGCACCTTCAAGAGGGGACCAAGGAAAGACTGTCTGTTCCTTGAGAGTTAATTTCAAGCCTTTTATTGCCCAGTCCTTCTTTTATGTCATCTTGCACAAGGGGTTTCAAAACTGATTGAAGCCCAAGATGATGCATGATACATACATACACATGTATAATATATGAATGTGCACACATTAATGTTGGTAAACTTTATATTTGTTTCACACTGTTTTGAGTTACATTCCAAGATATCAGTACAAAATTGACCATCTAGCAATACCACTCTAACCACAGAAAACTCAACCTGTACAACAAGGTACCCTTTCGAGATAAAAATTACTAACCCTCTCTCTAGACAATTTCTTCAACTGTCCTACTCACACCATCTGAAGTCTTTTTCATCTACCACACATTTCACTGATGCACCACCTTGAAAAGTCAGCGGGCTAACCAAATATTTACAGTTTATTTACAACAGTAACACTTTGCCATAGATCTACCTTAGTATTACTTCAATCCATTAATCAAGTTTATAAAATGAAAACATCAAATTTTAACAAAAAAGATGCTAGGCTTAAATCTTGTACATGTAATATTAATTGGGTATAACAGAGGAAATGAAATTGAACATCCATAATTTTTGCTAATAAAGAATCCCCAAGTCATTCCAACACTCCGAATGATTTACAAATTACAATGATTACTTGAATTCAGAACATGGTAAATTTGAAAAGGGAAGTGAAATGGGAATTCAAAGTCGATTAATTGAAGTTTTGATGCCTATTTACAACACACTTCATTGATATTAACCAGTTGAGAAATTTCATCAATTACCCATAAAAATGAGTAATAATGATTGGACAGCAAAACCATTAAAACTGTCTAAAACAATAAAATCTAAAGGTTGGCAAATAATATGCCACCACGTCGACCAACAGGCACTTTAATGAAGTTACCACAGCTTGTACAGTAGGGCAAAGCCTTTTCCTCCTTTTTGGGAATATACCAACAACGAAAACACCTGATTCGGTACTTTTTGTACCTGATACCACAAGCATTGCACAGTGGGGTTCCATCCTCGGCGTCTCTCCACAGAGGGGTCTTCACTGTTCCACAGGAAGCACACTCTTTTTCGACTCTGATCGGGGTCAGGCGAAAAGGCTTGCAGCCCAGATCATTGCAGTTCTCTTTGTGTTCATCGGTATCACAGCTTTCCGATTCCGAAGTTTGCTGGAATCGTAGCTCCAAAGAGGACGGGACGAGCCGAGAATTCGCCACGGGTTTACGGGATCGCAGTTTTTCTGTAGACGGTCGCTTTTTCTTCGCTGTGAAATAGGAGCGAATCACAAGCTGCGTTTCGATGTCGTTTTTGCTTCGTTTGACACTGGTTTTCATCTGAAGAGTGACCCCACGGAACGACGGATCAGACTTGTTGGCAATTTTGGTCGGCTTTAAAGGTTTCCTTGGGGTTACCCGTTTCACTGACGGAGAGCAACACTTCTGCGTTTTATCTGGAGTTTGTGGCAAGAAGGTTTGGCGGCGAACGGAGGAGATTGACGAATTGTTGATCTTTAGCGGCTGCAGGTCTGACGAGTCACTTTGCATGCTAAAAAGAAAACGAAGATGAGATATCACCAACTGAAAACTGAACCGTGTCGACTCTTCCGAACACTGAATGGTTTCCTTCAGATAAAATGACTTCAATCGAGTGATTTGCAGATAGTGTATTCCTCTTTACCTAATGCAAAATTTTGTCGTCCCATGATCCGAAGTCGAAAATTTGCTTGGTCGGATTTTTTAGAGGACTTTTTAACAAAGTCGGTAAAAGAAGAGGGGTACTACAATCAAAGCTAACAAACAAATATAAACATTCAAGCATACAAAACAAAGCTCCGCAGATATATTCATGGCAAACTGCCGGTTGTTTATTTGCTAACGATAAAAATTTCTATGACCGGAATTCTTAAAAAAGAACCACAAAATCGAGTACACATTACTATTGCAAAACTAATTTCTGGGACCAAATAAGCACTAAAAGATCTCTTACCTTGTCGAAGAACTTGTTGCATCGGTAAAGTTATTCGAATCTACTGAAGAGAGTGCACTGAAGTGAAAGCTTCGCCATTCGGGGGCTACTTCCTTGCCAAAATCGCAAGGAAATTTTTTCTGACGTTCGGGTACTTTGCTAAGGTTAGTGAAATACGATGTTACGCTCATTGCGAGATGAATCCAGAACAAATTGACTATCAACAAGAAAATAAAACGCAAACGAATCACACAAACCAAGATCCTCGTCGATCAACGAAGAATGACTGAATGTATCCCCAAAGCTTTTGGTTAGCCGTTTCAATCTTCGCGCCAGTGTTCAATCAACCAATCAGTACCTAATTTCACCAATCACAGCCAATCAAAGTCTAAAGAAATGGCGGTTCTAGTTCCCAAAGCGACGTCGTATTGTTTGAATCGACTTTTTTCAGTTCAGTAAAAACATTCCTTGAATAACAACAGACAATGGATTAAAAAAATTCAAATTGAATTATAGTTTGAGATCTGTCAGCCCTCAAAGGGCAGTCTTTGGGCAAAATTTCCATTCGAAAATCACCTCTTGCTTCGGCGGCACGAGGATACTGCGAGAGTTCCCGATGCGGTCGAAAGGCAACGGAAAGAACGCAAACTTCAGAAAGCTTTCTCACCCAAAAGAGGTCAAGATTGTAAGAAGACTTGCTAACAAAATGTCATTCCAAGTTATTCTTCAAAGCCACTGAATTAATTACTGTTGAATTTCGCTTATAAGCCTTTGGTTTTTAACCAAAGGAGCCTATAAGTGAGTGGAAATGATGTTTCGAAAGACATAATTTAACGAACAATCTACTTGGTACTTTACTACTCAATTTTTTTTCCTCAATATTCGGTTAACAGAAGTGCAAAGTGATTATGTTCAGGCAGGACTCATATTCGGAAGGCATTTTCAGTTGACAATCAAGTGGGTCCATAACCGGAGGTACTATAAACGATGGGGTATTGAACCGGGATTCTTGGCCATCTGAATATTTCTATTGTAGTTCCTGTTTCAAAAGCAAAACACGAGAAGCTAAACTGCTAAAATAATTACTGGCTAAGAAAAACATTATTTTATCACCAGTGTTTGTAACATGCGTTCAGAAACTGGCCATATGTCACTTTCCGTCTTTTCCAGGTTGTTGCGTTCAGTTTCACTTAACGCCACAGCTCCTTCACTCAAACATTTGTGCACTGGTTTCTTCGTCCCAATAACAGACAGCAGCTGCAACTCCATTGGGCCTAAGCGCGGCGATTCCTGCGAAGTCATACGAATTATTATCTAGAAATATGTATAATCTAGAAATAATCTATAATCTAGAAATCGGAGGAAGAACACCAACTCGTACTTGAAATATTACTTCAAGACTTTAATCTCAATCGTCTTTACAGATTCATTGGGGGCCCCTTAGAGGTCGGGAGCCCTTAGGAGTTGCTCTAATCCTGATCAAAGGGCCCGTTCACACCAGCTAGTTAGATCGATCTCAGAGCGATCTAACTGAAAAGCGATCGGAGTGTGAACGCTTGAATGCGAACTGAGATCGATCCAAACGAGTTCATTTCAAGTGTGAACGTCTTCACCAAACGAACTGAGGTCGATCTCAGATCGGTCTCAGATCGATTCAAGTTAGCTCGATCTCAGTGTGAACGGTCCCGTAGTCCGTTATGCCACTACACCCAGAGTATTTTCACGTTTTAAGGACGACGTCACCTCGCGGAGTAAAAAAAAAAGCTGTTACTGAAAGTTGAATTCAACCCGAGACTAAAGTTGTTCTAGGAGAACCGGAGCGTTTTAGTTGTGACAAAACAAGCTACAAGTACGAAGCAACACCAAGGGAAGGATTCTCACTTGCCACAATCTGAAACAGATAAAAATATTCTATCCTCGACATTTCGAGCAAAGGTCCTTCGTATGGAGAGTTAGTAGAAAGAGAAATACGAAGCACTATGGTCCATAAACCGTGGTTTCTCTAAATGCCAAAATTTTAAAGGACGTCGTCGTTCAAGTTGACGTCGTAGATCTTAAGGTCTCCATTGACTTCGTTGGTTTCTGGAAAATTTTGTGCTATTCAGAAACACAACAAAGCACTATGATTGGTGTGTCAAAAAGCCAAAACATCAGGTCTGTGTGATAGCTTATTTATATACGAAACTGAAGAGGTTTGTTGCCCCCGTGAATGGGACATCACTCGGAGACCTGCTAGAAAGTTTTTCGTATTTGAACCTTTCGTGTGTGATTTTTTTTCTATTGATTTTTTTTTCTATTGATCTTTGTTCTTTTTTCCAAGTTTTTCTTTTTTATCTTTCATCTTTGTTCTGTTGTTGTAATTTGCCGTTGAACGACAACGGTATGCTTGAAAGGATTCGGAGACTTGAAAACGCTCCTTGACAAATTTACATTACTAAGCCATTTACCTAGTGGACTTGGGCCTCGTCCTTAAATTATGACATTTGCTCTTTCCGTAATCCCGAGTATGATTCTAAAATGTTGCCACATAATCACGCGTTCTTGTTACAAGGATTCAGAGCCTTGAAAATGCTCCTCCATAAATTTACATTACTAAGCCATTCACCTAGTGGATTTGGGCCTTGCTCTTAAATTATGAAATTTTCTCTCTCCGTAATCCTGAGTATGATTCTAAAATGTTGCCACATAATCACGCGTTCTTGTTACAAGGATTCAGAACCTTGAAAATGCTCCTCCATAAATTTACATTACTAAGCCATTCACCTAGTGGACTTGGGCCTTGCTCTTAAATTATGAAATTTTCTCTCTCCGTAATCCTGAGTATGATTCTAAAATGTTGCCACGTAATCACGCATTCTTGTTACAAGAGTTCGGAGCCTTGAAAACACCCCTTCATAAATTTAAATTAGTACGCCATTTACTCATTGGACTTGCGCCTCCTTCTTAAGTTATGAAATCCTGAGTATGATTCTAAAATGTTGCCACATAACCACACATTCTTGTTACATCAAAAATACGTAAAGTCTCCTTGTTTTAGCGAGTAGAGTGCGGTACATTCTAAAGAAATACTGGCCACATCACGTCTGCCACAAGGGCAGTTCATGGGTAAAGCAATCGCGAACCTTCGAGCGCCATTAAAATCCATGTAACTCAGCGGTTGAGTAAGTTATCTGAGTCGCGAGCAGAAGATTATGGGTCCGATTCCCGTCTGGAACCTAGAGTCAGTAAACGTTCTTGGGTCTAGAAGACTGAGAGCATGCGCACTCATAAAAATGCACGGAAAGACAGCGCTCTGCCTAGGCGCAATCCTGAACAACGGTAACACCAAAAATGCAGTGCTGATTAGGCAGTTCGGCATAGAAATAGAAAAAGTTTCAAGGTAGTACTCTGCCAAAAAATGAGAGAACAAGGCACTGATATTTCGATCGAACGCCTTTCATCATATTCAAATGCCTTTCAACTCTGGTGAAGGGCTTTCCCTCCAAACTTCTGTATCTTGTTCTTCTCGTTTAAGGCAGATTACTACCTTTAAACTAAGGTCTAGTAAGCGTGTTGTAGTTTTACAGTTTTCTTGTTAGCATTGCCACAGTTCTTTTGAGAACTTTCACGTAGGTTTTACACCATTCATCATGGTTCACACGCTTACTAGAGCTTTGGTTAAATTTGTCACCACGACAAAATCGTTATTTTACTTTTAAACTTTTTCTGCGCAATCCTAATTACTCTGACTATCACATTTTGTACCTTAAAACAAACTACTTACCGACGACTCCTCATCTTCAAAGTGGAAGTAATTATCAAGAAGTTTGTCGTCAGAAACACCGTCAAGCGAAGCGACGTCTCCACCGTGTGCAAACACTTCTTCGTCAGAACTAGACTGTTCGTTGGCACATGCCAGGTAGAATTTTCTTCAAAAGCAAGACGTTCATTCCCATTATATAGTAACATAACATAGTAGAAAACGTTCTACGGATAGAATCATCTTGAGAACTCACGATATGAGTAAATGCAAGACGGGAAATAAACTGGTAATATGTCGGCTTATTTTCCGTCTTGCATTTGCTCATATCTTGATTTCTCAAGATGACTCTATTCGGAGTATGTTCTCTGCTCTATTACTTCAAATTGTCAGCCGGCATTGGTTTTATATGATAACACCATATACCAAAATAACTTAACATCTTAACATTCTGTAAAGAGACAAGAGAGTCGTCTTCGAGTAGACCTTATTTCTAATTTGAGCTTTGCAATAGCAGAAACAGGTGGGAAACTTAAGTGAAATGCAAAGATAAGTGCCCCACATAAAACGCGAAACAAACCTATGACATCGTTTGAAGAATAATCTATTCCATGTTCGACTAACGTTTCTCAGAAACCTGCACCATCACTAGCCTACTTGCAGCCCAAAATTCCGCTTTTTGAAATTTCAGGCTGCAAGCAGGCTACACCATCACCAAAGACAAAACAATTTTAACTCTAAATACATATATCAAATACATAGTAGAGCTCGCTATCTGGTCTGTACGCAAAATGACGCACGCTGATTGGCTGCCTAGGCCTGCAAGAAGTTTTTCGTACAGACCAGCACGTTTTGGCGGTAAAATTTGCGAGTTGACTTGAAGACAAACAAGCCAGATTCAGGTACATCTCGAGGTCTGTGTGGAAAAAAACCCGAGGACAAATACATTCCCGTACAGACCTCACACTCGGTTAGTAAGTAATTATGGGCTCATGTAGGATTTGCCTGAGGAAATGCGTCGGACATGTAGTAGAGTGTTTCATCCTTTATCCAACACTGAAAGTTGGCTAAAAGACTGCTTTCACCACCTCTTCTCAACAAGGCTCTCGGGGTTTGGATATCTGATAAAATGCACTTCTTTGTGTCTTCTCTTCTCGTTCGACGCCACATTGGTAGTGCAGATATCGTTTTTTGACAACGTACAATTTGTACATGGAATTGCCGTTGCAAAGTCTCCAAACAACTCACCTCGCAAGATTCAAATCTTCCACTTTACAATCAAACAATTCTCGCATAATTTCCAAGTTTTCTTTTTCGTAAGCTTCTACGACTACCGTCATTTCTTCCAAAGCTCTGGAATGGATGCCAATCTGTGTTATAAAAACGGACGAATTGAATTTTACGAAAGTTCTCTGAAAAATGTTGAATTGAACAAATTCTCATTGAAAAACCTCTTTCTTAAGCCATTTGTTGTCTGCAAGTTCCAGTTGGTCAACTTGGCTGATAGAATTCGCTGCCTCCTACAAACCGAAGACAAAATTACTCAAAAATGCTGTGTTAGTCTAGGTAACAAATAGCACGGTTTCGAGCGCAATTTGAAAAAAAAAACAGGTATGAGTGAGTATTTGAGGTCGTTAAAACACTTAAGAGTGCGTGTTTCTCCAAACTGAAAGGAAACCATGCAATACGAATTGATAACAATGTGATAAAAAAAGTAACACAGGGCCAAAAAGAAACGTAATTCGGTGCAAACTATTTCAAAATATTCTAATCATGTTACACTGAGGATGATTCTGAAATAAAATCGAAACACCGCACATCCTCACGGATATAACGCGTTAGGTTGTCGTGAGAATCTCTAGAGCACTTAAATTGGATTAAACGCGTTAGGTTGTCGCGAGAATCTCTAGTGCACTTAAATTAGGTTAAACTAGCACACAGATCCCAGTTGACTCGTTAGTTCAATTGGTAGAGCAGCGGTCCGGTAACCCGAAGATACGAGCTCGAATCCCGTTCAAGTCAACTTTTCTAGCTGACAACTTTGTTTATCATGAAATGTTCAGTGCAAGTTAGTTTCACTTTTAATTTTCCTGCACTGTGTTACCTTGAAATTGCACGGCTCTCAGCCAGTCAGAATCGAGAAATTTTTCATGTATAATAATTAACACTTTAGCGACTAACGAGTATTCTACAATTTTACGCTAGCAAACGCCAGACGATATTACACGTTAAGGGAAACCTCTAGTCGTGAAAGTGTTAAAAAAGTTATTCCTTCCCCAATTCGCTTAACAGAGAGCAGTATTTACCTCGGATGCCACGGTCTTTTGTTTTGCCAAGGTGGACTGTGCGTGGTGTTCAATTTCCTCCTTAGCAATAGTTAAGCTGCGATCTAAGTGTGCTGAAACGAAAGAAGACAAGGAACTACTAAGGCAACGTTTACACTACAGCAGAAGCCTTCGGATTCAAAAAGTATTTGGATTCACACAAAAATTGCATTCGGATCCGTTGGTCGTTTATACACGGGAAAAAGTATCTGGGTTAGTTGCATGCTCGTGTTAACACAAACAGTGCTGTCTTATCTAAGAATGGACGTAAATCTTCAAAAATTTTATTGCAAGTAACTCTGTACAATGAAAAAATTTCTTTCCATTCTTTGTTTATTACAGTCTCTAATAAAAACATTGTCCGACCACTGGCCACTTCTCACAAAAACGAGAAAGATTTCTCCGGAGTCTGAGTTCTCCGGATTCAAAGTATCCAGATTCGTATTTGTCCGGATTCGTGAGCAATCCAGAGACTTTTCATACCGGATTCGTTACTAGTGTGTAAACGGCTATTTTAACTCCGAAGAAAAAGTCTCCGGATCGCCTACGAATCCGGAGAAATTTGGTCCAGTGTAAACGTAGTCTAAACAAGTAAGGTGTAAGAAAATAATGAAACCGAAGTATCTAAAATTACATTTTTGTAACATGCCCTGCAAAGTGGGCACGACTGCAAGTGCCTGATTGCTGCGGTTGACACTACTGCGTCGTATGTACTCATGCATTCATATATGGCTGAATAATCCTTTTCCTTAAAGTGTCTTTATTTACACTGGATAACTCGTATCACAAAACTCCTGAAGATAAGATCATCAAAACCCTTCGGGGTCTCAAGCAAATCTGTATAAACCACTTCCTAGATTAGCAAGCCACACAAACCTGATACTTCTTGGAAAGAGCTTTCCATATCGGACAGTTCGTTCTTGAGCACGTCAATTTGTTTAGCGTGCACAAGTTGGCCAACGTCCTAGGACAAAAAACGCACCGATATGAATACGCACATCCATAACTTGTTAACCCTTTAGCGCCTAAATTTTTTTTCTTTTGTTAATTGTGCTCTCTTTGTTTATACTTTGTCCATTCATTTGTTCTAGATCTGTTCCATATTTTTGACATTGGGCGTTAAAGAGTTTACAACGATACGTTTTCGGAGTCCCTGACGACATTTAAACCCTTAACATTCTGTGCGACATGTACTGACCAAATCCTCTCGGATTTCGATGGGGTAAGTAGACCTTTAGAGCAAACACAGTTAATGCAATAAATGTATTTTCCCCAGGTCTTGTATCCAAAGAAATCAAGCTTTCCGATTGGCTAAAAAATGATTCGCTTTTTCACCGATTTTTATTTCAAATGTTGTTTCCCTAGAATGTTTATTGGAAATTTTTACCTCCTTTATACCATCGTTGGCTCAATTTCTTTTGTTTTCTGGAGGTTGATCTCATATCACTTAAACACCTCAGTCAGGGTATATAACTTTTTCCTTTGTTTTGCTACTTTATACAAGATGTTCACCTTGTAATTGATTCTTTTTGCTATAGTTTGATAGGTTTCCTTTATTTGATCAACCAGCTTTTTCATCTGGTGCTTTAACTCTGTGCATGAAAAAAAACAGACACAATAGTTTGCTTCAAGAACTGCTAAATGTAAACTCAGAAAAGCTTATTACAACAAACACTCAAAGCAAATGTGATAAAAGTTCTTTCAGGAAACAGACTGTAGTTTGAACATTCTGTAAACACATTTCCAGAATCAGGAGCAAATTCAACCGGGGGCAAAGGGGCCATGGCCCCCCTTTCTTTGGAAACTTATTTGTCAGATGGATGCTCAACTCGATAGTTGACAAAGAAAATTGTATTCTTATCAAAAATATCATTATAGTTTAAATAGTCTATGCTGGAAGCTTCAAATTTCTCCAGATAAATTTATCCTTGTGATGGAGTAGCACTTGATCAACTGTGAGATAAAACAACTAGTACATGTATTACCATGTTTTAGGATTTCAATCCCATGACTGTATAAAGGATGAATTTTTGATGGGGTTCACAATCCAACTCCAGATTGTGAAAACTGTCACCCAATTGGCACTGTGAAAACAGGTAAAGCCCTGATAGGTGATAATAATGTTTGTATTAGAAATTCACTTCATTATAATAAAACTACTAACTACATTTAAACTGGACCAGGAGATATTTTTTTTTGTATATTAAAACTTTCTACTGGACACTCTTTTCAGCCCTTCCATTCCATATTCCTGTATCCACTCTGGAGAATAACAGGTTTTTGAAACACTAGATCCAATATAATCTTCCCACCCCAAAAGATTAGAGTCTGACTAAACTTGATTTCAGAAGAATCTCACCAATTTTTAGTCTACAGCCTAATTACCTTCTTCTTCACCAATCAAGGTCTTCATAGTACTTATTTTTTCATACACTGCTTTCTCCACTTCTTCTTGATTTACCACAGTGGCTTGTTCCACTTCTTTCTCATTCTCCTTTGCTTGCTTTAACAATGTCTTTATGTGTTCTTTTTGTTCATTTTTAAGTTGTTCATTCTAAAATGAAAGTAAGTATGTAAGTATGTAAGCATGCAAGCAAGCAAGTACCTGAGTAAGTAAGTAAAATAAGTAAAGTGAGTGAGTGAGTGAGTGAGTAAAAAAGTATGTAAATGTATATGCACACATATACTTATCATGAGTTTGCAAACAGCATAGTAACAATAATATCAATCATTTCATGCATGGGAATATTGGAAAAGAGTGGGTTTTTTGACTAACTCATTAAGTAACTAACTTCATCCGTACTGGATAACCCTATCAAATATAATGTAACAGTTCTGTCTGGAGCCCTAGTACAATAAGGACTAACCCTCTTGGTTCAAGGTTACCTCACAAAGTAATTGGGGGACCCAAAGAAATAAGTTGATTACTCATGCCAAATAAATTTTTCAACATCTCTGATGGTTTTCAGGTAGGAAGCCAAAACATCAAATAAATAAACAGTCCTTTAAGCATTTTAAATTTCAATGTCTGTAACCAAGTTCCAGTCCTTTCAGCAGATAATCCAAACCCTTTCCAAAAAGCCCTGATGTACTCACTCTGCAACTTAATTGTTCATTTTTCTGTTTCAGTATTTGATATTCCTTTGCCAGTTCTTGAAGATCCTGTTCTTTTACCTTAATTCTGTGAACATAATTATTATATGAAATATATCAGTATACCATAATTATAGACAAAAGAGGAGTACAAAAATAAACTATAAATTAACCTTTTGTTTCATTTTCTACTACCAAGTTCTCTAAACAATCAAATGTTCATAAATGTTAAACAAAATATGATTTTTAAGAGCCAGGATCAAAGACTTCCATACCCAACAAGGATCATTAGTGAAAAGTGCAATGCCAAGGACTGATGATGTCAATTGAACCTTTGACCCAGTGTGAATTATGTACAGTATGCTGCAATCTAGAGCTAGACAATTAGAAAAGTGAGTCCATTGCATGAAGTTTACAGAACTTTTCAAAGAAAATGAGTGTATTTTTACTCTTGATAATTCTTCTATAATAATTCATTTTACTCTCTTCAAAGGCTCAACTGGTAAGAATTTCAGTTATGTTAGCAGTTCAAAATAGCTGCCAAAATGACAACAACTCACCAAATTGGGTTTTCCAATGAAACTGACCAGACAACCACTAATTTCAAAACCTGTAAATATTATTTAACCACTGATTTTCATAATATTCCCAAAGGACAAATCCTCCTAAGCTGCCAAGGTACTAATTTAGTAAATGGTCTGGGATCTCACTTTAGGGTTCTAAGTGTCCCCATTTTGCAACTGTCAACCATTTTCTTAAATAACTTCCTTTATGGGATCTTGACTCCTCACAAATTGCACAGCATACATGGGCACTAATGCAGTTTTGCACCTCAACCATATAAATACAAGTAACATAGGTAAATCACATCAGTCAACAGCTTCTTACCTGTAGATTATAGTGAAACAGTAATTTCAAGAATTCACTCCAAACATAAAGCATTATAGCCAAAAAAACAGACACACTGAAGTTCGTGAGCATCAACAGTGAACCGAGGGCTCAAGACCGTAAAGTTTATGGATTTATCTACAAGTTTAGTATAGTTCTTCTCCGTTGTTTCTTCACTCTGTAAAAGCCCTGAAAATGTGTATAAACCCAAATCCTAACCCTAACCCTGACGTTAATGCTAACTCTAACCCTAACCCTAACCCTAATCTAACCTTTGGGTTTATACACATTTTCAAAGAAGTGCAAAGAAACATGCAAACATGGTGCCAAGTAATTTGGATGTTCTTTAAGGCTATAATGCATTATGTTTGCAATGAATAGTTGGTAACATGGTATGACTGTAATTTCCAGGTAATAAACTGTCGAATGATATATAATTTACTCACATTACTTGCATTCACATGGTTGCGAATGCGAAACTGCATTAGCGCCGCATACATGTACATGTCGAGAGGACACTGTATCTGATTGTAAAGACAGTGGTGGCTGAATTTTCATGGATAAAAACAATTGTATGACTTTAGTTTCGAGGCACAAAATAAAGTCTCAACACAAGTTAACCGACAACACTAGTAATGGTTGATCAAACTGCTTTTCTAGGCTGTCAAAGGTTAGCGACACGTTTCCTTGCCAGTCACATACTGAATTTTTGACCCCTATTCTTCTCTTTTTCAAAAGCCTGCCTTCAATTTCCGTCTATTTTGAACCACATACAGCAAAAAACGCTTAATATTCATTCAGACGCTTACGATGTATGTTTGAGTTTAAAACGTCACTTACTGGAAAGCCAAAATGGCTTCTTTCAGTGTCAGCTGTGGTGTCTTCTCTCCTTTCTTTTTTCCACCCGACGTTTTACCTTTCTTTTCCCCTCCAGCCATTTTCTTTGGCGGCATTATACTACGTTAGAAAAGCAATTTCATACAAGACTTTCTTACTGCAATGTCGTTCGCCATGTTGCATATCCATGGCAACCGGTAAGAGAAGCGAGAGATCGCGATTGAAACCCGATGTATTTACGGCGGATCAGGAGGAAGTTGGAATTGACATGGCAGGTCAGGTACAAAAGTACTATTCCGTACGAAATTCGGTGACAAGCGCCAAATTTGCATTTAATCCAGTCGATTCATTCTTTTTTAATTCATATTTGCAGCCTTTACCTCGATGTATATTGAAAGTAGCTATGGTTTCTTCCCCGTGGTAATTAACCCGACCAGAGTTGTTGGCTTTTGAATTTGGTGAGGCGTCGTCACAGTCAAACGGGAATGATCTTCAAGTAGGACTTCCTGAGTGAGGTTGTTTCTACTCAATGCAATCAAGATCTGAAATTCTTCTTCCTAAGAAATAATGCGCTCCCGAGTTCTGTTACTCGTGCGTTGACTTCTCTCGTCGCTCTAGCAAAGAGGTAATGCGACATATTATTCATTACGAAAACGATGGTCGTACGAAGACAGAACTCGCTTCTAAAATTTTGGGGATAGATTGTCGAGGAGGTTCAGACATAAAGGCACTGACAAAGAAGCAAACTGATTTGTCTAGCAGCTGCTGCATTTCCGAAATAGCACTTTTCGCCAGTTGAGAACTCGTTTCAGGATAAAAAAAGCTGTCAAATGTTGGAAACGGATCGTACTATATAACCGGTAGCATAATCTCCTTTGAAGGCTCGTGGCGCAAAACAAACCGACGGGAAAGAATCTCTTTTTATTCAACCCAACAGTTTCCATGATACAAACCACAGCATCAATGAACGATGAGAGAATTAGGTATAAAATGTCAAGAAAATGATCCTGGAAGGTACTCAAATTCTTATGAAGGGCCCAAAGATCATTCCACTTTCTTATCGAAAATACGATCTCTCTTGTACGTCCCTGGCACAAACGTAGGACATAATGATTGGGTAACTGACGTCCAAAATTACAGTCCTCTCTTTTTTTTAGGCGTGACGGTTACTTTGGATATCGGAAACCATAAATCTTATACTGTCGTCATGAACCCCGACAAATTGTCCCACAAGAATTCCTGCAGACGTTCTGAGTAACACAAAGATTAAGCCAAAGAAATTTACTGGAAAAACAGGTTGAAAATGGTAGAAAATTATCTCGGTCACTAAACCCAATTCATTCAGTCAGAGGCGCAACCAGAAATTTCCGAGGGCAGGAGTCGAATGGTAGTATTTGGACACAGTCGGTGAGATGTTGATCATTTCGAGTGCAGTAGATCAACGCAGATTTAGGAAATGAGGGCAAAAAAATTGTCACTAACAGAACACACGTAAGAAACCCCACAAAAAGGACAGTGATCGCAACCACCCAGCCCCCCTCTAGTTCCCCCTCCTGTTCATTCGCCTTCAATACGAACAAAGGTTTGTTATTTTGTCGGGAAAACGTTAGATTGTCTGTCGTTGAATTCCAATCTCTTCGAAATATTACTTCCTCTTCTTCCACGTTCAACAATTTTCTTTGGTGCTATTTCATTATTTATTACTATCATCATTACCATCATAATCATTATTAAAATTATCACAATTATTATCATCATTATTAATGTTATTATTACTATGATGATGATGGTGATGATGATGATGATGATGTAATATGATTCACTATAATTTACATTACCGATGTTGTGCATTGATATGATGTATATGCGAACTTGGACTCATGGTCACCGAATTTTACTTCAGGAAAAATCATCACAGTCGATCATAGTTATATCAATTTCTGCAACAGGAATTTCATGCATGTCAGGGCATCAACTCGTAGAACTGGAATAACTCATGTTCAGGGTTCGAAAGTACTTCTCAGAAATTCTCCTTGTTGTAATAGAATTTCACTCCCTCTTTGATATTGCTGTATTGGTTACTCATAATGTGTAGTGTGTGAGATAAGGCTGGTGGTCCGCAGAAAAACACACCGACATCAGTTCTGAAAGGAAGAATAAACCAAAGTTGAAAAACTCGCTCGTGTGTGTTTTTTCCAAATTGCACTCGAAACCTTGCATGCCATTACTTGTATTAATTTATTTTGACGAATGTAAATAGTTAGGTTACGCCAAGGATGAAAAACTACTCTGTAAATTCTGTCTTTATAATAATACCTGGGGTTTGAGTCTGCGATTTTTTGGAATATTCCACCCCACTGCGGTCGCCCAAAATGTGTTTTCTGTCTCAAACCAGTTATCACGTCCTCACCTTGATTCTTGTCACGAAGCATTATATTTCGAGCCTTAAGAGAGGACAGTGATGGAATGAGATCAGTTGCAAAGTTCTCGTTTGAGGCGGTTATGTTCTTGCTGTAGTTGTTGTTGTTAATGCTGTTGCTTATGCGGTGGTGTAACTGTTACTGCTACTTCTATTGGTACTGATACTGTTACCACTATCGCTTCAGTTACGGTTACAGTCATAGTTACTGTTAAAACGACAGTTACTGCTACTGTTGTTACTGTTGCCGTTATTACTGTTACTGTTACTGTTATAGTTGCTATTATAATTACTGCTTTGTTACTGCTAAAGTTACAGTTACAGTAACAGTTACCGTTTACGTTATAGTTACAATTACTCTTACAGTTACAGTTACTGCGACTGCTATGTTGCAGTAACAATTGTTGTTTCTGTCGTTTTAACAGCACTTGTTATGAATGTTTGTTATTGGCAAAGTTGGGATTACCTCATTGTTCGTCCAACCTCTGGTAAGGTAAATATTATATTCCAAGAAATCAGCATTGCCCTTTTCTACCATCTGTGGGAATGATAAGAATAGAGAAGCATGTTTAACACGATTTCAAATGGTAAACTGTCCATGAAAAGAAACGAAGGAGGGAAGGGGAAAAAACAACGAACGAACGAACGAACGAACGAACGAACGAACGAACGAACGAACGAACATACGAAGGAAGGAAGGAAAGCAAGCCAAGAAAAAGGATGGAATGAGAACAATTTGATATTCAAAATATTTGCTCTCTTACTTGGTCTTCTAGGCTCTCCAGTAACTCAGCAAACCATTCAAAGGCTTGCGTGTCTGGGCATATCCAGAAGAAATAAATCTTTTTAATGTTGAGGGACGACTCAGCTTTGTTATGTTGGAACCTTGAATGGAAATTCAAAAGGTAAATATGTCTAGTGGAAGGTAGACTAAGGTACATTTTACCAACTGTGTGAATTACTATAAATTACGAAGTATTAAACAATATTATCACCATGTTGGCACATCCTTGATTTCTTTATATCCTACGACAATTGCTCCCTTTTTTTTTACACTGCCAAAAGTGAATTCAGAAAATTTAGTTTTCTTGCGCGGAAATCTAAGTCGCATCATCGAGTTTCCGGACTGCTGTTCTACCAGTTGAGCTATATAGTTATTCTGAAATAGTCTGCTTGTTTAATCCATTATAAGTGTACGAGAGAGAGGTGTTACCCAGAGAAACATTGTACGTCCGCAAGGATGAAGGTTAAATTATCGCGAGAATCTATCGTTCACTTATAATTAAATGAGTATACTGTTCCCAGTTGACTAGATAGTTCAACTGGCAGAAAAGCAGCCTGGAAGCCCAAAGATGCGAGTTCGAATCCCGCCCAAATCAACTAAATTTTTCTAGTTGACTTCAGCAGTGTAGGTTAATCATGAACATTCCTCTTTATGTTACCCTGAAGATTATTCTGAAATAGCGTCACGACATAAAAAGTATAGTTCTTCACCAGATAGATTTTAAGATCGATGCAAAAGGAGTAACGCCAATACCAGCCCCCACGAAAACACAGACCGGGTATTTTAGGAAATCCTGTGGGAGAAAGAAGGACAAATGGGTTACCAAATAGTGAAGTTCGTACGAAAAAGGGATTTACAAGCACGAATACAAACACAAACTTGCACTAGCCAATACAATAGGCAAATAACAACTGAAGCACACATCAATTACTATAACAACTACGACAACGACGACAACAGCACCGACACCTGGACCAAGACAAACACCAAGGCCAAAGCCAAGACCAACATCAAATATTCGCACCAATACAAACAAATAGCACTGACACGAACACCAGAGCTAACACCAACGCCAGCACCAGCAAGGTCACTAACATGCAAGCCAAGACCAACGACAACATTGACACCAACACCAAGGCAAAACACCATTTCCAAAGGCAGTAAAAAATCCAACACCAGCATCAGCGCCAATATTAGCAGCAAAACATACTATCAGCCCAAACGCAAACAGCTGCATTGACACCAACACCAACGACCTTACTAACACCAACATCGACATTGGCATTGCCACCATTACCAAAACCAATTTACCAACATAACCACTGACATCAACACCAACACCACCGTGGTCAATACAAATACTAATATGACCAGCAGCATCACGACTAACACAAACACCAACGAAAACACAAACGCCAACACACACACGCCAACACCAACTGCTAAACAGACGGCTGCAGCACCAACACGAACACCAGTATGGCCACAAACCCATAATAATAACAAACCCTTGGCAAACATGTCATCCAGCGACGAGATCCAAGGATATCGGCACACGGACACAAATAGGAACGGCAACAGGAACAGGATCATGTGTAAAACCATGTTCTCAGTTAGAAAAAAAGCACAGACTGACGCAACCACATTTACACACTAGCACAAGCATAAAATAGACAGGTATGAATAAGGGACATTGGACCAGGCCACATCGCCAACGAAAGACACGGTAACCTTTAGTTAAGTGTAATGTGTTTGGTTGGATATAACTTACTGTGCTTGCTGTTCCAAAAGGACCATCAACGGCAAGTCTGTTCATCGTACGATTAAAAGGTAAGATAAGAAATTAGAAAATTACTCCCTTATTTTGAAGTTGGAATCAGCAGGGAATGAAAAATAGGTCACCAGGGCGCTAAATGCGACAAAATATTACATCTGGCGACCAGATATTTGCCACAGTTCGCCCTCGTGGCAAACGAGCACGAATTGATGGAATAACCTAATGAATCGAAAATGACTTTTTGATAAATATACGTCTTGGCGACCAGCTATCAAATTTGGCGACCAGATGTTTCTTCCATGGCAGTTCATTGGGGAACGGAAAAGTTTTTTCCCGTTTCAACTCGCGTGTAAGGGAGAATTTAACCATTGCCTTGAATCGGTTCAGCCCTCGTCTCGCTCTCTAATTGAGTCTAATAAGAGGAGGAACCCTTATTTATATTTGAAGTATTACATATCAAATCTTTTCCCAACGTACTGAATCTTGTCCTTGAACTAACAAAGCTTCAGAAACGACACGTTTGCATCTCAAATCCAACAATTTTGCTTTTGGTACCAATGGGCGAGACAGATGAGAAGACATTATGTCAGTGGTTCCCAATATTTTTGGTCGGCTCGCTCCATCGCAAATAAATGAAGACTGTTCCCTCTTCACTCACAGACTAATCGGGGAAAATTGGTGCCAGACGCATGCAGTCAAAACGTCCAGCATGAAGGGCTGGGTTCTCACACGGTTTTATGCATGAAGACACTAACTACATGAGTACAGTTGTCTGGTGCATCAATTACACCAGACAACTGTATAGTTAACATTTATTCTCTTCCCATCGCCCAGGAGAATCGCTAAGGAGGCACTTCCAACTTTCCGCGAAGTTTTTTCATGGATTTACGTTCCTAAACTATGCAAAAAAGTCCGTCGTTGGATGGTGTGTAAGTCCGAAACGATTGACAAACAGTCAGCTCGGAGGAACAAGAACGAGGAGAAACTATGGAAAGAAACTGACCTTGGGGTTCGTTCAAGTTCTTCGTTGTTCTCGTCCAGGTAAGATTTTGCAAGAGCACCTTTGAGTAAAAAAAAACAACAGACACAGAGTTACCACCACTATATCCCTGTACGTTCATCTAAAGTGACTGATAGCGCTTTCCCACCAATGGAAATGATTGATAGCGAATCTGATAGCGAATGATTGATAGTGAATGACTGATAGTGAATGATTGATAGTGAATGATTGATAGTGTTTTCCCCAATGAGATATTAATACCAAATGATTGGTAACGAATTAACAGACGAGGGAATGATTGACGGCGAAGAATTGGAATCATTATGTTATGTTAACTGCCGTGACTGATCGAAAAGAATTCTAACGTTTCGAGCAAAGGCCAATTTTACGACACTTAACACCGTCTACTCAGTATCCTATTCTTAGGTCATTGACTGTTATGTTAACTTACTCGTCCAGTCACCAACAATTCTTATATGGACACTGAAAAACTCTTCTTCTGGACACTAAATATAAAGTTATCCAAAAAGAAACGTATTATTAAAATTATTCATGCGGTAATTTTTTCTTCATGCATTTATAATGATTGTCAGTTATATTCTTACCGACGTCAACGTAAAAGGATGCCATTCCAGACTGGATATTTTGGAACAATGTAGGAATATATACTGTATAAACCAAGAACATTTCAACAATTAAAAACGAATTTTTTTAACGTTAACTAGCTCGTTTAAGTGTCGTTTACAGATGCGGTTTTGTGCCTTGCGATTGACATCTTGGAGTATGTGTTAAACTGAAGAGAGTATCGAGGACACACTACAGCGAATCGTAAGCTGATATCTTGCTGCTTGACTGTCATGAGTTTATTACATACACCAGAATGACAATCGCAAAGTACAAAATCACACGTGTAAACAGGCCTTTAGGCGATTAGTTACAATAGGTAACGCGTAATTTTGCTGCATATCTACCTCATGTAATTTTAATTTCAAACGCGTGTCATAAAATAATTTGCGCGAGTACCGATTGTCTAATACCTGTATTTCAAGAGGAGTATTCAATCATAAAATATTTCTCGTTAAATTTTTGAAATTTTTAGCGATTCGTTTGTTTTTATTATTTTACCAAAGAAAAACCACCAGAATCTCGATCTACTTTCTAAAAGCTGAAACACAGACACGTCGCGGCAGGCGTTGTATCCATTAAAAGGAGATTCCATTGCATCTGGAAACGAGATTTGAAAGGCTTCCTTGGGCGCTTACTATTGGCACTGCTGGGCTGGTCACCTCAGTAGTTCTTAAATAGAGACATCTTGGAAAAGTCAAAATATGAGTCAAAACAAGACGAGTATATGAGACTGTAATATTTCGACTTTATTACAAAGTCATCATCAGACAGAATGATTTACAAAACAAGCCAAGGTCTATATATACAGTGTGATCTAGACAACGGAAGTTAGGAATCCTTGTTGTCTACATCACACTATATATATAGACCTTGGCTTGTTTTGTAAATCATTCTGTCTGATGATGACTTTGTAATAAAGTCGAAATGTTAAAGTCTCATATACTCGTCTTGTTTTGACTCGTATCTTGAGTTTTCCAAGATGTCTCTATTTTTCGGAATATGTTTTATTCTATACTTTTTGAGGTTGTCGGCTGGTCGTGGTTTTCAGTAGTTCTTCATTTGACGATAATGGAACACCTTGGAAAGGCCAGGAACCTTGATACATGATTTGTCCTACCATGTACTGAGGGCTCGTAGTCGTGCACCTACATCTTTTTTTTAAAAAATTCACTGGGTTGGCTCCGTCCTGATTTCTGTGGTATTATTTTATCTAGCGTATTTAAAGTCGTGGCACTCGTGGAACGGAGGAGGACGTCTCATGAATTTACTTTTCCTCTCACTGATATTTTATCAACATTCCTACCTGTCCAGGCTCCGAGTGAAATCCAGACTTCTTCATTCTTATTTCAAGAACGTTAGACGGGTGTTTGATGACCTAATCCAGGGAAAAGAAGCAGAATTTAACAGTACAAGATTGACACGGATACTCACAGAAAACAAAGAACAGAAAACTTCAACGTCTGGAAAAGCTTTCTTATCAGTTTTGATTTCTCCCTCACAGGGGTTTGACAAGAGGAATTCGAGATGTAATTGCGCCTGGTAGGAAAACTTGCCGTAGATTAAATTTATACCGGACAAAATTTTTCCACCGGTGACATAGGTTCAGCATGAATGACAGAAACAAAACATCTCCACTATGATTATGATTATTATTATCATTGCCATTATCATTATGACTATTATTATCATTATCATTATTATCATTATCATCATTATCATCATTATTATCATTAACATTATAATCGTCATTATCGTTATCCCCATTCTTATCATAATCGTTTTCATAATCATCACTATCACTATCATTATTATCATCATCATCATCATAATTATCATCATCATTATCATTATAATAATTATTACAAAATTATGATTATCCTCGTGGCTATGAAAACGATTTACTTTCATCATACCTTTGTGACTTTGACCTTCTGCAATGATCTGAAAAACCGAATACATCTTTCGAGAAAATACAATGCCATTGGGCCAGTCACCCATTTCCATGTCTACCAGAAAAAAAATTGATGGTTTATCAGTAAATTGGCTCAGAAAATGGGGAAAAAAACAAACAGAAACAGCATCTCAATGGTGTAGACTGGTATTTCAGCCAAGTCTCGCGCCTTGGAAAGATGAATATCATCAATTGACAAAACGTGGCAAAAAAAGATGAATATCATCTATTTAAGGGAAATGAAGGCTCCTACATACGACAAGTTGTTGCTTGGGTGATATAGTAGCGGAACTTGAAGGGGTTGGTGCCAGGGGGTGGACAACGGGACATACGGGAGGAGACGTAGATCTACCGTCACTAGGGGGTGATTTAACCCTAATTGTGACCCTAATTCTAACCCTGGCCCTAATTCTAATCCAAACCCTAATCCTATTCTGAGTTTCCCCAAATATATAATATTCATCTACTCTAGCACATTTTTTTTCAGTTGATGCTATTCATCTTTTCAGAGGTGAGACTGTTTGGTATCTGTTAAGTCGCCTAATCGTTTCCATACGATGACGTCCTGGTTTTTCTATCTACAAACTCTACCTGGGCACCTGTTGCTTCAAAACGAGGCTGGTTGCAACCCATATTTGGGTTGACAACGCCCTGGCATTCCTCTGGGTCGTGTTCATGAACGTTAACTTGTTTCCTCACAAGCCCACTAAAAACAGAAGGAATAATGGAGGTTGGAAAAACAAAAATCCGAAGTTACTACGTATAGACCGAGCGTGAATCCTGTGCTAGTGAACAGTCGAAACTGTTTAAAGCAGTGGTTCTTGACCTGGGTTCGATCGAACCCCAGGAGTTTGGTGAGTCAGTCTCAGGGGTTCAGCGGAGGTCAAGCCACACACACAATGTGTGTGTGTCCGTTCCGTTTTCCAATTACGAAGAATTCGGTGAATGCACGGATGAAACTTGCGGGGTTCAGTACCTCCAACAAGGTTAAGAACCACTGGTTTAAAGTAAAGACTAGCAAGTCGAGGTTCGTGCAAAAAACAAAGATCCGATAGTTCACTAGTACAGACCGAACAACTGAGGTCAATAAGTATTAAAAAACCAAAAGGGTGAGACAGGAGTTATTGTAGCATTTCCTCTCTTGAGTTTCCGTATTTCTCACACCCCTTTGCTAGCTGTTGACTGATATTAAGGGTCCGTGACCCCCTCTAGTTGTTATTAAGTTTACGGGTGTTTAAAGCAAGATATATTTGGAAATATTTACCTCTTAAGGCTTTGTTACATATCGTTTTAACCCCTTCGACATGGCAAATTCACTCATTGAAATAGAAAACCTACCTACTATGCACTTTTATTGGGGCGAAACAAGAAATTTCGAAGGGCAGGGGTCGGAGGGTAATGTCAAGTCTCCTTCAGGATGGTTTTGGTTATTTCGAGTGCACTAGACAAATGTCACTTTGGGAAGTAAGGGCAAAAAACTGTCGCTAACAGGGCAAATGCAAGACTTCTTATAGAAAGAGCAGGGGTCCCGACCACCCCCCCCCCCCCCCAACTTCTCCTCCAGTTGCGCCCCAGCTTCAAAATCGAAAGAGGTCATCAGCAAAGACTCGAGTTCAAGGCCTATATCAAAAACGTACCGCTTACCCTATTCCATGTACTACAAGACCAGCGAAAAATATGATGAACAGGTGATGTGTGTACCAGAAAACTTCAAAGTAGGAGCGCCTATATAAACAAAATAAACCCGGGAACGGTGGTAGTGTAAATACAAAACAATGGTGACTCTTAGATAGTCGAGACGTTGAAAATAATAATGATTTCAATCTTCGGAGTCACCACTGTTTTGTATTTAATCAAAATACTCAGTGGTTATCGAAATTTCTTGTTGTAGCGTAAAAAGACCAACATTACGGAAGATTAGCGTAAACTAACTTATTAACCTCTGAAACTGAAATACGGTTAATAAACGATGTATTTTAAACTAATACAGCACCCTCTAAAAATTCATGAGACAAAATAAAAGAAATAGTAGTAACTGAAAATCGAATAGCGAATGGTCTTACTGTACATTTATATACACGTTTCCTTAAATTTGCTCGACTCGCTTGGTGTGTATCCCCAAGATAGTCATTAAACATGGATATTTATCATTTGTGAATTCGTGTCGTAAGTACGCAATACAAAATGTTCGCCAGCGTGGGAATTGTATGAAATTTACCACGAATCGCCATCGGCCCGCATCGTAAATCCCGAACAGTTCGGCTGCTCAGATTGTATCTGCTAATTATATCATCTGTTATTTATATATATTTAAAAAACTCATTAATAATTCATGAGGAAAATACAAAAGAAAATCATAACCGTGCCGTGTCTTTATATGCGATAAAGACACACGTGACTTTATCCTGAATTTCTCTTCAAATTTTCCTCAGTATTTTTCGCCTTAGAAAACAGAAATTGCCAAACGTACGTAAGGAATTAGCATTTTATAATAATGTTTATAATAAAACAATATATATATTATATAATATATAATATATATAATAAAATGTTTTATAAGCTGTTCAAAAAACTCGCAGTACGTGCTTTATCGGACCCAAAACATTCGACTTCCGCCTCGTGCTTTGTATCCGATAAAGCACTCCTGCTCGTTTTTTAAACATTACTTTATAACACGTTAGCTTTATGACTTACACGACGAATTGAAAAGAAAATCCATGACTGAGTCCTAACTTTTAGGGGATTTAATCCTTCACTGGAGGGGTTTTACGTCTCTCTCCCCTCGACAAGTAAAATCGTCTGGCGTTAGCCAGAGTAAAATCTTTATATTTAAATATAAATATATAATAATAAATATACAAATTAATAAGTTTTCAAATGGCGACAGTGCCCGTTAAAGGGTTAAATATCTCCATATTCTCCGTCTTTTGAAATCGGGCCCGGACAACTGAATCGTAATTAAAAACTGATCCACGAGTTAGAATAAGAACCTGTATCTACTCTTCTGTGAAACATAATATTTGAAAATATTTACTTTACCTGAGAAGCTCAGTGGATGAAGTGAACTGCACGAAAAAAGTTTAAAAGTTAAAAAAAATCGATGAAAGTCATCTCTAAGAATATTACGCAAGAAAGAAAACCCGAACACAACAATAATCAAATAAGGCAAAAGTAAGTCCGTACCATAACAACGAAAGCCAAAGTAATAACAAATCCAGAAACACCAGCCACTGGAAATATTCCAAAAGAAAATCACAAATTAACTGCAGAATAAATAATGAATCATCTTTAGAGATACATGAACAAAAATTTTTTCATGATAATCTAACACTGCCAAAGTCAACTGAAAAATGTTGATATCAGTTGACTTCGGCAGTGTCAGATTATCATGAAAAAATTTCCGTTCATCTATTTCTGAGGATGATTCTGAAAAAGAATTAAAACACCGCACATTCTCTCATGGATAAGCGTTAAGTTGTCGCGAGGATATCTCGTGCACTTAATATGGATAAAAGCTCGCCTCCAATCCCTGTGGACTCGACAGGCTCAACAGGTAGACTGGTGTCCCGAAGGTGCGGGTTCAAATCCCGCTCGAGTCAACATTTTTCAATTAACTTCGACAGTGTCAGATTATCATGAAAAAAATCTCTGTTAATAAATCAGAAGTTTAGCATTTTGCACACTTCCCTTAAGACAAAGCCTTGTTGTTTATGATAATTTTAAAATTACCAGGAAACAAAATAAAGCAATGCCGGAACTACACCGGCTTCTTTTGATCAAGGAGGGAAACTTAACCCCTTAATTTCTTCACTAGTACACGAATGTGTCGCATGTGTCGGTACAGCACACTATGTGTCATAGTAGCGCATGTGTCGGTACAGCACACCTCACCTCAACTCATTTATAAGCTTATCGTTGGCCGTGCCGATCGTCGCTGCACTACTTGGCTAAAGTACTCAGTTTATAACCTGTGCCGATTTGTGCCAGCGCCGGCACGCTCTTGGCACGGCAAAGCTTACAGACTAAGCCTTAGGGGTTCCAGACCTACCAGGTTTCGCGAGGAGAGACTATAAGGCCATGTCCGATTAACCCGGTCTCACTCCCCTGTAGTGAAAACTTCACAGAATTTCTTACTGACTTCGGTATCCTAACTCTCTTTCATCGTCCACAATGACATGTTACACCCATTAAATTTTGATGCAATATTTGATGCGTTAAAAATCATCCCTAAAAGTAGCCATCAGTCAATGCAGTGCGAAGCTTACCTGTCTGAAATAACTCTGTATTAGGATCCTAGGAGAATACAAATATAAAGACAGGAATTTAAGTAAATAGAAAACGAGTTAATGGATACGGAGACTACATCACGAAGCTGTGAGCGCAACATCGTTCATGTGGTGTTGGCCAACATCGCTCATATGGTGTTTCGCAGCATCGTTCATATGGTGCAGAGCTACATCGTTCATGTGGTGTAGTGCAAAACCGTTCGTTTGGTGTAGCACAACATTGTTCACGAGGTGTGGCGGAACATCGTTCGCCTTTGTCAACAACCACGAACAAGTTATAATGTTTTAACGCGTGCAGTCCACAGCTTCACCTTGGCTGTGGCAATCTGGTGGGAGGCACTTACCACACCCTCCTTGCGGATAGGATTCAACCACGTTGTGCTTTCACTGTCTTCGAACAAGGACAGTTGATGTAACAGGGAATCATCCTCCCAAGCCAGGGCGAATCGCTCAAAGTTGAAAACATGGGAACCGACGTGGACAGCTGGAACGCGAAAAATTGGGCTTGTTGACAATATTAATAAATGAAACTACAGAGAATGAAGCAACAACAAGAACCAGTGGAGAAAAAAACTATTACTTTAAAAGACAAAAATAAAACTTAAAAAATACTTGCCTGCCCTTGTTTGTGTGTTTGCTTGTTTGTTTGTTTGTCTGTTTGACTTGTTTGTCTTGATTTGTTTGTTTTATTTGCTTGTTTGCCTGTTTGCTTGATTTGGTTGTTTGTTTCATTTGTTTTGCTTTGTTTGTTTGTCTATTTATTTGATTTTGTTGTTTGTTTTGCTTTGTTTGTTTGTTCATTTGTTTGTTAGAACTGAAAGTATATAAGGTTCTGACTGTTAGCCTTTGTCTGTCAGCTGGTTGGTCAGTTGGTCAGCAACATATCCATTCATTCAGTCAATCAGTTGTTTGTGTACCACCCTACAAATGAGTCTTTGTTTTTCTATATTTGTCCACAACATTGTCAACCTTTCTCACTCTTCCTGTCCCTTTCTGTCCATAAATGTGTCCATCTGTTGATCTGCCTACCTAACTACCCATCTATCTGCCTTCCAGCCATCCTAGATTCCAACCAGTGAGCCACCAAGCTGGCACATAACTAGTTACCTGATAACTTATTTGACCATGGAGACTACAAAGTGAAGCTATCAGGGGCAGATCCAGAATTCTGAAAAAGGAAGGGGTGTAAATTGTTTTTACAAATTCATGTCAATATGTGCCATTGTAGTGGAAGAATTTTTATGCTGCTGTTGTTTCCAGTGAGTGTTTTTTCAATTTGAATTTCTTTTACTCAGCCTTTAGTTTTTTTGTTGTTTTTTCAATTCTCTGAAAATAATCATCATTCTTCTTGGTGGTTGAAATGTTTAATGCTTGTGTTTTGTGACCAAGCAAAAAATCATATGAAAACTAATCAAAGAAGGGGGGTGCACATTCAATGCTCCTCCACCTAAATCCACCCCTGGCTATTTTGCATTCACTATATGCAGTAAATCACTCACTCTCATTTTCCTTAGTCTGTGGATAAGTACAATACTCATTCCATATAAGTATTAATTCCAAAATCAGGATACAAAAGTTAAAGTTCTCCCAGTCACTTCATGATTCCTTGCTACATTACTAAACAAGTTTGCCTACATTCAAAATGCTGAACGTTTTCTTTAGACCAGAACTACATTGAGTCAGGAACCTATCATACAATATTTGGAAAATTGCAATGATGTAAAGGGCAAGGGTGCATCTAAGAATTACATTCTGACTAACACCAGATGGTTTTATTCAGCAAAGTGGGGTGGCTGCCCCTTAATGGTTTAACCACCAACTTGGTAAACCATTAAGGGGCAAGGGTACACTTTACAATTTTATTCCAGAGATAATTCCAAAGATTTCATTTGGCAGAATGAAGTAACAACTCCTCAGAGAGTTAAAATCTATTGCAGCTGATTTCAGACAATCTTATTTTGTGGAAAGAGGGAGCAGGAAGATGATTGTTTTAAACAGAATTGGCTCAAGTGTGTAGGGGGACAGGGAAAAATCAAAACAAGGATCTGCAAGTACAATGCACACAACAAGCCCACTTGCCAATGTGTATATTTTCCTGATTTTTAGATGTACACCTCTGCTGGCCAAGAGACTGTACAATCTTTGACCAACAATCAGCCACATTAAACTGATGAGCACTTGCAACCAAAAATGAGTCTAAATAGCTTCAACAAGTGCATAAATATCCTACCAGTGAAAATACAAATGGCATAAGCAACATATCTGTGAAAGGTAAGATTTTTATCAAGAAGTCGAACAATGTTTTTCCCTAAACCACAGCACTGAAAAAACAAAGAAAACAAACAAAAAACAAGTAAACATGAAAACAGACAAACAGATGATAATGATACTGTCAAACAGCATTTGATATCATTTCATCCTTAATTTTTACAATTTCAACTGTATAATGATTTATTTGGTCAAAACTATGGAATCATTCAATAATTATGATAATAGGTATACTAGGAAAGGGATAGAGTATCAAGGATAATGGGGTTAGTTTTGCACTGGGGAGGTTAGCAAGTGCTATGTATGTGTCTCAACTCAGGGCATCCAGTGACTTGCTCAAGAAAATTATGACATTTAAGGCTTTTGAAATGACTAGAATTGCTAGCCTACTAATCTTGTCAGTTACAATGAACTGGTTTCTAATTTTGTATTGTTTTGGAACAAAATTAATATTCCCTTCTTTGGTAGCATTTTTTTGAAATCATTCCCAAAGTCTAAATAAAAAGCTGTGCCTTTTAAATGCAGTGCCAAACATCACATTTTCTGTGGTTATAAAGTTTTTGTTGACAAAGAGATTTTTTTAAAAGGAAAAAAAACTCACTTCACAAAAAAAAAATTATTAGGGAGGGCTGTTTCAAGTCTCACATTCCCTTACTCCATGGTATCCCAGTTATGCTTGCTGACTTTGTGGGCCCAATGGCAAAGCTGTAGTGGGAGGTTAGAATATACATACAAATGAAGTAAAGCCAAACAAATCCATGAAAAACGTGTGTCACATTTTTCTCAATTCTGATTTTGAAATTTTTGCAACTTGCCTTTTATTAATAATCAAAGAGACAAAAAAAATATATAAATAAATGAACAACAAGAAAACCCATCTTAAGATTCTGTCATTTGAATTAAAACAATCACATATAGGTTGCCAACAAGAAGTGATAAAATACCAGTAGTTTGATTGAACTTACATCAAAGCCTCTCAAAAATGATAGAAGATTTCTACATACGGGAAGAAGGATTAAAAGACAATTAAAGTTGAGGACTGCTGCAGCACCTCTGGCCCATGGCAATCCACCCTAAACAAGCAATGTGGAGAATACAATTATGTAGATATCAGTAGCATAAATGTTGTATGGAAATTTTGTGAATGTGTTGATAAGAAATTAAAGTAGATTGTTACATAGGCAGGGTTAACCCACCAAGGAAAAGGCACCCAACCCTGCTGAATAAAATCATTTGATATTGGCCAGAATAAAACTTAAAAGTGTGCCCTTGCTCTTCAATGTGTTAACTAATTCACCACAAAACCATGCCAAGGAAACACAGATTGGCAAGTTTAAATGTTAAGTAATCTTATTAGTTAACCTTACCTTTAAAATGGACCTGAGGTAATAATATTCTTTGCTAGTGTTGAACTGCTGGTATGCAAGCCCAAAAAGAATGCCATTGACTCCCATCCATATAAACTATAAAATGAATTATAATTATAACAAAAATAATTGTCATTGTAAGATGTGTTCTTTCTTTTTTATTCCTCTTAAACTGCCCATTTTCTTTACCTTTACTAATTCAAATAGGGTCTCTCAGGAGCAGAAAAATAGGCCGGAAATCCTCTTATGGTAGGGCAGTTACCGGTAGACCCAAGTGTCAACCAGGTGAAATACTGCTGAATATGTTGAAAATGCTGAGCAAGCCCCCTAACAAGGATTCAAGGAACTGAATGACTGATCCTTAAGGGATCTATCAAAAGGATGTGAGCTTATATGGACTATTCTTGTAGCTTCAGCTATTCTATACCGAATATATTTTGGAAAACTCTAAATTTAAGTGTTCTTCACGACTAGAGCACATTCCATCCAGGAATAATTTATCGCAAAACCCCGTTTTTCATGATATGTAGCTGTTCAACTCAACAAAACCGAATTTTCATCAAGTCCTCAGGAACCAACGATCTTCATTCGAGCAAAACAAACATAATTTAATCCACGAAATGTTAAAGCACTTGAAGTTCTACTTAGTTAATGACCTATTACAAAGGCTCGTTAGAGGTCTTGAAATCCAGAACTGAACACAAGCACTTACCAGTACAACCCATCTTCCCAACTCGTTAGCCCTTGAGTCACCCATAAGAAGTCATCCACCCAGAGTCGTCGCACCACCTCGTTTTATTGGTGTTTATGGTGAACGTGAACGTACTGCTCTGAGAACTTGTCAGGAAAAGTTTCAACCGAATACTTCCGGTTTGCAAAGTTTTGCCTTCTTTGTTTAGATTTATCAAAATTTAATCAAGTGTTTGCATGATAATATCCGTTGGCGGCAAAAAATTTGCATTTCTTTGTCACGTTGAATGAAGTTTATGATTATCATGGACCGTAGTCGTGGAAATTTCTAAAACGGAAAAATAAAGCTATGGTGATGATTTCGAAGGAAACAAAGTTGATTTTGTAACGATAACTTCACAATTAACCTACACTGCCGAAATCAACTGAAAAATGTTGACTCGAGCGGGAGGATGATTCTGAAATACATAATTGATTTTTAACCTGATTCGACCAAAATTATTCTTCACACCATACTTTGGTGTGAGTATTTTAATTAAATATACAACAGCGGTAACTGCGAAAAGCGATATCATTTTAATGTTCTTAATACGTACGCTCTCAAGCTATTCTCTCAGAAAAACTTTTCTGAGTCCCTGACGGGAATCGAACCCGTAACCTTCTGATCGCCGGTGAGATGCTCTAAGGTTATCTAAGGCGATCAGAAGGTTACGGGTTCGATTCCCGTTAGGGACTCAGAAAAGTTTTTCTGAGAGAATAGCTTGAGAGCGTACGTATTAAGAACATTGTAACCTACCAAGCTACCACAATTACATCGATATCATTTTAATTCGACATTTCGACTAAGTTTTAGTCGTCATCAGCATATCGCTTTTCTGAGTTACCGTTGTTGTGTATTTAATTAAAATACTTTGAAATGGTTCATTAGTTGTAATTTCCACATGAATTTCTTTACCTCGTGTTTATTGTAATTTTTTTAATCTTTTTTCCACTTTTTTCTCTCTCATCATCAGGTAAAATCTTCCTAAGAAATGAAATTTTATTCAAAGTGGAAACTAATGCCCTTGTATATCATAAAATTTGCCTGTCCCCTCTTCCAGAGGTTTGTGATGATTTCTTATCAGGCCACAATAACCAAGAATTGAAATAATGGCAGTTCATCAAAGCTAGTTTCAAATCTTTTTGTAACAATACTTTTTAATAAACGATCAAGATTTCCACAAAAAGCCCTGTGATGATTGATGACCTTGCTCCAAAAAGTACACACACTTTCAAAATTAAGTAAAAACAACCCAGAGAATCTGAAATAACCTGGAGATAACAAGAACCAATACTGCCACAATCACACTAACAAGAATTTTGGCAGTGAATCATGCCAATCTGTGCTGTACTGGTAACCATAAATATGGCCAAATTTACCAATCAAAAATTCTGGCATGGAGAAAAATAATTCTGGAGAAAACTACCATTCACTTTTCCCATGTATAAACACACAACTTTACAAAAACAGACACTTGGAATTTTGGTTTCATAGTTCTTGAGATTTCCCCTATTTAGAACCAATTTAGATAGGTTTTTTTTACAAGTATAAGATACATATATAATTATGAATACACAACCTTTAAACAGGTCACATTGTACTAACATTGTCTATGCAATGAGATCAGTAACAGGAACATTTTACAAAAAGCATTCAGTTGGGTCTAGACAAATTTGTAAATGACTTCAATCCCAGCTGCATAAGCAGCAAACAAAAACATTATAAGTTATCATAACTGGTACTGTAACAGAAGTTAACAACATATCTGTCAGTCAGGCATGAAACACAGCTTACAAAATCTCCTGAATACAACCTTGGATGCTTAATCAACAAAATGATTTTACTCAGTAACTCTTCCAACTAACCATCAAACATTTTTCCTTGTGGTGGTCAAAAAAGGTAAAAATAGGGTGAACTGGAGTTAACAGTAAACTTCTGCAATTCATTTGATGCCAAGTACCAACTGACTGAAAGATCCATTATTTCTTTAACTATTTAAATATAGTATACCATAATTTTACTCCACAAAGAAATTCATCTAAAGGCAATTCTCTGAGAATCTATACCAATATGCCATAATAGATCAACAAAAAAGATTTTGAATATGTCATTGTGCACTATGCAACCATACATGTCAATTGGTTTTCAAGTAGAAACCAGTTTTAATGCTGCAAACAACTCAATTTCTGAGAAAGTACCCATGAGATTGCAAACCATTTTCACCAGAACTAAGTCAATAGATCATTAATAATAATAAATTTACTAATGGGCCTTGATGTTATCCATCTTTAACCCTTTGACTTCCATAGCCCTTTATAATCATTCAACTAAGGAAAGGCTCAGGCAGGTCAAAAGGCTAAAGTATTATCTCAACTAATCCTTTGACCCCAATGACTGACTTTGCCTTTTATTCACTCTACTAGCAGATGACTTAATTCACCTTAGTAGCAGTCAAAGTGTTACATGAGAGGGATACTGGTGATTTAAGGGACATAGTTAAGGTGCATATATCTTAAATGAACAATATCATTAAAACTGTGTATCTTTTAGTGAACATTTCATTGTAATGCAATAAAGTAGCATTTTTCACAGCAGATAAAAGAAGTATTTCCCAGCTATTGCTCTTATCATGCTATTGCTCTATGAAGCATTTTGAATGTATCAGACATATAGGGAATCACTGAAACAGGTCACTTACAATAATTGCTGTTTAACCAACACCCTGTGCACCATTTGGTGTTTTTAACTAGAAACATTTCCAATGAAAGTCCACTAGAGACAAAACACAGGAGTTCAAGTTATGGACCAAAACTAAACCTGTTCTTAATTACTGAGTTCAGAAATATCACTTCTGATGGATCCCTGTGATGACGTCTCATACTCTTCTTGGCCATCAACCAACTGTTCCAAACCGTGACCATTTGCATTAAACCATCGATAAACAGACATTCTTTCCACAATTAGTTTCTTGTGGAACTGTTCACCTGACTGCTCCAAGATTGTCAAGGGTGGATTGAAGTCTTGTTGCAAAATTCTCACAACCACTTCAGCACAGTGGGCCAAAGATTTCTGGATGCCATCAGAGAACTTCACTCCTGAAGTGACAGCAGATAGTCGAGGAAATAGGACAATCTGAAAATCTTTGACAGCTGTTACCAGTTGATCACTAGTCCGAGTAAACAACAGGTGATTGTGAATTTGCTCCAGGTGCTTCTGAATAAAAAGCCTTAGCTCCACTCGTGAATAACTACAACCCAGTTCACACAACCAAGGTGTATCATTACAAAATGTTGTGGGGTAGATACCTAAATCAGAGCACTTCTCAAACAATGGTTTAGCCAAGGTATCTTGCTCAGCTGATGATAACATATTAAGAACACTTTGCAGACCTTCACCATTCATTGATATTCCCTTAGATTCTATGTCATCAAGTGTTTCTGCAGCATGGTCATATTTATGTGCTGTAACACAATGCCTCAGGAATTTCTCATATAATGACTGGCAAGGTGGACAATTCAGTTCCATACCTTTTTCTTGCATTTCATTCACCACAGCAAAAGACTGGTCAAAGGCACTTTGAGCAACATAATGATCTAAAACTTTTAGATACATAGGACCAATGACATCAGGACCAGCATTCAGATTCTGGATTACTTCTAGTGACTCAGGAATGTGGTCTTCATTCCACAACTGGAGAAACAACTGGGACAAAACTTTAATCCGATATTCTTCATCTTGTTGACTAAGATGTTCCCCTTTGTTGCCCAAGGCATAGTCAGATGCCCTTAAAACTTCCATTGCACCAAGCCCCCCATATTGATGAATGCCCAAACACAGCTTTACAGCAATCAAGGCAACATTTCGTGGAGAAATATCCATAGTGTAAGCTCCAAAATTCCTTCCACTATGAAAATAGCTGATGTTGTGAGCATGAAGGGTCAGTAGAACCTCATAGCCCTCTTCAAACTGCTTTAAATCCTGGCACTTCTGCATGAGACTTACACCTACAGCACCAATAAAGTCTAAGTCATATTGATCAAAGACCTCATTGACATCCTGGCTTGACTTGCTACTTCTACCAGAATTGTTTTTCTTGGATAAAAACTCCACAAATGCACTGAAATTTTGACCAATGTTACTTGAAGAATTGTTAACAAAACCACTTCGAAATATCTGTAGATCTTTACTTTTCACAGGTTGGCTGTTTGATCCTTTGCATTCTGTATAACAGGTATAGAGTGTTTGCCATTCTTTTGACTTAACAGCCATTTCTACACGATGCTGCAATTCAGGCAGTTCTTTCCCGCTGTTGTTGTTGTTGTTATTGTCACTGCCTGCATTAATTCTGGAGTTTGGATGTATGGCCCAATGATTGTCAGTATTAGGTTTAAACTTGGATGTTGGCTCCCAAGAAAAACTACGACCAAGCTGTTTTTTATCAGTTTTTGGGATGGATGAATGAAAAGTTGGTGCAGGGCTCTGAACCATCTGAGCTCTTGGTGTGTTCAAAGAAATTTCATGAGGTGGTCGTTTTTCATGTGCATAAGGTGGCTGTTTTCCTTGCCCATAACGTGGTTGTTTTCCTAGCCCACGAGGTGCTTGTTTTCCTTGCCCTTGAGGTTGTATATGTACACGATGGCCTGGATTTCTTTGAAATTGGTGTTGGAATTTAGGATTGTTATTGTGTAGTTGGTTGAACAGGGATAGGTTGAAAGGACACTGATTAAAAAGTGGGCGACTTTGAAGAACATTAGAGCCAAAATATTGGAATGGAGAAAATGGGGATTGAATTCTTGGTGTATTTGGTTCAATACCATTTGCCAATCTGCTGTTAACACTACCACTGGTATGGGGCCTACTGTCAGAGGAAGCCTTCTGCGAGACCATTGGTGCTGGTTTCTCTACTGATTTGTCACTGTCTTTCGGGCTTTGACTTTTACCAACACTCCCTCTCTCAGAGTGCCCTGACTCATGACAAGAAGACTGTTGACTAGTATGGGCAAATTTACAATTATCACCCCTCCAGCATTTCCCTGTACGCATAAAATTGAAACATCGATTCTTTTGAAAACCACTATTGACATATCTATCTGAATTTTTGGGAGGGTCTTCCTTTCTTACAGCTGCTGATGCAGATGGCTGCTTACGATCTTTCTTGGCTTGGCGCAGAGTTGTATAAACTTCCACTGATGCATCTGGATTTTCATCCCAGTTTTCCAAAACATCCAGCATTTCTTTGAGGGCAGAAAGTGGCAAGGACAATGACGATCTTTTACACTTTGAAAAGAATCGATAAATCACGTTGTAATCTTTGGTGAGTGAAGCCTTTTTGATAAAATGGTGCAAAAAGTCCCCTGAAGGCATCATTCCTTCTTTAAGTAAATCAGAAAAACACTCTTCTACTGACTGAAGTTTAACAGTAGAACTCAAAAGGATGCCTCCAACATCAATGGGTGGTTTATGCTTGGCGAGGACGTCTTCACAGGTTTTTGATGTGAGCAACTTCAACAGTGCCCTTACTGAATTAGATTCTTGGAACACCTTGAGCAATGGCACAGTTACTGATGGGCTCAATTCAACTTTGCTTTGTTCCATTAAATTATGAACCTGCAATGCACTCTGCACATTACGTAGAGGAGGACTACAAAGCATGGTTAACAGTGTGTTCCACAACTCAGCATCTACTTCTTGCAGCTTTTTTGGTGGGGAGCTAATTAGGGACACTATGCACTTGTTCACAATGCTAAGTTTCCTTCCTGGGGGGAGTGTGAACATCTTTATATCCTGTAGAACTTCTATAATCTTACCAGGAATGCAAACCAAACACTTACATAAATCATCAATAAAGCATTCCAAAACATCTTCCTGGGGAACTTTCTTGGAAACTTTCATGATATGGTATCTATCAAATGCTTCTTGAATCCTCTGACACCGACACAGACATAAAATGACCAGGATAAAGTCAGTAGGTTTTGCCTCTCCCTGGCATCTCTTTAACAACTCAAAAGCACTTAATGCAATATCACCCACATCAGGACTGGCATTTGAACAACTTATTTCCTCACATGTCTTTAACAACTGTTCCAACAGTCTTACATCAGTACCAGACTTCATTTGGTCCACTTTTTTAATCCATTTCCAAGCTTGACCAACATTACCTTGCTCTAAAGTTACTTTGATTTGATTAAGCAATCCAGTCTGCTCCTGCATTGGAAGACCATTCCCATCCCCCAGTGGCTTAACTCTACTTTCCTGGTAATGATCACCATGAAATTCTTGGCTACAACTTGCTCTGGCTCTGCTATGACCCTCCCAGACCTGACCCTCTCGAGGTGGTAATACCTTCTCAACTGTGTTCCCTTTTAATGCTGTAGTTGAAGGGACATTCCCAGTGGTGTGTCTTTTTGTGCTTTCTGACCTAATGTTTCTTGAACTTTCATGATGAAAGTTAACATTATGATGGTTTCTTGTAGCCACAAAATTATTGACAAAGTTGTCAGGGGGCATTGTCCCCATTTTTTTATTTATATGTGGGATTTTATAGGCCTTTGACATATGTCTACTTGAATTAAGATCACCTACTGGCTGTTTCATGTTGGATCCAACCTCTTTGGGTTGCAAGAGAAAGTTTCGTAAGTCCCCATGCTTATCCTTCCTTTCATCCAGGTTAAATACACTGTCTTCTGATAGACTGTGTTTTAATGCTGGCCTTGGTTTGTCATCCAAGAAAAGTTCATCGTCATCAGCCATAATTGACATTACATCCAGTTTATCATCATCACCATTAACCAAGGAAGAATTTAATTCACTGGTAGGACACTGGAAGTTCGGCTGCATGGAAACTGTTTTAAACTCATTACAGTTCTCCTTTGGCTCACCTGCAGAGTTTATGACCACTCGAGAATCTGGCGTGGTATCGGGTTCAGGGTCAATACTCAGTTCATCATCTGATTGTGCCCCAAGTGACAAGGGTGGGGAGGGTGGTCGATCTGGACCCACAGACGAATTCACGTCGATGGACCAAGAAGTATCAACACTTCGACGGTTTGTTTGAGGTCCACTTTCAGGCGGGCTCATTTTGCGCTTTTTGATTGGGGACATTACGAGTGGTTGACTGTCCGTTTCTCGACTTGGTACTTCATTTTGTTTAAATCGTCTCAGTGCAGCTTCACTTTCTATTATTCTGCGACCATTTTCTGGTGCTGCAATCTTTGTGATCGATCGAGAATATTTCCCTGAGCTGACACGGGTCAGCCGGATCGTCGGAAGCATGAGCTTTTTCACCGAATTCAACTTCAGTACTTTCCTTGTGTCGACGGAATTGTTTGCAACTATCGTTCGGACTGTTGCAGGGTCGTTAACATTTGGTTCTGCTGTTGTTCTTGTCGACTCTTTTGCCTGTTGTTTCTCAGATTTGATCTCATCTAACGTCTTTACGCGAAATGACGGCTTCCCTTGAAAGCCAGGGTTGAAAATACTGCGATTCAGTTTTATCTTTCGTACAGGCCTTGAGTTGGCCTTCGTCTCCCTCGCCATATCCTTGAAAAATTTTCGCTTTAGCGGGGCTTTTTGCAAACCCTCAGCTACCACACGAACGTCCTTGTTCTCCGACGGAGCAGTGAAGCCAGATTTAACCGTTCCACTTCCTCCAGTGTCACTACTGAAAACAATTTTTCTACTCATTTTCACACCTACGGTCAATCGCCATTTTCGAAAGTTGCACCATGTGGGAAACTTACATTGTTTAAACTGAGTGACCTAGGCCGACGATATTACGAATAGTCCCGAAACAGCTACGAATTGTTACTCCCTTTCTGCGTCGGATTCCAGTTAGGAACTAGTGGCACGCGAGCAAAATTCAAAAGAATAGTTCGGAAAGTTTCTCCATACGATGCATCATTTTTGCCGAAGGCTAGATACCATAACGATAGTGATGATGGAAAACATATGATGCGTTTTTGTGGTGAAAACGCCGTTTCCAAATTTATCCGGATCAGTCTGGAGTGGGCCTCAGGGGGAAGGTTTCAGACGTAAAGATAAAAGAGGTGAGGTGATTTAATGCTAGAAAGACGTAGGACAAGGACAAAGTTTGAAAGGCAACAGACGATTTCAGAATTAAAACAAAAAAGCAGAAGATTTCTGAATAAAACGAGAAAAAAAAAACAGAGAGCGGAAAAGAGCCCATGTTTAATCTTTTACATTAAACAACTTTCCCTAACAAGAAGTTCAGAGCTGGAGTTGTAAAGAGGTTGAAATGATAAAATCATCTAGTGAGATGGAGTATCCAGTGTCACAATGGCATGACCAGACACTTGTAATGGGGATTGAAGCGCTTTTTACTTGGGTGTTTCTATCCTTACTAGTAAAAAATCGTATATTCTGATTTTACCATTATAATTTTACAAAGAACTATATATATTTAGTACTGGAAAATCTTTTTCAAACATCCTTCTTAATTATGTTACATTCCAAACAACGCCTTTGCCCGGCAGAGCGAGAGACTTGGTCAGAATGAAACTCGAGCTTTTACATCGATAGGGGAGGGGCAAATGTGAGTATTCTGGTGAAAGTATTCTACGGTGGCCGGTAAGAGTCACCCAGGGGCGGATTAGCCCACCGGGCTACCGGGCGGTCGCCCGGTGGGCCCTCCCTCTGGGGGCCCATTCGAGGAACGGAAGCTTCAATAGTCAAAGCCTTTGTCTGATGATTTCGAAAGTTTTTAATTTGTGGAATGCTAGAGCCTAGCAGATAGGGCGCCGCGGTACTCCGCGATAGCAGTCAAGGGACGCCAAAAGGCCGCTATCACGATATGCCTCGCAAGGCGCAATTAAGCCGTGCTGCTATGTCGTTTGAATTTATATGTATGACAACGTTTACAATATTGCACCAAGTTGATTAAAACTTTGCGATGATGACGTCACAAAGAGGGGGCTCTTATGAACTATATCCCGGGCCCATTCCAGCATGCTAATCCGCCCCTGGAGTCACCCCTTCTCCATGTAAACGTGCTAGTTTCCTCGTATAACAAAGTAGCTTCTCTCTTTAAGGTAATGGATCTTCTCTGTGGAAATATGACATTTCGATATGGAAATGTGCACCACCTATTTATAAACGCAGCTTTTCTCCCTGAAGTGACATATCTTCACCGGAAAAACATATCAAATGTTTAGGCAGCAGACATGAATCAATGTCTTCATGTGTTGGTCTCGTGTGTTTATTTGTTAGTTTAGACGAACGTTTGTCTTTTGAATTAAACTTATCGTTTAAATATGTTTAGAACCGCTGGTCCGTTTATCGTAGTCGCAAACACGTAAATTAATTTGTTGTGTATAAACTCAATGCATGACGCACATAATTTTTTTCCATTTGTTCTTAATTTAGTTTGATTTCATGATCTGCAGCGTCGCCGCGTTTGTGCAGAGCTAGCCAGCACGTTTACTGCGTTTTATCAGTAAATCCGCGTTTTCTCCCCAGAATCGTGTTTTATCCCCAAATCCGCCAATCTGCGATCCGCATCCGCGTTTTATCCTAACGCCCTGAATACTTAAGCAAGCGAGATACTGTATAGAAGTAGTCACATGGTTCCCTTCGCCACACCTAAACATAGAACGACCTGTTTCCAAAACGAGGAGCCGTAGAACTATCCTGGTTCAAAACCAGACAAACTACAAACACTAACGCGAAATGCAGAACCGATAAAAAGACATTTTTCCCGCGGGAGTAATTGTCTCGAAATGAAAAACTGAGAAGGCCGTTCGAAAAACGAGATACCACCTAGTTTCCAAAACGCTCTCGGTGACGTTTTAAAAGAGAATAAAACAATTGCGATGAAGTTTAGTAAAATCTAAGGACTACATAGAATTAATAATAATAATGACAATAATGATGACAATAATTATTTATTACTAACTCAATAGCTAACTAAGCTAAATTACAATGCGATGTATATAAAATAAGTGTTTAATCTGATTTCAACAACTCATTAACAATTCACGAAGAAAATACAAAGGGAAACCACAACCGTGTCGTTTCTTAAAATGAAATATAAACACTCCTACTTTTCTCCTCAAATTTTTTCGCGTCAGAAAACCTTAATTTTCAAACTTTCTTCGAGAATTAAGGGTATTAAGAGAGGTTCGTGTTTGAAGTCATTTAAAAAACTCGCACTACGTGCTTTATCCGATCAATTGTCTCGTGTTTTAAATATGATTAAGCACTCCTGCTCGTTTCCTAAATATCACATCATAAGTTTCGGTAAGAAATTTAATCAACGTGTGCTCATGATTACTAATGAGTTTGGAAATAATTGTTTCAAGTTCTTTAGATAATGTCCAACCAATTAGTTCACGTAAAATCTATTTCAAAAAACCAGTGGGGAGAATCAGTCGACTTTTGTCACCATTTAGATTATTTTGATCGTTATATAACAACAAAGATTACAAAGAATTCAATTCATTAGCACTGCAGCACCGACGTCACGATCAGTTGGGATGGCAGCTCACTCAAAAGTGGATACGTTGCTAAATTTGTGCAAGTTTTAAAAAAATTGGTGAACGCCAAGGACTGCCAGTGACATGCGCTTTGTATACAAACGATTCTGATGTCTATAATTTCCAAATGCAAAAAATAAATCTCAATACTCAGACTAAAATGTGCACTTGATAAAACTTCCAAATCTGGCCTAAGTTGTCTTCTCGTCTGAGCTGAAGTTTTCACACTACACCGTTTGCCATCAAGATTGGATCGACGAATTCGAAATGATTCTTCTTGCAACATCAACCTTAGATATGCTTCATCAAATAAATTGCTTTGAAAGAAGACTGTCTGATGTGCCTGAATGTTTTTCAGAGTACAGCCTAGGTTATGCCTCACTTGAATTCTCCCAATATGACGAATTAAAACAAAAATCAAACTTTCGGTATGTGCACTCAAAGTGAGTCCTTGTGTACTAGACTAAAGCAATGTCAGCTTATTTCTTCACAATTTTATAATTCTACTTTGTGAATCAGATAAGTAAATCTGTGAACAGTTCAGTAATTCTGTTAACAGTATGGTAATTCTGTTTTGTAAATCAGATTAAGTGGAAAAAAGCCAATCAAATGCTGCTCTAACCAGGA